>NW_001799020.1:68732-201919 GCF_000165425.1 Paramecium tetraurelia
TATCATAAGATATTTGCTATTGTTCTTGGTCGTTAAAATATTTAAAAGACCTTAACTAACTGAGTACTTGAGAGGTTAAATTACTTTGTATCCATGAAGTGAGTAAATATTCATTAATTTTAGATTTGAAAAGTATAAGCAATATTGTAATACTTAATCATTGGAATCCTTTATTGCTATGATTTTTAGTTGAAGTACTTCCATGCTAACAAACACAATCTGAACATTTTTAAGATAAAATTTATGGTAAATATTATTAAATTTAACAATTATGAAATCTTTATATTAAATAAAGAAAAGATTCTAATTCTGATTAAAATAAATAGCCTATTAATTAAAGAATAGTTTTTCATCAAACTATTTTGAAAAAGGGTTTTAAAAAAAAGAAATTTACAGTAGAATGGGAAGAGATTAATTAGTCTAATTTCTTTGAAAAAAAATCAAAATTTTATCGTCTTTTTAAATGAAATAGTCAATTTAATCTTTGAGATTAAATTTTCTATATCCGAAAGATGAATTCAATTGCAAACCATAGATCTCAAGTTATTGTAATTGCTAGTTTATTGTTACAATAGTATTTCTGAACTGATGTACTAATTTATTACTTAAATCAACTTAAAAGCTCTCCTAATTTAATCCACAAATTTCAAAAAATATAGTATTATTCTACATATAAACAATATTTTCATACTCATTACTATTTGAATAAAACGTAATTGTAATATCCTTTTTTTTGTAATAAAGATTTGTACAATTACCTAAAAATAAATTATTTGTTTTGGTATGGCAAGTAAATGAGTTTTAATTGGAAAAAATATTATCTATTTTAAAAGGCAATCTTAATTAAAAATTATTTTTTATTAACATATTAACTCCAATATTATCACATCCAATTTGTAAATCAATTTAATTATTGGTTGAGGTTGAATAAGTCAATAAATTATTTTCGACCTTTATTTAAAAACATTCTATTTGGCTTCCATCACAACATTGATAAAAATAAGGTAAAATTTAGAAAATAAATTATTTTTTTGGATTTTTGATCCAATTCTTTTGTGAGAAGTAATAAATAGTCAAAACCCCTAAAGTTTAGTCAAATTAATAAAAATAATTTTTATTAGGCGGAAAATAAATTAATTCAGAGTTGATTTAATACCTTTCTTTTTCAAAACAATTGAAATGCACTTCTAAGTAATTTTATTCTAGAAAAAATAAATATTAATTAAATTATTCAATTCTCAAAGAAGTTGATGTAGATAAATTCAAATTAACTAATTTCAACTCTTCAGAGGTTTGCTAAAATAGTTATAATTGACCATTCTATATAGAGCTAACTATAAATTTAATATTGCAAATCTTATCAAATATCAGTTTTTTAATCCTCCCTTTCACTAAATCAAATTAATTACCTAAGTAAAATTGATTTAATTAAAATTATAAACTTATGTATTAAGTACCATCATATATGTATAAATTTGGAAAACAAATATCAAAATTTTCTAGTTCATTTTCCAAATGAAAATTAAAGTTTTTTAAGGAATTTTCATAATTTATAATTCCTAATTCTTTGCCCTTTTTTAATACTTAAATACTCCAATTTTTACATTAATATATAATATTTAAATAAAACTCGAATGAAAATTGCTCCATTGATCTTTTACAATGATTTTGAAAAGGTAATTGTAAAATCTAAATATTTGAAAAAAGATGGGTAATTCGATCTATTTAATGTAAAATAATGTGGGAGTTTGTAAAGCAATATACAACCATAATATTATTATTTTCTTTATAAATCTATTTGCATTATTCATTTTCTTGTATTGGCAAAATAAATTAGATTTTAGTAGAGGAGGAATTATTGGATGAATTACGATTTGATAAATCAAGATCGGAAATACATTGAATAAAATAGAATCCATCATAATGTAGATTACAAATTTCCTTTAAGTATATATCATCATACTTATCTGTTAAAATAGATGACAATAATGATCCTTTAAATTCATATTGTTTTTGTAATTCTACAGTAATTGAGGCTTAATCATAATTTTACCTAAAACTATAATATCTGTCATCTGATTCAATTAAAATTGCATCTTTCTATTTAGCTATGAACGACTCCCCAGGCAACAAGTGGACTTAGGTACAATTTAATAAAATTTCATTCTCTATTCCAATTTTCAACAATAAGAAATAAAAGAAAAAAGAATTTAAATTCATTTTTTCTCTAGTGATAATAATTTGGGTATAATATTATTAATAAAATAACTTGTTTTCATTTATTTATTTTACAACATTTTATACTTTTTATATCTATATATATTGGTTTTTTAGTAACTAAATGCTTATCTAAAATTGAAAAATATGAATTAATTTAATTAATATTGTTTTATAAGTTCTTATCTTTACAAAATATAAAGAATATTTCTAATGAAGAAAATTTTAATCCAAACTCTTAATGCTTCTACAAATTTTAAGGTCTTCTTTAAATTAAGAAAGAATCACTAGAAAACATCATGGAGATAAAGAAGTCCTTCATTAAAAGTGGAAAATAGCATTAATACATTTAGTATTCTAGATGAGTCCACAAAATTAAAAATAAATTATTGGTTCAAATATATTGATAAAATTAATTTTATGAGAAGTATTATCTAGCAAATTATTTTGTTTGTTCATTATATAATTAAATAAAATAATATAGTAATGCAAGAGCTTCTCGATTAATTCATAGAACTATTAAAATAGACAGATGAAGCCATAAAGAATAAAATTAGAGCACTAACAAATAATAATGTTGATTTTCAGGTTCCAAATAATAAGTGGGATGAAGCTTCAGTCAAATTATTAAAATTGCTAATTTAGACCTATTGTATAGATCAATAGATTAGTCATCATTAAGTTCCAGATGATATTTGGAGCTTAATATCCTAACTTGTGAAGAAATCTACCATAGATTGCAAATTGTAATTTGGGACTAGGAAAAAAATAAGATTACTTCAATAATAGTGGTCAAAAAAGGAGGATGAAGCATTAAAAGAAATCTGTTTTTCGTACTAAGCATAGAATAAACCATATAAGTGGAGTGAAATTGCAAAAGAATTAGCTTAAAAATTAAATCAATAGAATGTTAAATTGACCAAATTTGTAAGAGATCGATGGCTAAACAAGTTAAATCCTAACATTTAAAAAGGTCCTTGGGAAAAGAATGAAGAATATGAATTATGCAAATAGGTGTTGAAACATGGAAAAAATTGGATGAGTATTGCATTAGAGATGAAAAATTAAAGAACAGAAAGCTCGATAAAGAATAGATATTTTAATATATTGAAAAAGCTGGAGAAATAGGAAGTTCCAATATTAAGTAAAGCAGACATAGAAAAAGAGCTGGAAAAATTATATTCAAATTAAATTGAAAAATTGGATTAATTTGGATAATAAGAAATTAGTTTTATTTTATATTCATTAAGGAATCTGGAACCAAAAATAACAAAAGCCAAGTAGGAATTTGAGGCAGATAAGAATGTATAAAAGAAAAGCAATGTGAGTACTTAAAATAATGGATCAAAAAAATTATTAAAAGCAGCAGAAAAAGACTAAAAATTGCATGCAAACAACATAGTTAAGAAAGTTCTTTAATAATACAATTAAGATGAAAATCTTGATTACAATAAAATGAAAGAGCATTATTAAGATGTAGTAGCTTAAAAAGGGGACACTTTAGAATTGGATGAAGAACCCATAAGCGATTCTGATAACCTATCAGAAGTGTAATTTGCAGTAATGGGAAAGGATTCATAAAATTTACATCTCATTCCTAAATCATAGCTAAAAGCTGTCATGGAATTGATGAAACAAAAAAAAGAATAAAAAAAAGAAGTGTAACAATCACTAAGTAAAATTTAATCTCTTCCACCACCTCTTCCAAAGTTAGAATAAAAACTATAATAGTCTCAGTAATAATCATCTTAACAATAATAGTAGAATCAATAATAGGTTTCTTAATAAATTTCACAATCTCCTTAACAATAAATTCCAGTTTAAATGCCTATGGTTTAGTCAATTATGCAACCAGTTGCTATGCAGGCTCCAGTGATACCAATACAATAATAACTTTAAGGGTAGTAATAGTAACCTTAACAATAATAGTAATCTTTACAACAACAATAATAATAATAGCAATAATAATAACAATAACAACAATTATAATTATAATAGTAACAATAATAATACTATTAACTTGTCTATCCTTCAAATTTTATGTATCCATAAGTTTAGATGGCTTAGGTAGCTTAAATACCAATAATGCCAGGCTAAATGATGGGATAAATTCCAGGTTAAATGATTGGATAAATGCCTGGGCAAATGGTTAGTTAAATTCAAGGACAGATTCCAGGATAGATGGTTGGTTAGCTTCCAAGTTAGATGATAGGTCAAATTCCAGGATAAATGGGTTAAATGGTTGGCTAAATTCCGAATCCGATGGTAGGGTAGATTCAAAATTAGATGGTTGGCTAAATTCCAACTTAGATGGTTTCTGCCATTCCTGGATAGATGCCCTAAATTATTTCTCAACTCTAGCCCTAAATGATGTAGCAAGTCTAAGGTTAACTTCCATAAATGGTTTAGCCTGGGTAAATGGCCACAATGTAAAATGGATAAATGTAGATGCCTCAAATGGCACAAATTCCTTAACTTGCCTAAATGCCCTTATAGTCCCTTCCTTTGACTGCAACACAACCTGTAGGGATGCCGCAACAATTTATTCCAATATTGTATTGAATATATTAAGTCAATTAGATATGCCCCTTAACCAGTATATTAATAACAATAACAAGCTTAAGGATAATCGAATCAATAATAAAAGACCAATTAATAGTAATAATAAGTTCCGATTATGAATTATTAAATTCCAATGATGCCTCAATACTAGGATCAGTTTTTCTAGTTAATGAATATGAACTAACCAAATTAGTAAAAGCAGCCTAAGTATTCATAAGTAAAATAGGAGACAGAAGAGCATTAATAACAACAATAATAAAATCGTAAATGAATAAAATTAATAATTTATTTAATTCATATCTAACCTAATTTAAAGGAACATTAATATAGCATTGCTCCGACTTTAATTTTTTCTTTATCCGATATTTTTTCCTCTAGAGCCGAAAAACTTTTGATTGGGTTTTGATTTTTCAAGAATTCTTCAACTGACATACCTTTAAGCATATGTTTTCCATAAAGTTGTATGCTTAACTTAGATGATTTTTTAAAGGCGGAATTCAGAAAATTAAGTACATCTTCTTTTTTTAGAAGATCTATTTAATCAATGGTTATATCTTTTTCTTCAAATATGAAATCATTATTTGATATATGATCCCAATAAGCCTATCCTTTTTCGAATAGTGTTTTTTCTTTTTATCTCAATTATTAAATCTAAAATATAATGATTATTTAATACCGCTGCTTTTTTTAATTCCTCAATGTCGAAATCTGTCATCTTTTCAACCTCCTGATAGAAGAATTAAAGGAAGTCTTCAATATATTAATTCACTTAATATGGGGTTTGAGCACTGCCTTAGACCAAAATTGAAGCTCCATCAAGACACTCCAATGGTTAAAACTTAGCAGAAACCAAGTATCCCAATTGTTTATCTGTTCGTAAATAATTGAACGCATAACTGTTAAAGGTACCTTTCAAGATATTCATAATAGCAAATTATTTTCTATTTCTATTTCCAAAAATGTAATAATTTAATGTAGCTCCATTATTTTCATTAGATTCTGCTGCATATGGAACTATGTAATTATGAGAGAGCTTTAGAATTTTTGAGTAGATGGGATTATAATCCAAGTGCTTTGGTTTTCCAAAGAGCTTTTTCTCAATAGATTTGAATAGAGAGAGTGCTTCTTCTCTGAGTACGTTTCCTGTTAAATAGAGTTAAAAGTTTGTTCCTTTGAATAATTAGGAATGGAATTACTCATAATCTTTGATATTGATGTTTTTTAGTTCTTATAAGATTGATTTTGGTTCATAGTAACCGAATATAAGAGTCTATAATATAAATGATAATATACATTTAAGAAAAAGTGATTCTTAATTTGAGAATATAATGGACTTTGTATTTCTTGGTTATATTAATTAATCAAAGTCTTGAGTGTTTGCTCATAAATCTGTTTATCAATTTATTGTTTTGTGAAAAATGTTAAAGAATCATCTATGAAATCAAAGAATTTATCATTCCAACCATAAATATTAAATATAATGTGATTGGGTGATGATTAAAACTTGAAATTGTAATTGTTTTAAAAGGCTGATTCTAAGTTTTATGAAATTAAAGCCGACGTATAGGATTGAAATATTTTTAAGAGGACTTATTATTTTAAATTGAATTGGAAGTTGATTTTATCTATTTTCATTCCCATAAAAATGGCTGGTGTTTTATAAGATCTATCTAATTTCCACCACAATTTTCCAATTGATGATTTAAACAAATATTCAGGAAGAGGATATAATTCTTCATATTAGTGTTCATACTGTAAACATTCCTTATTAGATTAAAAACAATTATTACTTCAACATTGGAAAAGACCATTTCTGAATTTCTCTAAATGAGCATATTCTTATTTTGTAAATCCTCATAGGGATCTTCATCTATTTTGCTCTCTGAATAAGGTTTGCAAAATGATTTCATTTTCAAATCATTCGGTTGGTATTTATGAATAGATGGCAATTAAAATTTTGGTTGTTCAACTTCATCATAAGACTATATTTTCTATATGATTGAATCTGGGATGTCCAAATAGGCATAGTTAACCCTGTTGACTTTATCATATTAGACATCAGGATGATTTAATTGGGAATCCCCTAAAAACACATTCAAATTATCAATATCCAATAGATCTGTAAGATAAAAGTATATTAATTCTGGGTCGTATTCCTCGTACAAATATTTTCTAGATAAAACATCATGAATTCCATAGATATTCAAATTGTGAGCAATTTCTTAAATATCTTCAATGATGTTTTCTTTGAAATTGAATTTAAGTGATGCTGTTTTCTTATAATCGTTATATAAGGCTCTTAATTTAACATTATCAGCTACAGTATCGCCTTAATCATCGAATAAAGTCTGTATGAGGTAGTAATAATAAGAAAAGACAGATTAAATAATCCGGTCGTAGTCATTGAAACTGTAAACTTAGAATTCTAAAGCCAAAACACTAAAACAGCCGTTATGATCATTAAATAAAATACCACTTGACATATCTATAATGAGGTTTTTTGATATTAGATATTCTTTGACTCCTTTGCTTGATTAAATTAGATTATTAATGAGTTCGATTGATTTTGTTTTGTATTATTATTGAACATCAGACAATTAATGAGTGATGTAAACTTTCTTTACGTCTGAATTCGATCGATATTAGATTAATTAAGTGCCATACTAGATTGGAGATCCGAAATCTTCACATGTAGGTTCAACTAAATTGTTATTTTTGATCTTTTCAAAATTCTTTATGTAGGTTTTAAGATCAGATATTGGCAGACTGCTTTCTATAACTAATGACATTAAATTAGATGAGTAGGCTTAATTAAAAAATTCTTTCAACTTTTCTGATACTATCGAATGTATATTAAAGATAAATTACTTTCATCCTTTAATAAAGTATTTAAGTTTCCTATTGAGAACTGGCTAAATGGATGCGATTTTTCTGAGATTATCTTTAATAGGGCTTCAATTTTCCATTCATCAGTACCAGTGATGATTTCATATTCATTATTCACTGCATTCACTTCCTTCTCTACCATCTTCTGATCCAAGATTGGGTCGATGAAGAAGTGACTAAACACATCTAAACTTTAATGCAATGCACTGTTTTGGATTGTGAAGTAATAATTGGTTTCATAGTTATCTGTGTATGCATTGTTTGTGCCTCCATTGTTGTGAATCAAATTATTAAAATAATTAGGGTCTGGAAATGTATGCGATCCAACAAATAGCATGTGCTCTAAGAGATGTGCTAAGCCACCATAATTAGCTGGTTCTTGGAAGGAGCCTGCTTTTACACTTAATGCCACTTATGAAATAATTGCATCGTTATTTTAGATCAATAAAACAGTGAGTCCATTTTCCAATGTGATTTATTCATAAATGTTGGTGTCAATCAAGGGTTTTTTAATTAGCTATTTCTAAAGAAATGATGTTTGATCATGCTATGTGGGTTTTTACTATTAAATCATCATAGTAAGCATAAAGGTTATTAAACAGAATACGATTATGAGCATTATTGTGTTAAATATTGGGGATACTATCTTCTAGTATCCCTTTGCATTATTTAATTTCATTTTCGACTCGACTAATCCTTGCAGTTCTTCTTTCATTAAAAACGATAATATTAATTTGTGATTTTAATAAATAAATTTAAAAAAAACAAACAATTAACAAAATGCTCTACGCAACAAATAGCTTGTATTACAGATAATTCCTCACCACCACAGGAAAGTAATGAAAATATTCATATTCAAATTAGGAAATCAAAAGCACAATATTAACCATAGCATTAATAAACAATTGCAAAGGGATAAAACTCTGAGCATCCAGCTGCTTAAAGTGCATGATTTATATATTCAAAATATATCACACATATATTAAATGCGAAGTATTTGTTTGAGTTGCTGTTCTAAGTTGCTTAGAGTGTTTTCGAGTATTTTCTCCACAAATTAGATTATAATAAATTATATTGATTAAAGTTAGAGTCTTCAAATAACCTATTTATAATTTATACGTAATCAAACTAGAATTTGATAAATTTCCATGATTATCTATAAATATTTACATACTTAATTAGAGACTAAAGAACTAGTTATTATGAATTTAAATAATATAAATATTTGTGCACTTGAAATGAAATGTCAAGATGACAAACCAGCTTCATAATCTTATTAATTTCTGGATAAATTAGGCGAAGGGTATACATATTTTTTACAGCTTAAGTTCCTTTGGATATATCTGGAAAGTCAAGTAAATCTCCACTGGCTAGATCTATGCCTGCAAATTAGTAAAAAATACGATGAAAAAAGAGAGGACACTTCTTTAAAGAGAAATAAAGATTTTGTAAATATTAAAAGGAAAAAAGGGTAATGATTCATCTGCTAACTGAAGGATTTACCCAATTAATCACATCTGGTTAGGATAACAGAAACACTTATTTTATTATGAATTTGCTAGGAGATAACTTGGAATAGGTAAGAATGAAATGTGGCAATTTTGATTCTACTAGTATTTTGAATACAGGACAGTAGATGATTCAGTTACTTAAAGACCTTCATCATTCAAATATTATCCATAGAGACATTAAGCCAGAAAACTTTGTGGTTTATTAGGACAAACTACATTTGATTGATTTTGGATTATCCAAATAATATATATAGGATGGAAAACATATAGAATTCAGAGAGCAAAAGGGTATGATTGGAACTGCAAGATATGCTTCCATTAATAGTTTAAAAGGCAATGAATAATCTAGGAGAGATGACTTAGAATCAGTAGGTTACTTGCTAATCTACTTGTTCATGGGCACATTACCATGGAACAACATTGTGGCTGATGACAAGACTGTCAAATATTATAAGATACAGAGAATGAAGGAAGCATTTAAACCAGAAACATATATTAACCTTCCTCCAGAGCTATCAAAATACCTTGAATATGTTAGAAGACTTAAATTTGATCAATAGCCTGATTATGATTATTTATTCAAATTATTTAGGAGAGGAGAAGATTTAACTGGAACTCCCAAATTGTAAATCTAATAAAATCACATGTCAATCAAAACCAATTTAGTTCGTTTAAAGAACATAGATAGAACTCAATGTTAGACTACTCGCAAATTATTTAATCAAGTTGGAAACACTAGTCGTCGAATTACCTTTGAAGATCTCAGCTCAGCTGGGGCAGATATAATGGAGGAGTTGGATAATAATGAGAGAATTCAATTAAAAAACCTATAAGTAGGCATAAAACAACCAAATACTTTCAATAAAATAAACAAAGTCAGAATGGGGTCAGACTAAATATTTGAAATAGAAAATAAACTACAATACTAAGTACCTTTTTCATTAAAATAACTAAAATGAATAAATTGATTATTTTGATTATAATATGAAGGTTAAATTACATTTTTCAAGTTTTTCATCCAATAATCCAATTGTTATTAAGTGATTTTATCATAAAATATATTAGATATTTGGTTTCACTCAAGGATTATCTTTAAAATATCAGAATAAATATATTTCATATAATCTAAATTTATAATTTTGACTTCTCAATCTGATTGACAATCATTATAGTTATAACAATTTCTTGTGATACTATTAAAGTTGATTGATTATAAGGATAATCATAGAATAACATTTAAAAAAAGAATATAATTATGATGAATATACATAGAAAAGTTATGCTTAGATTAATTTTAATTAAATTGTTAAAAAAGTCTTTCTTTAATAGAAAAATGTCGATTACATAGTTAAATAGGAAAATAAATCAGCTATTAAATTCCATTTTGGGAAAATAAGAGGAATGCATTAGGTTAAATATCCTGGATTTGTATAATAACTTTCAAGATCCTGAATTTGATTAATATATGTTTTAGCTCTGGTAGTTACTATTACATTAGGTTTAGTTATCTCTTCTATGTGACTGATAATAAATGTATAAAGGAGTTACTTTATAATTATGCTTTTTAAAATACTGTAAAATTTTTTAGATTGGAATGGATGCTAAAGGCTTTGAATGAAGACTCCAAATGCTAAAAAGTAAAGATCGGGTTTTCTACATTTTTGAAAGTAATTTCGAGGAAATATTTCTTAGTAATTGTAAACAGAGTTCGACTAAAAATATTGGAGTTTAGCAGGGAAATCATAAAAAAGTAAAATTACAATTTAAAATCCTAGCCAAATCGGCAAATAGTCCATCAATTTATAAAGATAAACAGGATCAAATAATATTCAATTTGATTGAATAAAGCTTGAGATTGAAAAAAATAAGTATAGAAAAACAAAAGGATCATATGAAAACTTTTTTAATGTTGATAAATCAAATGATAACAAGTTTAAGATTTTCGGGGCAACCTGAATTTTGTGGCTTAACTATTCCTTTTAACTGTGATAATGTAGATTCCTTTCTAATAGTAAATTTACTTGAAGATGAGTTTACTTGTTTCAATACAGCAAAAAGAGTTCCTTATAAGATCACTATAGAAACAGTAAAGTATATATAAAATAAAATGAACACTTAGTCCTTCTGAATTGGAGTTGATATAGAATATTAATCAATTAACCTAGAATAATTTGCCATAGCTGATTCCTATATATGATATAGAAAAGGAAATGAGAAGCATTTCTTAAGTCAAAATATTTTAACAATATAATATCGAGGAATTAAAGAAGTATTAAATGTTATTATTTTATGTAGATTGGCTTTAAAAAAAATAGATTTTTAAAGAATGCAATACTTATAAAAGTAGAGCAAGATCGCTGAAAAGGATATAAATGTCTCCAGATCTTCAAACTCTTCGATTTGGGGAGAGGATTGGAATATTACAAAGTAAAAGATTAAATAAAATTCATTATATGGGAACCTGAAATCCCATGTAGTTAGATAGATCATAATAAAAGGAGGTGACGATCTCAGAAGCGAACTCTTAATTATGCAAATGATGAGAAAAATTAATGAAATATTCAATTAGAAAAAAAACAATCTTTACCTTCGACCTTATGATATCATTCTAACATCTCCAAATAGTGGTATATTGGAATTCATACCCAATACTGTTTCTATTGATAAGATTAAAAGAGAATATTAAGGAATCTCGTTGAGAAAATTTTACTAAATGAACTTTGACAACTTTCAAGAGGCTCAAAAGAACTTTGCTGAAAGTTTGGCAGCATACTCATTAATTTGTTATTTATTCTAGTTAAAGGACAGACACAATGGGAATATTTTAATTGATAATTAAGGCCACATAATTCACATAGACTTTGGATTTGTATTGACATTGACTCCAGGAAATGTTGGTTTTGAGTCTGCTCCATTTAAATTAATAAGTGAATATGAGGAATTATTAAACGGTAAAGATAGTGATATGTATATGTATTACAAAATAATGATATTTTCAGGTATGTATTAATATTTAAATGTATAGGTCTTGCTATTCTGTAAGAGAACATCACAGAATTAATAACCTTTGTAAAATTAATTAATTTCAGTCCCAATCATAACCTTTTGAATTGTTTGGAGAATTTTAGTATCAATGAATTCAAGAAAAGATTTCATGAAAATGTTGACTAAAAGAAACTCTTTGAAATAGCCGATAATTTGGTCAAGCAATCTAGCAATTCATTAAAGACCTAGCTATATGATTATTTTCAATTCTAAACCAATACTATTTATTATTGACGCCTTATTATTTTTAAATTATATAACCATCGTAAAGATCACCTAAATATAATTAAAAATTGAAAGAAAAGGAAAACGAGATTTTCATGGTTCCAGATCAGCCAAGTAAGAGAAATTGAAATATAACGTATAATTTGTATTGAAACATGGAGGGACCAAAACACTAAACCAATTGAAGGTACATATAATTTCAAAATACCTTAATAATTAGTACTATTATTGTATAAATTATAAATTTATATAAATATTCAACTATTAGTTCTTTTATGTTGTTTTATCATATTTTAAATGTCATCTAGCACTCTTATTTTACTCTATTACACTTATCTTTAGTGCATAATAAAGTCTTTTGTCTTTAGGGCTTCCCTCTCCTCTTGAATTCTCTCATTTTCAATCAATTTCATCTTTTCTTCTAACTATTTTTATAAGGGAATACTTACATATCTCTATTCATTTTATAAAGTCTTTTGGTTTTATTTAGTTTTTAGATATTTATTTTTATAGATTTCTATCTATTCTTCACTCACAATAGCTTACTTTTTCATTTCCTGTATTAGTCTTTTTGAATCTGCTAATTCATCCTATGAATAGTTTAATTGAAGTTGCAATGACTCTAGTTTCTTTTCTATTTGTGATTGTTTCTATTGAATATACATATTAAATTACTTCCAAGTGTTGCTAATTCAAATAGGAGATATCATTATCTGATTCATATAATAGTTATTATAATCTTCTATTATCTTAATTGAGTTAATCTAAGTCTTGTAAAATCTAACCTCTTTCTTCCTAATCTATCTGGTATTGTTTATCATACTAAGCCAATTTTTCTTCATATGTTTATACTAAGGATTTCTATGATTCTAATTTGGACTTCAATTCTTTTACTTCCTAAACTGAATAATGTGCCTCTTTTAATGCTAAATCAGTTTTATTTCTTTGATCATCTAGATGAGATTATAATTTGATATTTTCTTATTATTTTTCTAAGATGGAATTATTCAATGCGAATTCTTGCTTCTATTATTAGCTAATCATGTTTTCCAATTATTAAATTTGATTGCCCATGTTTTTGATCTTCTCTTTTTTTTTATTGATTTATGCATTCAATTCTTACTGTTATGTCAATTTTTCCTATTAAACTTTATTGAGTTCCAGTGAATGACGCGATTCATTAATTTTAATTTGTTTTTCTAAGTCTTCAGCTTTACTATTAACATTGTTAATAGTTAATTGTAAGATCTTGTTTTCTTCTAATTGCTCTTTTATATTTGATTCTAATAGCTAAGCATTTTATTTTTCTTCCTTAATTGCCATTTCTAGGTATCGACATTGTTCTTCTTTTGCAATAATAGCTTATTTTAACACATTATTTTCATCTTTCAATATGGAGTATCGTTTTTCATGATCCTTACTAATTAACTTATTTAGAATCCATACATCTCATTTGTTAACGCATCGTAGAGTCGCTGCACTCTATCCAATTCAACCTAGAATTAGGCCTTCTGTTCTTCCAACTTTGTATCATTGGCTTTAGACTCATCTTTCAATAACTTGATTTTATTTTTCTTCTTCTGCACCTTATTTTTCATATCGTTTAATTATGTTTTCAAATCTTCATTGCCTTTGGTTTACCAATCTGATCGTTCTCTCTCATATTTTTGGATGAGTTCTTCTTTCAATTGTAATATCTTCTCTTGATCTTTGCCCTCCTGCATGTAGTCTCTTAAGGCTGCCTATGCCATCAATAAATGTTCTTACTTTTAACTTGGAATTGAGGTCCTTTAATTTGTTATATTTGTCTCTTGACACAAAACCAGATTAAGAGGTCATTTCTTTCCACGCATTTGGAGAATTGGAAGCGAGTGGGTCGATATCTCTTCTAGCTTGATTTTATCGATTAAGTAAATCGTTGCTCGAGCCTTGGTTTGTTCTCATTATTTAAATATTAATTTTTTATAACAGTCACATCAATAAAATGGATTAAAAAAATTAAATATTTATCAATGAAGAATTTTTGAAAGTTGAAATAATGTTTATAATTCATTCTTTTTCCATATTTAATGAGTAGCGATAATTTAAGAAAAGGATTGATTAACGATAGCTTTGGAGACTTCGGGAGTTTCGTAGAGACCCAAATGCCTGAGGAGAAGAAAACAATGAGAGAAAAAGCAGGATTCTTCGGGAAAATGTTTGTTTCCTGGATCTACCCTACTTTGTAAAATGTGCTATTAACCTAAGGAAATTAGCTTAAAGTCAGCCATTGGAGATTGAAACAATACAACCTCTGGCAAAGACTGAGAAATCCAAATATCTTTACGAGAAATTCAAAAAATAATTGAGCATTACTAAGAGAGGCGAAAATACTATATTCGAGGCCTTGTTTCACACATTTTAGAAGCGAATCATAATTACTTTTATTTGGTTAATAATTTCAGCCAGCACTGCAGTTGTTATTCCAATTATGATTAAGAATATTATTGACTACATTACCAGGTAGGAAGAGGATTATGTATATGCTACCATAATAATTGCAGTTATCATGATATCAAGAGCAATTAATATGATTTCGAATGCTTAATCTAGATTGGAGATTGTAAATGAATTTAATATTTTAAGAGAGCCTTTGGTTTTGATGCTTAATCTGTACTTTCAGTAGAATTATTGAGTAAAAGTTTACGAACTTCTTTTTTAAGTAATCCGAGGTACACTACTGGAGAAGTGATAAATTTGATGTAAGTGGATGCAGGGAAACTACAATTTGTAACATATTACTTGGGAGTGGCATTGTTGGTTCCAATCTAGTTGATAGTCACAATATATTTAATGTTTGTTTATATTGGATTATCGTTTCTTGGAGGGTTCGGTATAATGTTGTTAACAGCAGTTTGGAACACGATGATAGGTAAGTTCTTAATGAAATATTAACAAACGATGATGAAGGAGAAGGACAAGAGGACAAATTGTGCAAATCAGATATTCTCATAGATCAAATTCATTAAAATAAATGCTTTTGAAGAGTTCTTCAGAGAGAAACTATTCAAATTGAGGAAGGCTGAGATCAATATAACTAGAAAGCGTTACTTTGGAACGGCCTTCTATATCTTTTCAGTTTGGTTAAGTCCTTTATTGATATTGTGTGGAACATTCCTTATGCACATTTTATTAGGCCACCAACTCAGTGCTGGGAGTACGTTTGCAATCATAAGTTTATTCTAAATGTTGCAATAACCTTTGTTACAATTACCAATAGCAATCAATGAGGTTATGGCTACTAATATCAGTTTAAAAAGAATACAGAAGTTCTTATTTACTGAGGAATTATAATCGGATTGCATCTAGTATGATTATTATGACGATGAAAAATCAATTGAAATAAGAGACGGTAATTTCTATTGGTCAGCGCTTAAGAAGGAGGAAATTGATGAGTAAGAGAAGAAGGAGTAGGAGAACAAAAAGAAGAAGAAGAAGCAAAAGAAAAGCAAAAAGTTTTAGGTCGAAGAGTAAAGCCATGAGGAAGATGAGAAGAAATAGGTGCTGTTTAATATCAATATTGAAATTAAGAAGGGACGGATGATTGGCATAATAGGAGATGTGGGATCAGGCAAGACATCAATCTTATAGGCCATAATAGGGGAGATGTTGTTTAAAACTGAGAGTCCTCCTAAAGTTACTGTGGGAGGTTCATTGGCATATGTGGGACAGAAGTATTGGATACAAAACTTAACTGTAAAAGAAAACATATTATTTGGATTAGAGTATAAAGAATAGAAATACTAGAATGCCCTCAAATACTCCTGCTTATAGTAGGATTTGAAGATATTAATAAAAGGAGATGAAACTATGATTGGAGAAAAGGGAATAAATCTATCTGGTGGTTAAAAAGCAAGAATAAGTTTGGCTAGGGCCATCTACAGTGATGCCGACATAATATTGTTGGATGATCCAATCAGCGCAGTTGATGCACATGTAGGTAATTTCATTATGAATGAATGTTTGAATGGATATTTGAAGGATAGAACAAGAATTCTTATTACTCATGCTTTAAACAATCTGCAATATGTAGACTACGTGTATCTATTGGAAAATGGAGCTATAATCGAGAAGGGCACGTTTGAGGAAATAAAATAATCAGTCAGTTTCAATTCGATATATTAAAAGTTATACAAACATCAACATTAAAATGATGATGAGGAGACGATTGAGTAAAAGGTGGAAGAGTTACCTCAGTTGGTGAAATAAGCCTCTTAGAAGGAGGAGAACAAGAATGATTAGAATAATGAATTGATGTTGGATGAGGACAGAGAAAGGGGCAAGTTGGCATTGGAAACTTACAAGGAATATTTTAGATTAACTGGATATTTTAATATTGCTTTGTTGGTTATAATTTAAATTTGTTGGATTATATGCTATTTTGGTACATCTATTTTGATCGCTCTTTGGACTTCTCGTGCAGAGGAAGATGAGGATATAGATAATTATAAATATTTAGAGGTTTATTTCTATTTCTCTTTGGGACAGGGAATATTTGCGTTTCTGAGACCTTTTTATTAGTTTCTGCTGGAACCAGAACATCTGATAAGATTCACACGAAAATGATAAAGTAAAGAGTATAATTAATGATAGTTGTTTACTATATGCTCCCTAATGCTCATTTTTTGAAAGAGTGCCATTGGGTAGAATATTGAATAGGTTGACAAAGGATTAAAACTCATTGGATAGTGAAGTATATTGGGGATTGAGTTGGTTTTTTGTGGCTATCAGCTTATTGGCAGCGAACTTGACTATTTATGTCTATTCGAGTACTGCTTATATGTTGATTCCTTTGTTTTTCTACTTTTGTCTATGTTGGTGGATTCAACAGTTATATGTGACAGCAAGCAGGGAATTATAAAGATTAGAATCAATCTCTAAAAGTCCGATAGTGAGTTTCTTTGGAGAATGCATAAATGGATAGAGTTATGTGAGGGTGTTTAAAAAAGAAAGTAAATTCATAGAAAAGCATTGTGACAATATGGATGTAAATCGAAGAGTGTTTTTAGAATTAATAGGATCTTAGACTTGGTTCATGTTGGTGTTGGGATTAGTAAGTTTAGTGGTGAATGCCATGGCAATAGTGTATTGTGTATTCTTCTCCTTTTCTAATCCCTCTTTGGCTGGATTGCTATTGACCTATGCAACTTAAATAGATGGCAATGTTTCGGAATGTGTTCAATCCTTTAGTTAATTGCAATTGGGATTAGTTTCATTTGAGAGATGTTTGGCATTCACCAAAATAGAGCCTGAACCAGGATACAAGGAGTTAGTTAATAATCATTTAGTGGAGGTTTCTCATTAGGAGAATTATTTAGATCATTGGCCAAAACAGGGAAGGATTGATTATAGTAATTATTCAGTCAGGTATCGAGAAGGATTGAAGCCTGCATTGAAGAATCTCAATATTACGATTGACCCTCAGGACAAGATTGGAGTTGTAGGCAGAACTGGAGCAGGTAAGTCTACTATGACACTAACTCTCCTGAGAATTCTTAGAAGGCTTTGGAAGGCAAAATTGTGATCGATGAAGTTGATATATCCACTATTTCATTGAAGCAACTTAGAGAACATATTACTATGATTATGTAAGATTCCACAATATTTGATGGAACTCTAAGAGAGAACATTGACCCTTTAAATTAAAGAACAGATGAGGAAATTATCAATGTGTTGGAGCAATGTTGTTTGAAGGATTTGGTAAAGCAGAGGAATGGATTAAATACTTAAATTAGTGAAGGAGGTGACAATTTGAGTTCTGGAGAAAAATAGCTAATTTGCATAGCCAGGGCAGTTTTGAAAAAGAGTAAGGTGGTTTTAATTGATGAAGCCACTGCCAATATAGATGTTGAGACTGAACACAAGATATAAGAGACAATCTTGAATGCATTTCGTGATTGCACTGTTATCACAATTGCTCATAGAATAAATACTATTTTGCATTGCGATAAGTAATTAGTTATTTGAGATTTTAGAATAATTGTAGTTGATTAAGGGGAAATAAAGGAGTATGGCAAGACCAATGAATTATTGTTGTTAAAGGATTCCATTTTCTATGGAATTTATCAAGAAGCTTTGAGACATAATAAAAAATGATATACGGTTTATAAATAATAATTAATAGTATATTTTCAATTAAAATTCTATACATCCATTGATGGTTCTTGGAAGGTTTTGATTGAAATAAAATGGCCTTCAGTTTTTCTATCAATAGATGGAATTTCAACAATGCAATGAGAAAAATACTGAAATTCTTCTGGATAGCATAATTCCAATGTTTTTTTTGTAGATTCTGAGACTTACACCTTTCCTCTTTCCCCCTTCGATTCCATTTTATTAGCTATCAACACGTCTGGCCCATAGATATCATATCTCACAATATCAGTTCCAAGAACTCCTCCGATGATTTTCCCAGTGTGTATACCTATCCTCATATCCAGATCTGAATTATTGATTTTGTCTCTGACCTTGCTGATGATGTTGATCATTTCGAATCCCATTTCCACAGTGTTTTTAGCCTCCAAGGCTGGATTTCTGTCTTTGGCATCCACCATTCCCATGACCACATAACAGTCCCCAATGGTATATAACTTATACACATTCTTCTCCTGACAACACTTATCAAATTCAGTGAATAGATTCCGCAACATAAATACGACTTATTCAGGAGCCACTTTGCTTGAATACTCTGTAAACCCAGCGATATCAGCAAACAGAAGAGTGACATCCTCATGTTGATCCTTCAAGACTGCTCTGGATTGTTGTAATTATAAAAATTGATCAAGCATGTGAGTTGGCAATTGATGTTTTACTAACTGATCTAATTGTTCATGCTTGTATTTGAGTTTGCATTTTTAGTTGTAAGCCTCAACATTCTTCAAGAATTTATAGATTTGGTTTGATACAAATATTACTTGGAGTAGACTGGCGTAGTAAATTAGGGAATTATCCCAATTATTAGACACGACGGCTATGATATTCATGCAAATCATGACAATGCTCTCAACAACCTTGTATTTCATTTTGATTATGGGGTTCAATTGAGTCAAGAAGGAGAGAAAGATCCCAATGGCAATACAGACTTCTCCTATTATCCCTTCTTTGACACTGAAGATGTGCATGATCCACCAGATTAAAATGAAGATGTAGAACCCTATAAAGTATTTCTGTTTGAAAAAGTGATTGCAATATTGCTCATTGAACAATAAACAGATGAATATCAATTTAACAAAGACAATCATGTATCCCTACACAATATTAATGTACCAAACTGTAATCTCTCTGAAAATGTTGTCAATCAAAATAGTGGATGTATTTTAAATGAGGATTAGTATGCCCATTCCAAGTTCCAAGAGAATCACCAGTATTTTATTTTACTTCCTCAATTGCTGGTAAAACTCTTGGATGACCTCTTCATCGACTTCGGAATGAAAGTCAAGGTACAATCTCTTTTTGTCCAAAATCAACACATCCATCTCTTTGAACTCGTCCTCAGCCTAATGAATCTGTTTTAACTTGTCCTTGTCTACTTCAACCAAAGGGAATTCCAGGGAATCTTCAAACATGAGATTCTCCCGAGCTAATTTGATTTCGAGTGCTTCGATTAGGTTCTACCCTGTGATAGTGAGTGGTTGTTGCTCCTTTGTCGGAGGTTGCAATTGATCACTCTCGCCTCTAGAATGATGCTGGGACACATTGTTATTGTTATTGCTATTATTCAAGGTAAGATTTTGATTGTCTAAGTTGATACTCGATTTATGCAGCAATTGGGGTGTCACTATCTTAAGGCTTGATTACACGATGGTGGGTTTGCGAGAGTTCTTGAATTCAAATATGGATTTTCGATGCTTGCCTGGATAATCATCTCTATTTAGGAATATCTGCATGTCATCTTTGAATTTCCTCAGCTTCTTCCTTGAAATCTTCTCCTTTATCACTTCCTACACCAAATAGGTGGCCAATTGACCCTTTCCTTTCGCCTCCACTATATCCAAAGTAAAGGTGAAGTCAGGACAATTGGAGACCTGCTTGAATGCCTCCTCAGATATCTTGATTTGATTGTCCTATGCAGTGGAACAAACCCGACTGGTGGTATTGACAGTATCTCCAATCAAAGAAAACTAGGGTTTATGATACCCAATAACACCAGCAATCACATTGCCATAATGCACTCCAATCTTCACGACAATGTTTTCAGTCTAACCAAAACTCTGGGACAAAGCAAACTTCTGCATCTCAAAGGCCACTTGGAGAGCTCTAAGAACTGGGTTAATGTTATTTTAAGATATTAGATTCTTCAACCCAGAAGCTGCCATGTATGTCTTGCCAACAGTTTCTATCTTCTGCAGGTTGTATTGATTGCACAAAGAATCATATTGTCTGAATAGGATATCCAGCAAATGAACCACATTCTATTGTTGCACCTTGATTATTGTGTCAAATTGACAAATATCGCAAAATAGAATTGCTACCTCCCCTTGATTCTCCTAAATGTCAAACTCTCCTTTCTGATTGATCATGTTCCTGATGAACTTTGGCATCAGAATCGAGAGTGTGTCACTTATCGAATTGATTTTCTAATTCAATTGCAAATTCTGAATGAACTCCTGTCTCAGATTCCTTTGCACTCTCAAATGCATCCCGCTACTCAAGGCTGTCTACATAAATGCTATGAGATAATAATTGAGCATGATGTATGTGTTTATGTTCTAATTGATGGACGTATTGTTGGCACTAAATCTGATGATGAAACTGATGTTGACTATGATGCAATAGAAGATTATGGTCAAGGGCCTATCATCAATTAATGGTTGCAACATGAACAACTGCATAATGAGCATGTCACTCAAGGAGTTGTCATTCTGTTAGAAAAAATAGATATCATACACGATCTTGTACAACAGACGAGAGAGAATCAAGATTTTTGACAATCTGAAATGGTACTTCTTAAACACTGATGTGTAGATGAACAGAGCCATCAATAATTAAGTGCCGTTGTATCCATATGAAAAATCCAGTAGCCAAGTATAATTGCGGTCCTTGTTGACAAACCAAATTTGCAACAAGATTGCCCCCTCCACCAACATCCAGCTCAATGGATAATAGAATCTGTAATATTCTAAAATTGATGTCAACTCATTCAATTGATATTTGGTTTCTAATTGAATATTCTTGAACTATTGAGTTAACTTATTGATTTTTATGCTCTTTTCACTCAAGGCCATTCCAGACAACATCGATCTTATCGAAGAATCCATTTCATCTTCATTCTTAAACAATTTCAAAGCATACTTCTAGATATTCAACAGAAGCGAGCTATTGTTCTTCTTTTTAGAATAGTATATCTCTATTGGCTTCAATAGACCGCAAATCTAAATCTTGTCCTTAACTGAAAACATCAACTTGTCTATCGTATAAGGAATGAATTAAAAAAGCAATTGCTAAAGTGTGTAAATTATTAGAATTATGAGTAAGATGTAGAATACACTTTGAATGTTGATTAGGTGTTCCAGAATTTGATAGTAAGTTTCATTGAATATTTGAATATAACTGACCAAGGTCAACAAATAGAGTACGATTAATAATATCCACCAATAGACTATGCTGTCATAGATCCATTTACTTTGCTCAACCACAATGATTATTGAATACATTTACAAAGACTGAATAGAATTATCAAAATCTCTGCCATCATCTGTATAAAATTCTATGTACTTTTAAATTATTATTATAATGAAGGATTCAAATATGGAGAGCAATAATACTTTGTAAATGAACAACCAATATTTGTGCTTTCTGAATTGAATCCAATTCTGATTATAAAAGTAAACTAATTGTTATTTAAAATCAGTGATGTTTCTATTATTCAGGATTGACTACTTGTATAGCAACAACGAAGGCAATATAAACATGATAGATTAGTAATATGAGAGAGGAGGAACTTCATTATACACTTCCATGATACGCTGGAAAAATAGGCAAAACATTATCAAATAGCATCTATAAAATGCATATATCATTAAATTCTCGAGAAATTCTGCATGCTTTCTACTGTCATAAAATAATAATGTTATTAGATTATTCATATCCTTAATAATGAGATCTGCTGTGCTCATATGTCTCACTTTAGAATAGATAAATTTATCTAATTATCTATTAGAGTAGAGTTATTGCAAATGCTTGTATTTTGATAATTTGTTGGAAACCTGTGCATTATTATTTATGTTACTCTCCTTTTTTACTCTCTCAATTTACTCCATTTTTTCTATTTTTATTTTTTAACTCGCTCTCTCATTCTGAATTTATATTGCGAAATCTGAATTTTCCATGATAATCGAATCGTTAGCCTCGTCTCCTACAACCAATATCCTTCTCCTTTACAATTGCTTTTTCTGTAGAATCTTAATCAAAACACCTTTCTAATACTTATTCATTGAATAACCAATAAGGTGAGTACAGAATGAGACTAGAAATGCCAAATGATGATACAAGTTTTCATCATTTTCAATAGTCTCCAGAGCCTTCCCTTCAATCATAATACAAAACGGTTTGGTTTTGGATAAGTTATTATTCATGCCTATTAAAACACCTCTTGTGCTGGCTCTTCTAGCCACATTTATTGATTTTCTCTTGTTATTAGGACTACTGAGTAATTTTTCATTATTCTTTTTATCATTTTGCTCTTCCCTTAACTGTTTAATCAGATTATTATAGCACCAAAGAATATGTGACTTAATCTGCTAAGAGATCATGTCGTTTGATTCTATTTTTAAGATTTGAATATTTTCTTTCAAAATGCTTGATTTATAGGCTATGGGCAATACTTTATTTTTTGTATCACCGCTGGCAATCCATATAGATATATCTGCATTCTGATAATAGTTGATGATATCCTTCAATTATTTCTTCAATTTTTCTTACACTCCAACAATTAACACAACTTCCAATTGATTTTACTTATTTTTAATCTCTTCTAATGGATTCTTTACAAATAAATTATAACTGTTTTAGTCCATGTTGTATTTATAATAGATTATTGGCCTACAACCTCTCTGTATAATTTTGTTGATTATTCCATTCCAAACATCCTTGTCCTCCTTGTCCATGTTTATCCCCTCGATCAATTCCAAACCATCCTCTCTGATGTATTAAATGTATTCAAATTTATCATTGAATTGAAACGCTAACAATTTGTTATAATCAGTAATCTAAGTGATCACAGACAATTTGTTATTATCTAATTAAGTGACTGTCACTGGAATTTCTACTAGATTCTCTTTAATCTCAATAATGTACTTGTTTTTCCCAAAGGTGGATCCAATAAATTTATAATCATAATTCTAAGCTAAATTAATTTGTAGTTCATCTATCTGATTGTTAAATTCTTATTATAATGAATCCTGCTTCTTCAGATATTTGGTCTAAGTGTTATGGCAAATGATGAGGATAAACAATGATTCCTCAATGACCCCTCTATATTCTGGTGTCAATGATTTACTAAAGATTTCCTTCTCATTACTAATAAAGTCATCTTGTCTATCATATTGAATGTTGAATTCATCGGTCTTGTAGAATCGATCAGCCGATAACTTCTTTTTTGGTTCCATTTTCTCTAATATTGGTCTTCTCTCGCTGAACTTACGTCTGGCTGTCTCCTTGATTGGAGATTAAGACTTGATCATCCTTTATTCATTGAGCTGATTGATCATGCCTCCTAAATCAGTGCCGGATTCCCAAGAATCTATTTGAAACAGTTTTGGAGGTTTGGTTCTATGGATCTCTTTCAATTTGGAATGATCGTCTGCAATCTCTTCAGCATTGAAGTTGGCTTCTTCCTATTAACTTGTCTCACGTATATCTTACTCAAAATTGGGTTCAATGTTCACCAAGTTGTCCTCCAATCTCCAAGGCGTGACTGAGGCTCTTTTAGCAGGACTCATGGGTCGATGATGGGGTGACACCTTGATGGATGAGATCTAATTAGGAGACAAGGATTAATCCTGAATGAAGAGCATCTCCTAATTATCTAACACCTCCTTCTGATACTTCTTCCATTCGGTTGTATTCTTAAATGTTTTGTTATGAATTTCGTAGAATGTCTCATTTATCAAAATTAATTTAATTTTAAATTGCGGTATGGTCATCGTACAAGTCTTGTCAAAAATGACAGAATCCACCAAAGACAAATCAGCTATAGGAGTTGCATTCAATTTGCTGTACACTGTATTTAAGTCCATCTTGTGATTCACGAATATATTGAATTCCTACTGACTCTCACTATTCTGTCCTCCCTTCTGCTTATTGAATTTGAACAGTTTCTAACTTGAACTCAGAATTTACAGTAGATCCAACAATCCTATCAAATAATAAGGCAACATATTCAAGTAAATCAGAAAGTGATCAGCTAAATATTGTATCTTCCACCCTTAATCAACCAATCTGATTGATTCAATCATCCAAGACACAAACGATAACAAAATTATGAGGATTAATGTGAATTTGTAGAAGGTGTCAATCTTGTTTTCAAAGAAAGACTTAGTTGACTTCTCAAACTTGCTCAAATGATAATATTTACAATTCAAACCACAACTCAACACAAGTCCATACACATAATCACAAGTCTGCAATTGTTGTCCTCTATACAGGATATTCTCCCTCTTGATATCAACAGCCTGAGGGTCATTCTTCAATCGAATAAACCCTGTGTAGAAGCACTCAGATTTGTAATCCTTGTCGAAGGTCACCTTCCCACTCAGCAATAATCGATATTCAAAGCCATTTCCCTTGAATTAATGCATCTTGGGCAAGGATGTTAATTCGTTAGCACTCTTTATTCCCTCCTCGGTCTCCCCATTCACACACGTGTTATTCACGTAACATCTCTCCTGGTTTGACTCCAATATCAGACAATCCGAGGGACAAATCTCATTCCTTTGTAATATTATGATGTCTCCAATCTCCAAGTCTTCCCATCTTATTGTCTCTATGATGCTCACTTTTGTGCTCTCGTTCAATTCGGTCAAAGGCTGGGGGGACGGTGGTATCATCCCCTTGTCTGCTCTTTGAGTTGATATCATTTGGGTCTTATTTAATTTTTGCTCATATTCCATTAAACCGATTTTCTTGTTATGCAATATTTTCTTCAGTTTCTTAAACACAATCACCCGTCTTTTGTTTATTAAATTGTCCTCGCCATTCACCAATTTCATATAATAAAATGTTTTTATCAAATACATCACTATACCAAATAGAAATGGAATGACAAATCCGTAGATAACTTGTGAATTGTCTTGAGTTATGCTCAGACATATAATGTTAATCATCAGAAAAATGTAATTGAACGGCCTCCTCAAATATCTCCATATAATACTCCCCAATGATTATATAGTGGAAATTTTATTTTTTAATTCTGAAGAAGAGAAGCCCTTTAAATTTACTGTGTCTCCATTTTCAAATTCTATCTTGTTTATTAAAATGTACGATATACTTGCTTAGAATATGAATCATCATTCTTTTATTTTGTTTTTGTGTATTTTCTATGCAGGTATTCATAAATTAACTATGATAATTTCATAATTTTAATATACAATATGATACAACAATTAGCGCCTGTAACCTTTTATTAAAAATATGATCACCACGTCTTTCCCTCCTCAAAACCCTTCTCAAGTCCCAATTCCCTATTTTTCATCCTACCCATTAACGGAATTTGTGTTTTTTTTGTATTTAAACCCATGTAGACCCATCCATCGGTATAACATAGAAAGAAGAGAGATCAAAGTTTTTGAATTTAGATGTAATTATCTAAACTTAACATATGATCTTATGGGATAGCAATTCAAATTTTATATCATATAAAAATATTTTAAAAGCTTGCTTATATATTTAAGTGTTGGAGGAATAAAGGATAAAAATTAGCAATTCACATTGAGCCTTATAAGTTCTAATAATATTTCCATCAAATTTCTTGTATTTACATTTTATTTCGAAAGATTAAAATAGTATTCTTCTTTCATTCAAAGCAATTTTATTGAGAAATTAAGACTATTTGATATCTTATGATGGCTAGGAAGGATTAATAAAGCAATTTCTTATCAATGAAGTAAAAATTTTGTAAAAAATTGAATTAAATTATTATGCAGTTTTATTTTTTGCTCAAATTATTTAATCTAAATAAAAATAGTTAAGATTGATTCTAAGATTCACAATTTGTAAAATTAAGGGCTTCAAACCATCTAATAATCAGTGTGTATTTTTTATTTAAAGGAAAGATATAAAAATAACCTGAAATTGTTAATATTAAAAAATTATTCATTTCAATCTAATTGAATTTAATTGAAATCTAGTTTTTTTTTTTTAGTTCTCTTATTTTTAACCTAGTAAATTAAAGATGAATGGTATCTAAAATAAAATAAATTCTACTCCATACTTATTATCATTTAACATACTTTATCTATATCAATTGATGAATATATATATATATTGATTCAGAAATCTATGGAAACAGAATTAAATAGAAATAAAATAAAGTTTATATAATTATAATTCTTTTTCGATTCAAAATCATAACATTATTTTAGTTACAATACATCTTTAAATTTATAATTAAGAGTGAAATTTTAAATTAATATTATATTATTCACTTTGATAAATAATAATTCTGCAATTTATATAGTAATTGCTAATAGAAAATACTTATCAATAAATTGTTAATAATGTTCTATTGATAAAGACATTCAAATTATGGCTACCACACATCCCAGTTTAAGGGTAGTTAGCAAAAAATTGATGGAAAATCAAGTATTCGCAATTTTAATTTTAATTCATATTCAATCAATCTCTAAATATTCTTATGTAATGGTAAATTGATTAGTACCATTTTCAATAAATCAATCATTTGTAAGCTAAATGATAGTTTGAAGGACTGAGGATATTGTTCTTTAGGATTGGAATGTTCTAAATTTTAAATAAAGGTTTGTAGTATATTTATTAATCGGAGTGTGAAATAAATAAAAAAGTGGGAGAAATATTTTATTAAAAAAATTGGTCGGGGCGGGAATCGAACCCGCGACCGTTGGCTCATAAGACCAACGCTCTAACCAACTGAGCTACTCGACCATGTACAATGAAAATGATGCACTTTTTCATAAATAATCAAGTCATTTGATAAACATTTACATTCAACTCAGAAACATGATAATTAATGTAGTTAAAGTCTATATTTAACCATAATAATTAATATTATTTTGTATTCAGGTAAAAAATCAAAACTATTCATCATAAATCTGTTACTAGATTAAGGTTATCCTCTATATATTTAATAAATTCACTTGAATTATTCCTAAAAAGAGTTAAACAGATTATTTGAAAGACTAAATCTTTTTTTTAAGTCTACTTCAATTATAAATCTTTTAAATACTTTTCATTTCAATCTTAATTTATATTTCTAATTATTAAAAAGATTGATTATGAATTTCTCTATCTGAATTTATCTTAACTTATTTTCAAGAATATGTTATATATAAATTATTTTAAGATTCAGATAAGAAATTAATAATTCTTATATATTTTTTTTACTTGATAATTTTGTTTTTAGACTATTTTTATAATTGTTTAAACATCATTTTTAATTATACTAACCTAATCTTACTCATTCTTATTTAAATTTATTATTTTATACTTTTATAATCAATATTGCAATGATATTAAAATTTAATGCTAGATTTGTAAACGTATTAGTTATTATTATAAGGTTAATCATACATCAACTTACTGTTAGACCTTAATAATGTATTATGAAGTGTAAGGACAAGTATTAAATAATAAATTACAGTTTATGATAATATTAATAAATTTTATTTATAATAATTCAATCAATTACAAATTTAGCATGTCTCTTAATATTCCCAACACTATAATCTAATTAAGAGTTGTCTGCCAGATTCGATTCAGTGAATGAAATATCTTCAACTTCTGAATTCGATTGTTTACTTGTTCTTTTGCTATTTTTACTGCTGAAGACATTAAGATTCTTATAAATCTTTTCAACATCTATTCCTCTAGATTTAACTGCCTTCACCAACTGTATTAGTTTACGCTCCTTCTCTGATAGTGTAAGCATTTTTTATTGCATTTCCTTGATTTAGTCTTTTAATTTATTGCGATCATGGAGGTTATCTTTATTGCCTTGATTCTTCTTCATTTGATTCAATTCATCTTAATATTGCAAGACTCTGTGTTGTATTTCGTATTCCTTGAGCTTATTTTCTAGAATAGAAGGCAGAATTACCGAATTTCAATTAGTTCTCTTTGGATTATTATTCTAATTGTTATAATTGTATCAATAATTGAGCCCTTTCTTAATCATATACCTGTTTTTCATTGGTTTAATTGTTGTGTATAATTTGCTTGATTGATTGTATAAGTTAGATCAAGATGAGAGACATATCCTACTCATTGATACAAGAACTCAATCCCGCAAGCAATTTAGTCAAAATAACATTCAACTCTCTCATGCCAATGTTTTTATCGATGCTGTCGACAGTGGATTTAATCAATCTGATTATCTCCTTTTTCGAAGCCTCCGATTTAAGATAAGATTATTCAGAGAAATAGCTTTAGACAGAAAGCGCATCTTTTTTTTAAGTTGATTAGGTTGTTTATCTACTCTGTTATAATATCAAATGATACCAATCGTTTGTCAGGAGTCAATAAACTATTATTGTTATAGTATTTAGATACCGATAATGATTTCATAAAAATAATAAAAATTTATAAATAAAACATATCAGCAATTTTAATCTAAACCTGGTTTCTTAATAATAATTGGATTAATTATACTAATTTCTAGAAATATTGCAGACAGGGCGTCAAATTCAATCCGCAATTTTCATAATATGAAGTGCAGTAGCTCTGACAAATTGGAATCGTCAGATTTGTAGTTTAGTCACAAGGAGGGAAATTCCATTTACACAAGAATTGCTTATATGCCTTGTAACAGGTATCGTCTTTGATTAACACGCTATCTACCTCCCCGTTGATTTCCTAAACTAATCTGTCCCTGATATAGGCCACGAAATCCAATCGAATTTCTTTGTCTCTACTTTCAATAGTATGATCTGGCCATAATTTCTAAAATCTATTCTTAAATCTACTCTCAGTTCAGGAACACAAATATAATCGTCAAGCTCGTAATTACAGAATTCTACTCCATCAGATATTTGGACTCTTTGTGAACAAACCCCTGATTCATAACCATTTATTTGACATCCCAAAGCGAATTTCGAAATTATAAATAAAATAAACATAATTATAATCAAAAATTGGCAAGCTATTTTATAAACGTATATTGCATCTCTCTTCCTAGTATATGCTGGCTGAAATTGGACAATATAAAAACAAGGAGGCTATAATTATGCTCAGTTTTTTAGTCTCAATTAAAAATTAAATAATTTAATCGAATTTGATGTTATAAACATATTAAATTATATAGGAAGAATTAGTAAATTTATGAGATGTTTGCTTGCTAGAGGTGTTAAGAGTTTCCAATACAATTTATCAATATTATTGTTATTATACTAATTATAAGTAAATCTTAATATAATTTTTGAGGCGTATTTTACATTTCATAAAAGAACTTCAATAGTTTATTTACTCAGTAGAGGGAATAAAACTAAGCCAAAGAACTTTTAGTGTAATTGAACAAGTAGCTAAGACAGATTCTGATAATATTTTGATTAAACATTCTTTATATGATCTTGATACCTTTCTTGTGAATATAAGTATGGTTGTTAATTAAATGAAGTAGTTTGGGAATCCTTTTAGTTTTGATTTTACACTTCACATATCCAATATTATTAAGTGTATATATGATGAGTGGTCGAGAAAATAAAAATAAAATGAATTATTTATTAATATTGCTTTATATATATTAAAGTACAATATTATCATTATTTACAATCATAATCCCAATTTTATTGGCGGAGAAGGGATATACATTTGAATAATAAGGTATGTATTCATTGATCAGCTATCCATTTTATTTTAAGTTTTTGTTTGCACCAATAATTGATTTGTATCAATTTTAATTCCTGGGCAAAAGAAAGAGGTAATCATTAGAATTAATAGAGCATAGTTATATTTTACCAATAAACTTGATATTGTCGGTAATTCTTTTGTATCTGTCCAGAATGGACATTTTAACAAATTACCACATTTTATGGATTTTCGGATTTATTTTGTGTTTGTTTTTGGGAATTCAAGATATCGCAATAGACGGTCTTGCGACTGACTTATGTAAGCAGGAGGGAGAGAGTGCTGCATTACTTTAGAATATTGGATTTACAATAGGAAATTCGTTTCTTGGAAATTTCCTATTTATTGCCTTGTATTCCAATCAGATTTGCTCATTGGAGACCTTCTTCATGCTACTATCAATAGTGGGTTTGATATTGACTATTTTCTTGTATGTAAAATTGCTTGAGAAGGAGGAGCAAGAAAAGAGGGCAACCACTTTTCAAGACTTGTTGAGTGTGTTTAAATCATTTTTTAAAAATGAAAATATGATCACATATTCATTATTGATCTTCTTTGAAAGGTAGAGTATTCAAATGAATGATTAGGACTGCATTGTCCTCCCTAGATGCAACCTTCCGATTGAAGTTGGTCTAATTCAACATCAACAAAACCTACATTTCCTTCATCGACACAATAATATTGCCATTGAAAATAGCAACGGGATTGATTTATCACCAATACTTCTACAAATTCGATTTCAAGTATTTCAATACATATAGCAATGTAGATATTACGGGAACATTCAATATTTGAGATTGATTTCTACGTTCTTTGCGATCCTGACCCTATTGTTGATTGATAAATTCGAATTGGAGGGACCATTTAGTTACATTGCCATATTCTTTTCGAACATGTGTTGGTGGGTTCTGTTCAACATCACATACATCGTTAGAGTATTGAGTTTACATTGAAATTTAAGGGTAACTTCTAAATGAAAATAACTACTCCTGGAGTGGAAGCCACAACTCTGACGATCCTTAATAGCATCAGTCAATTGGGAGTCAAGTTGGCATTCTCAGTAAACTTGATTATGGCCAATTACGTAAATTACTATTGGTTGTTGTGTGCTGGATGGATCATCCATTTACTCTATTGTTTTAGATACTCAGAAACCTACAGAAATTTGTACATGTAGCCCATTCAAAAGTGGTATTTAAATAAATAAATAAAATAAATTTGATTTTATATATGAACTATCTTTTGTTATTTCTGTACATTTACTAAAGTTCGATGCTTTCGATATTTACTTAGATTATGCCCATTTTACTGGCGGAACACGGATTCAATTATGAGTAGTAAGGCCTCTTCTCCTTGGTAGCCTATCCATTTTTCTTCAAGATCATATTTGCCCCCATCATCGACTTGTTTCACATTAGGTCCTTGGGGAGAAGAAGGAGGTATATTTTGAATTGCAGTTAGTTACATCCTGCCATGCACAATATTGATGTCCTTCAATTTGTTTTGGTAGTCTAGTCTGGATATTCAACAAAACTACCTCCTTTTTTGTCTGATAGGCTTATTCAATGCCACATTTTTGGGGATGCAAGACATCGCCATAGATGGGTTCGCTGCAGACCTATGCAAAAAGTCCAACGAGAGTTCGGCTCACATTTTGAACATGGGTTACACTATAGGTAGTTCCTTTTTGTCCAATTTCATTTTTCATTCTCTAAACAAATATCAACTTTGCTCCCTGTCTACCTATTTGAAAATGATGTCTGTGTTTGGGTTATTGATGGCAGTGTATCTTTTTTTAAAGGTCAAGGAGGAGCCAAACTCATAATAAATCAAAAAACTCACTGGATTCAGGCAAGTCATCAGAGGAATATTCGGCAATGAGAATTTGATTACTCTTTCTTTTCTCCTATTCTTTGACAGATACGGTGTGGCTCCAATCGAATCCACATTCAGAATCAAATTGACAGAGTTGAAATTCAACAAGGCCTACGTCTCATTTATGGATACAGCCATCCTCCCTTTGAAAATAGCCGTTGGATTTGTGTATCACAAATATTTCAGTAAATACAACTTCGAATACTATGGGTATGTTCAAGGACTCAGATTAATATCTTGTCTCTTTGCAACCTTGACAGTTTTTCTGGTTGACGTGGTCAAAGTAAACGATACCATAAGCTACGTTGCATTGTTCATAGCAAGCACAACATGGTGGATAGTCTTCAATTTGACTTTCATCGTTAGAGTAAGAATTATATGAGTATGGATAGGGCAATTTTTAAATGAAGATAATAACTCCAGGATATGAAGCCACAACTTTGGCTTTGATGAACAGTCTGGGATCCTTGGGAGGTAAGACTGGGTTCTCTTTGTGTATGTTTTTGACGGAGTATGTAAATTATTATTGTTTTGCTTGCTTTGCCTTGGTTGCCCAATTGCTATTCACTCTCAAATCCATCAAGTTATATAAAAGGCTCTATCATGTTCCTTAGGAGAAGTATAGTATAATTAGATAGAACTTGAAATCAGAATGAAGAGTAGATTTAATAGAAATTAATTATAATATAATTGTCTTCATAATGGGAAATATAAATATTTTTTAAATTATTTAAATTATCAGGAATGGCTTAAGATATATACAAATTACTGGTGCTGGCATACACATGTACAGACAATGCATTGCGAAAGGATGCTGAAGAATAGTTGATGAGTGGAGTAATTAAAAATATCTAAAATTTCTCATCGATTGCCTAGATTGCAAAGAGTCAGGACAACAGTAAATAATAAATTAATTAGAAAAGTGCAGAATTAGGCAGCCAGTTTGTTGAATTCAGTAGTTTTGAAGATGTTGTAAAACAATTGTATGAAATTTCGCACTTATTAATTTAGTTGAATTACAATTGGAACATGCACAGTTAGTTTTTGATGTGATCATATCACAACAGACCTCATTGAAGTGCAAGCAATTATTGTAAAAATCTATGAGTTTGTTGATTAAATAAAACAAAAGTAATGCACTTCATAATTAAACTGATTAGAGATTAAGCCAGAAATCGAAAACAAAATGAAGTAATTGTTGAAGAGTGAACAATTATGGGAAGTGTAATCGGGATTATTTTTCTTTAAGACATTGATTGATTCTTTGGATTTGTCATCCTATAACATAGTCTTAAATTAGGGATTAGATTGGATCAAAGACTTCTTCGACCTAATCTACCCACTATTCAAGAAGTGGGATGAACAATCAGCAGACATTACTGAAGAGTATATCCTCACTATCAAATATTACGCCTAGATTGTGTGTGAGTTTTGTGAGAAGATATTCAAATAAAAGGCTCATAATAAGGAATCATTGATCCCACTCTAAACTATGATGTTTAAATTAACTTCATTCCAAATAACCTTATTTACCATTTTCAAATACTCCTCTCCAAATAATGTTATCCAAAGTTGCATCATCTCTTGCACTAACAATGAACAATTTGACAACAGAATAAACGAAGTGAAAATGTATGGATTCAAATGTCTCCAAATATTAATGAATTCCCTATTAAGCAAAAGTAAAAATGAATAAAGAAACAGTGTGTTTTACAATCAACAAGCCAATTTAAATTAGTTATTGTTGTACTCCATCTTTGCATACACCAGATAAGCCAAAATCCAAGACATTCTATAGTAAACACTAAGCTATAATTAGGAAACAATATCTGTCGAGTATCTTGAGTAGCATGCTCAGATTGCTGGCCCATTTAGGGGGACAGGCTGAATTGTACCCCTATTTCCAAGAATCCAAAGGCCTTTTGATTACTGACATCATCTATCCTTTTCTAATTACCACCAAGAGCGAGTATCAATTAATGAAAGAGCACCCTGAGGAATTCGTCAACATTGCAATTGATGTTGTTGATAAACAAGAGTCAGATTTACCAAAAACAGCTGCCACAACTTTGCTTGAAAGCCTATGTGATCATATAGATGGATCAACATCCTACTTAGCATAAATGGCTATTGTTGTCATATCCTCTTCCATCTTAGAACTGTCACAGTCTCAATTAACCAAATAATAACAACAAGTCATATTAACAGACATCTAACAGATATCTGATAAAAAACTATTCTAGGAATTTACTCCTGTGGATAGAATTGAAAGTAGTTTGATGATTTTGACAATTATAAGCTATCTAGTACAAAAAAGATATGATATCATATAATTGATGGAATAATTGTTATCATCGAATCTTGTGTTCTTCACTAACACAACTGAATAGATCATTAAGGTTAGGTTTGCCTTGTTTTTCGGTTATTATTGTGACAATTTATTTAAAGTGGAATCCCAATTTTCCCTTATGTTAAACTACATACAATTACTGATATCTTATGCCAAGCCACAGGAGCCAGTTGTTTTGTATTAGTCCATTGATGCATTAAAGGATATCTTCGAGGATGATGAGTTGAAACATAAGACTGGAACTTTGGTGGTCAATGTGTTCCCATCCTTGATCAATGGATTGATATTCAGTACTTATGAAAGACATTTTGAGATGATAGGAAATCTACTCAAGAAATTCCCCTCCATTTTCTTTGCAAACGAAAGTTACATTATCAACCTGGTTTAAATATTAGTACAACGCATAATCCAAGAAGAAACACTGGTTAAGAACAATAATGATTCTAATAGATACATTCATTTAAATAGATGTTGGAATGTCATCAGGTAATTACCAACGATCAATGAATTTTCACCTCTTCTTCTCAAAATCGAATAAGCCATGCAACCCATCTATCAATTGCTTGTCATCTAAGATAGCAGAATGAACTTGTATGAAGACTTGATTTTGTTCATCTCCTCAGTTATCTAGAAACTATAAACAGTCTCTCAATTCCAAAAAGAAATCTTACCTTACTTTTCTCACGTCATCACCAAGCAATCTGGAAGATTCGTATACTTGTATGAAACACTAAATATGTACATGTATTATGGAAGAAGTTACTTCGTATAAGAGCAAGCACAACACATCTACTTCAACTTGTGTTTTCAAACTCTGATGCAAGAGGAAACTTTCGAAGACGTCGATTTGGCTGAGGGTGCACTTCTGATCTAATTAGGAATTCAAGTTCTACAGAATGATCTCAATTAAGCCATATTGGCTCAGGTGTTCTAAAATGTGCTCTAATTAATGGCGAAGGAGAGTGTCACTGGAATCATTCGTTCTAGAATTACATCCATCTTTTTGGTGGCTTTCTACTACATTCCCCAACAATCATATCAAATATTGGGTGATCTTTTTCAAAATGTATACCAAAAGGTCTTGATCACTCAATATCATCCAGGATATGACATCAAGTTGTTCATAATTACAATTTGCAAATTAATCCAATCAACACCTTAATTGTTGAATACCGAATTGATTTAAGTAATCATTAGGAATTTGGAAAATCAGGAAAATGATGAGAAGCCTGATAAAACAGATTTTGAGTAATTTATTAATCTATTAAGTAGTGATGATATGATGGATGATGATGAGGAATAGGAGGAGATCTTGGAAGAGGAGGAACGACAGTAGGCCAAACAGCAGATTGAATAACTTAAGAGTGCTCTGAACAACATCGACGAATTCACGGTCTTTAGGAACACGATATTGGGTTTCAAGACTTCGTAAGATTTACATTTCTAATGTTTTAGGCAACCCATGATTATTGAGATCATTAAACAAAATCTTGATCTTCCAAGTTAATAAAAATTAAACAATTATTTAAAGTTTATGAGAATTGATAATAGTGAGAGTGCAAGAAAAGTAAGAGTTTCTATCTATTTTAAGGTGATGACAACTTCCAGAAGAAGATAAAATAAATGAAATAATTATTATATGTAAATAAATAGTTCTTTATTATTTATAAAAGTTATAAACATATGAAATACATTTAAATGGCTGATATCTTCGGAGTCCCATATAGGTAATAGATTACTTTAGAAGAAAAAGTTTAGAAGTCTGTTCTTGGTGGAATAAGTTCTGTGATTGTAATCTTGGTTGGATTTGGTTACTTGATCTACGTCATGAATGAATGGATTAGTAGCAAGATTCTGCCTAAATCAACTAGTACTATGAAGGTTGATAATTATTCATAAATAATATTTGATAACGAATAGCTCTTTGAATTTTGTTATTGGAAATACGATCCTTCTTAAATCGATCCTTTTAGAATGAAACGTAACATATTAACTCCTGTTGGAATCTATTTCATAGATGGAATTCCACAAAAACCCTTCTCATTATTATAAGAAAATTAAAAACAATCAACTTATAATACCACTCTCATGAGCATTAATAATTTATCATTAATTCAAAATAGTAATTTCAACAAAGAATTGAATGCAACTAAAGAACTCATGATTGTTATCACATCTTGCAACTAAACTTTGATGAATGAAGGCTATGAATGTGCATCGCAAGAGGAAATTCAAGATTTCTTTAGGTCATCCGTTAATTATATAAGTTTTTGGTTGAATTTGAAATAGTATGATCCTTATAGCCAATAATTTGAAGTGGTAAAAAAGTAATACTACCTATCCTTTGATTATGAGATTGCTCAATAAGGTCAATTGATTCTTACACAAACAAAAGCCACAATTGATACTGGAATTCTCTTTGGAAAATATTACTCAAAAAGCTATGTGTACAATGCCTAGTTGGTAACAAGTGCAACATCCAAAAACTTTTGGTCGACACTATTGGTTTAGTAATCCTACTTCAATTTGTTCGTCCGATTGGACCCAATGTCCTATGACATATAAATCGTGTATCCAAAGTTAGGAGAAATTCTAGCCCAAGTTGGGTCTATCATAAGCATGTTGATGATCATTCAATATGGAATATAACATTATAATGAGTGGCTGTTAGATTGCAATTTCATAGACAAGGTTTTGAGGTTTTATTTTATTGATTATGTATAATTAAAGCAATCTAAAAACAAAGTGGATAAAGAAACTTGTTAAGAACTAATCCAATCAGCACGGAAGAAACTAGTATACACGAACGTCATTTACGAGCTATCAAGAATACAACTATTTTTATTGCACCATTTTGGACGGACTTCTTTAGAATAAACTCATCATCTTGGTCTGTATGCTAGAGGGGATTTCAAGCCAAGTTGTGATATGTATGAGAAATTCATTACGATTCCGAAAACTGAAATAGAAAAGCAACATGTTTAGTTCGATATGAATAGAGCAGATTTTAATTTATTATGTAGAGCCAAGTCAAGGACGATGATTTTAGGAGGGAATAGTAATAATTAAGGAAGCTCAGCTGCTATTGATAACGTATTTTCAGAAGTCAAAAGTTCCTCGTTGAAATCAATTAAAACATGATATATTATTATAAAAATTATTATTTAAAATTGAGAATGCATTAACGGGAAAGAAGAAGAATATATTCATTATAAAACAGAGAACCAATAAATCTACCAAAATACCATATAGATGTCTCAATGGATAACTTACAAAAGCGAAAGATATCAACTAATGAGTTACCATAATTGATATAAAACAAAATGCAAATGATAAATTACACAAATTCTATGCAATTGCAACTAAAAACAAAATATGAGCAATTATCAATGAAGATTTTGAAGGAACCCTACAAAGCGACCAATAGCAAATAAAGAATTATTCCCAATCATTTAATGTTGCAATAAAAAATCCAAGATATCACAATATCAGATAGCATCAAAAATAAATAGTTGGACACTGATAAAACAATAATCAAGGGAATAGTTATGCTTCCAGCTCAGAATGATCAATAGTACACAATTCCAGTATCAAGGTAGGGCAGTCGAGTGGTGAAGTATGATCATTATGGACTGGTGTTTGGAGGACATTCCCATAGAGAAAATATTGAGATTCATGCCATTTCATTATTGAATGGGTAATGGAAAAGGAAGCAGGAGTGTTATTATTCGTAGATAGAATAATTGAAATAAAAATAGATTGCAAATCCTAATTTGAGATTAGGATGTTATTTTAGTTTAAACATTGATGAAAATAAGACAATATATGCTTTTGGAGGAGAGAAAAATACAAATAATAGAAAAACTACAAATGTAATCACCAAAATATGTCTAGAAGGGGATCGATTAGAATGGCAATAATTTCAAACTTCAATTGGGTGTCGTAGAAATCATAGTGGAATTTATACGCACAATCATCTCCTTGTTGTAGGAGGTATAGATTGTAGTGATTTTATCACAAAATATTATAATGATTTCTAATTGATCAATTTGTCTAAAATGCAATCTAGTCAATTTCACCCGAAGTTTTATAAAAAGTAAGTTCTTTAAAACGATCATCCCTTTAAATTGGGTATAGCCTATCATAGTGCAACCTTAGTGGGTAATCCCTTTTTGAGACTGAATTATGATTTCTCTTAGATAGCAAAAAAGGAGGAATAGGTCGATCAATTATTCACGAAAGAAGGCATATATATTTTTGGAGGTAAAGATAGCGAAGACAATCTATATAGCGAGTTATATTAGATGGTTATTGACACTTACCCAATAGTTGTTTAGATAGTGGAGACTCTGGGTTAGAAGCCTCCTAGTCGAAGATCCCATAGTATGAATTATGACGAGAAGATAAGTGCGTTGTTGTTATTTGGTGGGACAAACGAGGTTCAATGTTTTGGAGATTTGCATATATTGCTTCTCAAGAATTACACTTGGTAGAAAGTGCAATTGCAGGGGTATTTGGAGTATCCATTCAGATATGAGCATTGTAGTGTTTTTAACGAGGATAAGTTGATTGTTTTTGGAGGCTTAAACCAGGATGGATTTTTAATGTATAACCCAATTACAATCTAAGTTAAGTTTAAAATAATTCAAAAGCATAACTGAATCTATTTAATATATTTTTATTTTAGTAAACAAACCATTTTAAATTTATGTAAATAAAGAAAGTCAGTTGTTTTGGAGCAGGCTATGTGGGAGGACCAACGATGGCTGTGATGGCTTCTAAATGCCCAGAACAGACCTTCATTGTTTATGATATAAATGAATAGTAAATTTAAAAGTGGAACAGCAAACAATATCCAGTTTACGAGGAAAATTTGGATGAGTATGTGAATAAAACAATACACAAAAATTTAATATTCACTAGTGACATTGATCTTGCTTTGAAGGATTGCGATATTGCATTTTTGGCAGTCAATACTCCAAGTAAAACTTATGGGTTGGGAGCTGAATCTCAATTAGATATATCCTATATAGATAGCTGCCTTCAAAGCATAAAGAAATACCCATTGACTAAGAAATTGATATTGGTTGAAAAATCAACCGTTCCCATAAAAACTGCTGATTATATCAATGCGGTATTATAGAATTTGAATATTTGTGTTTTGTCTAATCCTGAATTTTTGGCTGAGGGCACTGCAATCTAAGATCTTCTTTCTCCAGACAGAGTGATTATTGGTGGGCCTTTGGAATCTAGTAAGTAGCTTGCTTCATTGTATGAATAATGGGTACAAAAAGACAAGATCATTTTCACAAATATTTATTCAGCAGAATTGAGTAAAATTGTTGCCAATTCTTTCCTGGCTCAAAGAGTGTCTTCAATCAACAGTATATCCATAATTTGTGATAAAATTGGAGCAGATGTCAATGAAAGTAAAATAAATAGATTCTATATGTTTATTAGTTTCATAATGCGTTGGAAGTGATAGTCGAATTGGTAATAAGTTTTTGAAGTCATCTGTCGGATTTGGTGGATCTTGTCTAAAGAAAGACTTGCTTTGTCTAATTTACTTGTGTGAATCTCTCCAATTGGATGAGGTAGCACAATACTGGAGATAGGTTTATCTACTAAATGAATTTCAAAAACAAAGATTTATCAATTTAATTATCAGTTCCATGTTTAACTGTTTGAGGAATAAAGTCATAGTGATTTTGGGGGTAACATTTAAGGCCAAGACCAATGATACCAGAGAGAGTGCTGCTTTGCTGATTATTAAAAAGCTACAAGAGGAATAGGCAATACTAAGGATTTATGATCCTCAAGGGAAGATAGACAAGTTGGAGCAATGTTAGAGTTTGGATGGCATCTTTAAAGGGGCTTCTGCATTAGTGATACTAACTGAATGGGAAGAGTAATGTTATGTTTGCATATAAATAGATTTACAAAAATAGATTATGTTGAGGCTTTTAATCAAATGGCTAAACCTGCATATTGTTTTGATGGCAGGAACCTGTTGTAAAGTGATTTGATGAAGTCAATTGGATTTCTATATTACGGGTTAGGGAGAGTCTGATGTTGAAAATAGAGGTATCAAAAATGATTTAAATATATAAAAATAATCATTAATGTCTGAGGAACAACAGTAATATTGGCCCATTTTCACGGAGTAGGATGAAACCAAAACATTCTGGAATAAGAAACCCTCCAATTTGGACAAATAGGCTATTATCTATCAGCAGCCTATGTAGAGAATTAGTTGGAAAAGTAACAAGCCTACTGAATATGAATTTTTATTGAGTGAGGAAGGCGTGCTGTTTTATAAACAAAGTAATAAGATCAAGGGATATGTGTAATTAAACGAAGACATCAGTCTGAAATTGATTGATCTCAAGATCTCAAGCAAGAAAACAGAGGCTGTTAAGGTCATTAGGATTAAGAGAACTAAGGACATCTTTCTATACATATGGAATAAGGATTAGTACTTTATAGCCCCATTCTTAATTTTAGTTCGTATACTTTTCAGTTTCTGAAACATTTATGTTAATTCTGTTTTGTTCAAAATTTGGATCAGTTGTACACTATGCAAGATGTGATAGGAAAAGGCGGATTCTCCAAAGTGTATACTCTAACTCCCAATATCCGACTACCTAACCAGCCCTTCAATTATGCAGGCAAGGTCTATAATAAAAACGAATTGTTATCTAAAAAGGACCTTAAAAAGTTTTATCACTTTATTCGAAACGAGTGTTATGTGCTAAAAAGAATCAATTTCCCTTACGTACTCAAATTATGCGAAATTATACAAATGGAGGAACTCCTAAGTATTAATGTAATGTATACCAATTTAGTCTTAGTAACTGAATATATCAAAGGAGGATCCCTGTATCAATACTTGAAAGAGAGAAAGCAACTGACAGAAATGGAATCTATCCAGATCTTGCAGAAACTGGCATTAGGCTTGCAATAAGTTCACAAGTATTAGACCCTTTTTCTATTCTTTAAGTCTGGGGTATGTTCATCGAGACATTAAGTTGGAGAATGTGCTTATCGATAAAGATTAGTTGAAATTGATAGATTTTGGATTTGCAGAGAAAATATGCAGAGACAGACTGGTCAACGGTCAAGGAACAGCTGGTTACATTGCACCCGAAGTGTTTATGAAGTAACCATACCAAGAAGTAGGTGACATCTTTAGTTTAGGAGTGATATTCTATTCATTGTTATCTGGTAAGGCTCCATTTAGATCAAATACTTATGATGCCTTACTTAAATTGAACAAGGAATGTCAAATCGATTTTTCAGAATAAAGATTCCAGAATGTCAGCCAAAAAACTATGCATCTGTTAAAAGCTATGTTATAAAAACAACCAGAAAACAGAATCAATGTTTAAGATCTCTTAAATCAACTCACTGCTAATTAGATCTTCTCTCCTTCTCATAACATTCCTTCAACGTAATCAATTGTAGAGGGCTCTGTTGGCATAAGCTTTAATCATTTGCAATCAAAAAACACTCTAAAATCCTTTTATCAACATAGTCAAAATTCATTTATTGACAACAGTAGTTAATGTTCTTAAAAAAAACCATCAAAAAACCTTAGGGATAGACGATATAAGAGTCAGAGCATGGATAAAAAGGGTATGCTTTTGAAATCATCCTCTTTCAAACCATCGCTTAAGAGCATTTATCAAATTAAAATTGAGCAGTCCGATGATAACATTTCAATAGCAGATTATGAGTTACCAATACCAGAGGTTAGTCTTCAATTTCTCTAAACTTCTTATCAAACACTAAATCGCTAAAAGTTTATTTGATTTTTATAACAATATGTATTTATATATCATAAATAATAGTATTCTCCATTGAATTCCATATTTTTGAATTTATTCTTGACATCCCCCAAGTTGTATTCTTTGAATGAATCCAAGACGTTTTCAAATTTGCGATCCCCTAAAAATATTGATTATATTTACTTTTGGTTAATAAATACAAAATGAGCCTCAAGATGTCCAATATATTGGGGTTCTCCTTAATAATCTTCAAACTATAAACTTCCTTGATCAATTTAATGGTCAATTAATAATCATCCAACTGACTATCCTCTTTCCCTTTGTCTTAAAAATAAAACAAATCAAAAATATTGCTCAGGTTGATGCAATTCCTTACAATAAAGAAACTACTGATTTCGGTGTTGTAAAATACAAAGCTCAAAATTTACGATAAATACAAAACGTTACTGTAATACTCGTCTCTTCTCATTTTGCTCATACAACAGATTTATTTGAAATTGTAACCTAAAGATGTTTTTTATTCTTTGTCATAAGCAGTGGCTAAAATGAGTTCCAGCATCTTTTTGGAATGAATAACGGCAGGTTTAACATTCAATTAAGTACATAATATTGCCATTGATTGAGTCATTCTCTAAACTGTGGGATGAAATAATTTAATATAGTAAATGAACAGTCCACTTACAGTTTATTAATATATAGTTTTGCATATTAATTCAAAATCTTATAAAGACTCGTAGTATTACAGTTCAATTTAATCTTCAAAAATGTAGGCTTGGTAGTAATTGGACAAGTCAAACATATCAATAAAAAATTTGGACAATTGGATTTAATTAGTTTCTAAATTTTTAAAAAGTTCTTTTTTATGAAATTTCTTTAACAACTTTCTGGCAGATTTAAATGTTATAAGAGAACTCGAGTAATTGTCCTTCCTCTGGAATTCTTGTATGAATTTGACCACAGAATCAGTTGCCTTTTCCAAAATTACATCATTAATTTTAACAGTCTACGATAACGTCTAAGAGTTCATCAATATCCTCTTGATTTATGTCTCCTCCTCTATGTACTTCTCATCAATCTTATACTCCAAATATTGGTTCAATTGCACTCTCTACAATTTATGGAATATTTTTGGATGATCACACTTGATTTCATGTAGAATGTCAATCAATACAAAGTCCACTTACAATTAATCATACGGCACCAGTTGATTGCAGATTGGGCATTTCCATCTATTCTCATTCGGCTTTTCATTCATTGTCAAATAGGCATTCAATTCAAAACAATCAAAATGTAAGCACTATTTCCCTCGAACTGGAATCTCCAGTTACTACATCGTAATTCCATCAATTAATTTTACTGAAAACAATGAATCCTAAAGAGTGTCATCAACCACTAATACTTATATGAATTGCATTACATGACAATGATTTAATCTTATCTTGATATTATTACTTTTATTAAGTAATAATGGAGTCTATTATTTTCTCTCTCCCCACATCTATTAGTTTACTCTTTAATTCAGATATTTTAATACTTTTAACTATTACTATACCAAGTAGAGAATTGCTTTCTACATCTTCTCCAACTTTCACTTTTATTGTATTTGCTCCCCATTAGATACAAGTGGATGGTCTAAAATTATAATATTTTTAATTAGATAAACATAAATCCATAATCGTTTATATGATATGCTATGTGATGTTGGTTGTTCAATTCAACATACACATTTTTGCTTGGCCACTCATACAATTTTTTTGGTTCTTTTGTTTTAGTACAAAATATTGCAAGGATTATCGATTTCTTCTTAAGTTCTTCATAATACTAATTCACTTCAAATGTGAACACCTTCTCTAGTAATTAGGCAGGTTTCTTAATTATAGCAACATTAAATTTATTGTTTAGCTTAATAAATGTCTAATATTCTTAGTGAAAATTTACTTCGAATTGCATCTAGGGATTATTCGCAGTTAATGAGCATTGGAGGCATCGAAGTTACGATGGTTATTTATCTGTTATTTGATAATCATAGCACTGCCAATGATGATTCTTATGACAAACGTAACAGATAAAACTATCTAAGATGTTATTTTATTCACAATAGCATTATTTTTACATTTAATTAATATTTTACCCATTAATTAGCGAATGAAGAATAAATTTAAACAATTAACTTTACTAATATTTAGTTACAAAGGCAATTAAATATTTATTATACTAAATCTGCTAATATTAAATTAAAAAATATATATATGTTTAATATTTATGTAATGGAGATTTCTCGAAGACACTTCAATTATTCATGGATCCCTATATTCTCAAAGAAAATCAAGTTATCTCTATTTTTATTCTAAATATACATCGAAATTTGTTTTATATATAAAATAATTATGAATTGAAGTTAATTATGTATGGTTTAATCTATTGCTATTGATTATTTTAGCATTAGAACTTAACTTTGAATATTATTTAAGGATAAAATTTAACTTGGAGAGGTTTTGATCTGATATCATAACATATTTTAAAATCTTCTTCATAATTGATATCTTGTATTCTCTTTAACAATTTTATTTAAAATTATAAATCAAAATAAAGAAATGTTTAGAAAAGCTAAAATAATGAATGAAAAATTTTGATAAATAATGACTAATATATAATTAAATGTTATTTTATTGCATTTTGGATATGAAGATAATTATGGTTATCAATTCATTACAATTCTTTGATTCTTAAATAGGGATAATAAATCTATTCCTGTTTTAGATATGATTGTACTATTTTCAACAACTGTGTCCTATGATTCAAATTTTAATAATTCTGACATTGAAAATTTCATAGAATAAATTGAATTCTATTTCTAATAATATCGAATAGATTTATCATCACTATAAGTAACGTAACAATTGAATTTTAAACTTACTGCAGCTCCATTGACTTGCTCATCATGCTCATTTTATATAATCATCGATTTATCTTCTTCATCATAAAAGATAACCTATTTATCTTTTAAATTGGTGGTAATCAACAGTGTCTTTTCATTTAAATAATTGAGACTATTAATGGAGAAGTCTTTAAAATCTTTTTCATAGATAATTTCAAATGATTGTGCTGAGATCACTTTAATTAATTCTTTAAAAACTACAACCAACTTGGATTTATCAGGAGACTAACTTAAACAAATAATGTTTGGTTGATTCAAATCCAAGAAGTCTTTTGTTTTCTCCCCTTTATAATTCCAAAACCCAAGTTTGCCATCTTTATCTCCTGAATATATTGTGTTGTTCTCATCCACTAAAAATGTGGTGGGAAAATGATTATTTGACTCTTAGGCGTATGAATACTTCAGCTTTTTCTGCAAGATAGGGACATAAAACAATTGATCATCCTTAGACCAAATGATTCTTCTCTAATTGAATAAGACCAATATGGATTGATTGTCATTTAGATTGACAATTTTCTCAGATAAAATTAAGTCATCTGATATCCACATGCTTAAACCTTCGAAAGTATGTAAAACAAAATAGTTTTGATCATTAGAAAGATAGAAGGAGTTAATGGTTGATCCAGTGTCAATGACTTTGATTGGTTTATCATCCTTCCATTGTTTTAATATCCCATCAAGTCCAGCTGTGATAAACATATTTTGGTTATTAATCCAAGCAATTTTAGTAATACGTCCATTGTGAATTTCAGGTATCACTTAATATTAATCTTATTTTTAAAGGTCAATGATAAGCAGATTTCCATTTTGAGTGCCTGCGTATATCATGTTACTATTCTTCATGCAAATAGAATGTATATGGTCTTTCTTCTTTTCCTTAATTACCTTTATTGTCGACTTCTAACTAATATTCCAAATTCTAATAGTTTGGTCGATCGAGATATAGAGGTTATCGTTCCAAACAAAAAAGTCATTAATTTTAGTAAATTTACTTTGGTAATTAGAATATTGAGTAAAATCACTAAATTTCCAAAATATTATTGAATTTTATCCTGAAGTCATAAACAACTTATTGTTCAATACATAAATGATATCACATTTGCTTTTTTTGTGAGCCTAATTTTTGAATATGAGTTCCTTATTTTCTATGACTAAAAGATATCCCTCACTCGTACCAATTAACTTCTATAACCCATTATTGCTTATGGCTAAAGCAGTTATATATTGATTTTAGATTTTTAAGTAATTGCTTATGTTATACGATTCGATAACATTCACTTATTGATCCCTGCACTAATCTAATAATTTTTTAGTCTCAATATTTGGAATTATTCTTTTATTTTCATCTTTGTAATCGTATATTAGTATAAACTCTTATAAGTTATTAAGACTCCATAAATGTATTAATTTTTCTTCAGTCATTGTAACTATATTGTATTATTCCTCTGAATAAAACACAGATACCTTGGAGATTTGAGAAGCAAAATGATTTATCTCACTCCTTATCTAAAAGGTTAGCAAGTCCCAAATATATAAGTATCCATCTTCTCCTCCTGAACATAACAAATTAGAATCTTGAGAGATGGCTAAACTTCTTATCGGCAATTAATGCTTTTCAAGATTCTGACCAATCTGCTGCCCAGTTTATGTGTTCCAAATCTTGATTAACAAATCACTAGATCCAGATATCAATAAAGTTCCATCAAATGAAAATATGCAACATTAAACAGAGTTGATATGACCTTATGGATTACTAATTTAGGTGTCTTAACTATCTAAGTCCCAAATTTAGATTTATCCTTGGTTTTATCCTGTTACTGCTAAATAAGTATTAGTGATTAATGTTAATGAGAATATTTTAATAAATGCTGTAAAATTAGCTTAATTTATTTATGATAATTGCTAAGTACTCCATAAAATAATTGATTAGTCAAAAGAACAAGAAACTAGAATTTTGCCATCATTCGAAAACTGTAATTCAGCGACTGCTTTCTTATGTCCACTTAGACTAACAGGTTTCTCAATTTATGACAAATTATAGAGATATATTTCTCCCTTTCGACCACCAATTGCTAAAAGATTCAATTCTAAATTACTATCCATACAAATTACTCTTTCACACTTTGTTTCAATTTATTTCATCAATTATGCTTGCTAACTGTATAAATGTATAGTTTTTGATAATCTTTACATAATTATAATTTTACAGCATCGAAGATTCACAATTTATTCGTTGATTAGTTATTTAAATGAATCTATGGTAACAATCAAATCCTTTTATTACTAGATGATTTCAACTTTATCTTCAACCTCTTATTTTTAGTTTTATTATTTTCCTTTTTTCTTGTCTTTGTCTGTTGTTTTCTTTTATGCTTTTCTTTCAACATATTCAATATTTAATTTGAGTTCATGTGCACCATTGTATCCTCCAAAAATCAAAGATTTATCATCAAATCCAAATACACAACTTGTTCTCTCTTTATCAAAACATTATCCATATTGTATTAATTGAACTATTTTCATATCAAACAAATCATATAATAAAATCTCGTTTTCATTTAATAAAGCCATTAGTCTTTGATTATTTGCCAGAATAGCTTATTTGGGTATAATTTTGATATTTAATTTATTTACTTCTTGAATTTTATAAATGTCATACTATTTCATTTCAGGTTTTTAATCATCAAAAGCAAGCAGAAGCCTTTCTTTTTCAATATAAGTTAATCCTTTGATGTTTCCCAAACTCGTAGATATTTTTGGTAACTAATTCAATGAGATATCAGTCCATTAAGCATTAACAATCTTGGATAAATTTAAATTAACAGATGATAGAGTTATACCTTTTAAATTTGAATTTGTGAAATCGCAATTAAAAAAGTTGGCTCCACTCAATGATACATCTGTTATTTTAATATTACTGAAATCCATATCAATAAAGGAATGATCCATTTCATTTAACAATAGCATACTATTAGAACCGGCTATAACAAAATTATCATCAGTTCTTGTTAGATAAATGAAATTTAAAAGCTATTACTTTTATTCATCATTATACTTTAATTTATCACAAATAAATGTTATAGAACCTTTCAAAAATTCAAATTCCCAAATTGTCTTAAAAAATTCATATTAAAATAGTTACTTTTTTGTATTTTCATCTATAGGAAATTTTATATTGGATAAATATTCAACAAACCATTTAGCTACTAAAAATTCTTAAATTGATTTATGATTAAATGAATAAATGCTGTTTTTCTACTTAATAGGCATACATTTTCTAAATAATCTTTTGTAAACTCCTTCCTAACATTAATCATCAAAGAATTCATCTTTCCAATCAGATTCTAATTTCTTAAAGATAAGCCCACTAGGTTAAAAATAAACTTAGGTCATATTTCTAAATGTCATCTGATTAGCCAAATGATGAGTGAATTTCCATAACTCACTACCAATTTATTCATAATCTATAGGTTCACCTGCTTCTCTTAATTTATAAATTTATCTCTTAAAATAATGTTCCAGAAATTAACTATAGAAATCATATGTAGATAATGGTTCTAACATTAATGAGTTCTTAATGATAGTAAATTTTTAATTGGAAGTAAAATATTTAGTAATTAATTTATCTACTTAAATTTCTGAAAACTCCAGTAGATATTCGCTCAAAAAATTTGAATTATGAATAATTGTTTACCATTCATCTAATGCTTATTTCTCAAGTTGATTAAATTATAGCAATTAATACTCACTTTTTGCGAAGTAAATATATTTTTTAATGAATCTATTTTTTACATTGTTAATTTCTGACCTTTACCTAACAATATAAGGGAGAACAGCCATGACAATCTCAGCCATAAAAGGAGTTTCTATTACTTTGTCTAATTTCATAATTTGGATGAATTTTAAATATTAAGCACTCGACCATATTTCTGCAAGTAATTAGGATAAGGACTTTTGCATTTCCTTTGAAACAAAATTAGAACATTTAAATAAAATTTACTATATTACATTTGGATTAAGCATAAATGTATTTTCAAATTTCATCTTACCTAAGTTCAATGATTTAACTAGGTCAGTGAAAAATGTCTCATATTCAGAGTAATCTTAAGTGCCATAATTACTAAAGTAAAATTCTCTAATATCCCTTTTAACACACAATAATGTGTATTGATCAATATACAATTTTTATTGTTCTTAATTAAATTTTAATAATTTGACTTCTTTGTAAAATTAAGGAGAATTTGATTCTGATAAAAACCATGTATTATAGCCAGCTATATTAAATATTTCTGTTCTACAGGTGGTGATAATTTTAGGAAACTTGTTTTTGTCAGCTTAACATCTCCATTTTGAGAGTTTATTTGATACATTTAGGTTTAGTCCTATGTAATCTGACTTTAGTTCATCATAACTATCCATTATTATTACCAATTTTATTTTACGTTATTCAACAGCTTCTTAAAATTCTTAGATTTATCTTTCATTAAATCTATAATTATCAGATTTTAAAGTTTCTTCAATACAACAATACACAGGGTCTCTTAATTAAGGCAATTATACAAAGATAGGAATTAATGGTATATAATCACTCTATTTTTTATTCTTTTGATAAAACATCCATAGGAATTCCTCTATTTTTCTAGCCGCTGTACTCTTACCCGATCCAGCTTAACCATGAATCAAAAAACTATCCTTAGATTGCTTCCAAATAAATTCATTTATCTCTCCATCTCCAAAAATGTCCTCTGTGAAGAGATTTGTCTTTTCAGAAGAGTATTATGAATCATTCAATTTTTCTTTCGATTTTATAGGTATATAAACATTGTCGGAATTGAATACTAATCTTTATTATAACATTTTTTTCATTCTCAATTCTAATAATTCATAGAATGTTCTCCCCTTCAAATATTTTATGTCCTTGCTTATTTAATCTAATGTTTCTTGCATCTAAATAATAAAATTTTCGATTCTTAATAGGTCCTATTTTAGATCCTACAGAAAGATGATTGTAATTCCGAGTGAGTTTTATATTTAAGCAACATTATCAAACATTTACTAGATATCTTTCTCTAACTTAGTATACTCCTTTCGTAATTGCTATTTAAAATTTTCCTAGGTTTCAATCGATATTTATTGGGCTAACTCATTTAAATCTTTTAATTTCTCCTTTAGCTAATTTTAGATAATGGTTTCTTGACTCGGCCAATATTTGCCCATCAATTGATTGGATAATTGAATGGATTTATCATCAAATAGTGATCTAATTCTCTTATCAGTCTCATAAACTTAAAATCTTATATATAATCCAGAATTCAATGACATACAATTTTATTGAAGACAACTTCTTCTCATCTATATCAATTCATAAACCAAAAATTGTCTAATCCTCCATTAGTTATTTGACAATAAATCATTAATTCCCTGTTAAATTAAATCAAAATAATCATTTGATTTTTTCGACTCATCTTTATTTTCTATCTGACTCAAAATAAAATAGATTTGTGGCTCTAGATCCGAAGGGTACTAATTAAATTCTTTCAATGAAATAATCTACTAAACTTATTAATAGTCAATGGCAATCTCTATAGTCAAATTACAATATTCACTCATTGATTCCTGTAATAATTTTTCAGATTCCTGAAACTACAAATAAAATTGAGGTTTCTTTGTAGCTAATTTTTACAGGGTAATCACATTTAAAATTTGAGATTACACTTTCTCAGAATTAGTAAATATATTTTAGAATTATTGCACTTATTCTTGCTATCTGGTTTTAATTTATTTCATTTCATCTACTAATTGTTCATAAAATTTGATTTCCTCATTCCAATCAAATTGTTTTTATTCAATCTTAACTGATGTACTCTTTATTAATCTGCAACAATCGCTTAATTACTTTTGTATATCCTCACAAAGATAAAATGCAATTTCTTTATCCTTTTCATTAGTTATTTTCATCAATTTTACAATATCAATCAATTCTATAATGTTTGAAATTGCAGCTCTCTTATTTTCTAAATATTAATAAAACTCATGATCTTCGGTTTTGATGTAATCTTTCATAATTTCAAAGGATTTTAAGAATTCATCCTGATAAGCTGAAAGTTTTTAAAAGCTCAATACAATCTAGGATTATAATAAGGAGTTCGTGTTGAAATTGGGAAAAATTTCATGAAAGATAGATTAATCTCTTAAGATAATTAGATCATCTTTTTGTTCCTGATTGTTATCTAATTAATTTTTGAGAATATCTGTTATCATTTTGAATCCGCTACAGATTTAATTTAAATAGTTGATGTTATCAGTCAATTCTTCTTATACAATTTTACAGATTTCTTAGTCAATACTTACATCATTCTTCAATTTGGTTTCTTTGAATAAATGTGTTGTTAAAATTCCTATTATTTAATTGATTGTTATAAATTTTTCAATTGTTATTGCTTTTAGAATCTTAACAAATTTATGGGATTGATCAGTAGGTATTTTGGATAAGATCTTGCTACTCTAACATTTTAGGAATTGGTTGTACATAAATTACAATGAAGATTATAGAGGATCGTAAGAAATCATTTACATCGAAAGTTGAATGATTTCTTATTTTAAATTTAATTACTTTTCGTCTTCTTTAAAAGAATTGGTCATTCTTAATTTAATTGATAAAATCACTTGAATCTGTAAATTCCAATTTATGAAGCATTTGGATTTCTAAGTTAGATCAAAAGCTTTAAAAAATCCATAAAACCATTTATTCTCATTGGTAGTATTTTTCGTTGTTTCTTATTGCTTCTTCATTTTTAGTGAAACAATCAAGTTTTCAATTTAAACTTGATTAATAGTTTTTTTAAGAATTTCCTCCCTTAATTCAATGCTTATTTCTTCTGAAGTAAATTGATCTAATAGTGATTGTATGGCATTCTCTTAAAATATTGAATCGAAATCAATATGTTAAAACTGTTTACTTGATAATTGACAATTCAAGTATTTTTGTAGAAACATTACTTAAATTTTGTCAGTTTCTGGAAATTCATAAATGAACTCATTCTAATTGATTTCCCCCTAGATAGATTATTAGATGATAGCCAAATATTCCAAATCTCTCTTAAGTTGAATAGTTTTAGAAATCAAATCTTTCATTAGGTCTTCAGCTTCTTTGATTTTTTGTTGATCATTATTAATCACAAGCTATTTAAATAGTTCAACCAATTATTATTAACCCTATTAAATTGCGCTAACTGAATTCATAAACTGAGAGATCTAAGAAGAACTAAATGAATTATTTTTTAAAGTTGAATTAGTTGCTTTGATAACAGATAATTTGTTAAAATAGTATTGTTCATAACTTTATAGTAATCCATATCCATTTAATATGTAATATTATAGTCGAGATAATTCTTGCAGTGGCTGACTATTTTCAAAAATTAATTTCAATAATTCGTCATTTTGAATGTAAAAATTATTGATTGCCACATAATTTCTACCATCAAAATTAGGGATTGTATATTCTTTTCCTTAAAAATATTACTAGAGCTGATTTTGAATTCTCAATTCATCAACTGCTTATCTCAATTAAAAGAGTTAAGATAACACCTAAATCCAACTGCACCAAATTTCCCAATCAGTAGATTCTCGAATAATTTCGCAATACATTTTGCTAAGAACAGTTGCCAAATACTTTGCATCCCTTCCATTATCCAATTCATCAATAATATAAAACTTTAATTATTGAAGAGCAAAAATCACTTCCAATTTGCGCTTTCTACTATACTTAACTCCCTCTTAATAGATATAGATAACACTCTTCTTAAGACTTTGAATTAGATCATCATTTAAAGTAAATGTGCTTACTGATTTAAGAGCACCACTTAAAAACTATACTAAGATTTCTTAACTCTCTTTTGAATTAGTCGGTTAAATAGTTATAATGGATTTTGAAATAAAAAATTCGAAATAGAGATTGTTGAATAGTTTATCAGCGTTTCTTTCAATTTTTAATTACTCTCTTATCAAGCCCATTTCCCTTAGCATAAATTACTGCCTGTCAATGTCCAAATATCTCTCTTAATTTGTGGAATAGTACATAAACAGAATCCAAGACAATTAGGTCATAATTTATAATACATATAATGAATATCCCACATGTTATTAAATTACTTTTTATAATGCTGACATTAGTGTATCTAAACTTTATGATACAAGTTCAAAGGATTATTGATTTAATTGAACATTACTAATCAAATTCCATATTTATCTCTAATTTAATTGGAAGAATTGAAAACTATTCATTAGGTTATTTTCCTAATCTAAAACTGTCACCATAGATCTTCCAATACGATCACAATGAAACTTAATTTAAGTTGTCAATCCTGGGCTATTTTTTAAGGTTTGTGTTTTAATGGGGAAAGGTGTAACTATGTGAGTTGATCCACAACCTCCTCCTCTTAAATTCATCATAAATTTTTTAATAATATTAATTATTTGTCTTAATGAGGTAATTGAGTTTAAAACTAAGAAAAATAGTATCTCTGATTAGAAGAGTAAGATCAGAAAGATGTTTTAAGTATTTAAACATTTTAATTTATATTGATAATAAGACAATAATTTTTAAATAAAAATATAAAACCATTTCTCTTTACTTTAAAGTTTTATGATGAAAAATGAATCGTAAATTTAAACAATAGCATAAATAATAGTTAGTTCGTATACAAGTTGAATAATATTACTGGATTCATTATTTTGAGGATTATTTAAAGCCTGATTAATCAGATTTAAGAGTATTCTCAAATGATGTAGAAGGAGAAATAATAAATCTGTTTAATATTTTTCGATTTTAAAATTAGCTTCTAACCTTTTTTTCTTTCCACTCTTATATTTAATTAAATTCAATATAAAGTTAAAATAAAAATATATATTAAATGATAAAAATTATAAATTTGCATCATAAAACCTGTTTTGATTTTGTAAATTTACAAAAGGAATAAAAGTTAAACGAAACTACTATATTTGATATTAAGTAAGTCTGATATGAAGATTAAAGGGGTTGCTTTTAATATGATTGATAATATAGACATTGGAATCTAATTAAAATAGATTAACTTATAAGAAGTCAATCTTGATTAAATACGAATACAAATATCAATAAAATTATATAACTCCTTCTTTGAGTATAGAATTAGTAGAGTTGGAGTGATCCAAAGTAGTTTTAGTACCGCATTTCTTTAATATATCAAATATTTATCTGGCTGGTTTTCCCAATTGTTAATAGAAATCTATAAATAAACAAGCCAATAGGATGGTTGAGAATCCTGCAATTTCCACCCATCCTAATAAGGATACATATTCTATTTGGGAGAATAATAGGAGTGATTCTGAAACTGAAAATAGGATAGCTATGGCTGATATCAAACATTCGGTGATAATAATTTTGTAGTTTTCAAATTGGTTTGCAAATGGTCGCATTCTATAGACATAGACTGAATAAAAGCCTGAAATCAAAGAGGTTAATATTGGTTGAACAGGGGGAAGTGTTTGCAATAGGACTAAATTGGCAATGAAAAAGGTCTTTTTAATCAAGACTAGTGTGGTGAATTGCCTATTCCAATAGTTTCCTTTGATTTCAAGTCCTTCAAAGAAAATGGAGAATCGTCTCGATAAATTCTTTACTGTACTCAAGTAGGAGTACAATTGGAACATGAGAGCAAAATTGAAAATGAGTACGATAAGTGCAAGAAGTGAGCTAGTTTCAGTGATGGAGTCATACGTTTAGAAATTCGCCACTTGCAGAAGAGCGGAGAACATTAAATCGTAGAAGTTGGATAGGTATATTCTGACGAGTCCTGAGTAAAAGAAGTATTAGTAATAGGATTTGCAGATTTTTTGAATGAAATGCATAGCTTTGATTATTTTGGTGATTGTTTCGACGTATCTTTGATCGAATACGATGGGCCAATTGTAATATTTGAGTGAAGTAAGTAGCAGTTATAAGAAGTAAACGATAACGTAATTGGTGAATCCAAGAACTAGGATAATGATGAAGGATTCCAGATTGATTCCAAAGTAGCAATTGATAGAGAACACTTCAAATCTTCCAAAGGCAGGTATGAAGGGAGAATTGTATTGAAACATTTCTTCGATGAATCCACTCAATTTAATTCTATCAGTTATTGGTTAAATAGTAACAAGGGAGAAAACTTCAAAGTAAATAGATAAATTTTAAGGAAATTTCAGATTCAAATATTTCATATAAGATAATTGTTATAAGGTATCTATAAGATTCCAAAAGATTTCTAGATTACCACTTATGAAAGCAACACAAGCAACAGTAATCAAAGTATAGATTACAATTTCATTGAATAATGCAGCATTGGCAGCCACCATCTTTTGAGTTGAGGATAATGTAAATGGATCCTTCAAGATGATAGTTTATTAATTAGATGCTAATTGATTCTCATATTGATTAACTAGTTGATCGCAATAGATCTTGACTATTAATATGGGTCCGACAACAGATTTGTAGAAATTGAGTTTAATCTTGTAGGAGACAGGTTGCAAAGTATAATCAATGCTCAGGATGGGAATTATTTCATAAGTGTAATCTGAATCTTAGAGATTGGAGATGGAAATTTGAATGAGTTGCATAAATATCTCTTCAGTGATGGAAGTCGAATTCAATCTGACATCTTCACTGAAAGTAAGAATGATTTCTTAGCTCTATCCATAACTATTGAGAGGAGTGGTCAATTTGATGGTTGGACTGATATTGTAAATGCAAACACTCAAGGAGTCCACAAAATAGCACTTCCAGAATTTTTCAATTTCGCAATTAGAATTGCATCCATCATTATTATCAGTGTTGGCATCTTCACATTGTTCATAAGAAGAGGCAAAGATACCATCACCGCATTTATTTTAACAATATGATTAATTTTCATACAATCCATTAGGACATTAGATGCATTCTCCTTGGAAACACTTCAGGCAATGAGAATCACATGAATATTCGCAGTTATAACAGCCATCAAATTCTACGAGATTACCATCATCACAATATTCTTTGCCTACTATAATACCATCTCCACAAATGGATTTACATTGTCCATCAGCCAGTTTCCATCCATAGGAATCGCAGACTTAGCATAATTTACCCTCACACTATAAACACCCTAATGAACACTAGATCTAACACTTATAGCATCCATCATAAGGAAGATAATTGCCATCATCACATACTTCATCCGAATTAGTGATGATTCCATCTCCGCAAAACCCTTCACACACATCAGTAAAACAAATTTGTAACTAATCATCCCAAAAGCATCCCTAATTATACTTATCACTCTAACAAGCCTCCTTAATTGAAAAATATTAACACTCAGTTATCTCTACACATCCTCCCCCCCTCTTAGTAGTACAAGATGATAAGTACTCTTAACATTGTTAATGAGTTGTTAAGTTAGTTGTAGCTGTGTTGCATGTTTTCGTAACACAATCATTTATTATCCACACACACTCTTTGAAAAACTTATCAAATGTACACCCATCCTTAATCAATACTTCTTCACAAGTACTTCTCCTGATACATTGATAACCATTTGTAGTACAACTTTTGTCTGGAAATATAGAAGCACAAGCAGAATCAATTGCATAATAGTAATCAGTGCAAATTCTTAATCTGCATCCACCTTTTTAACAATTCTACATATATCCCTCGCATTCCTTATTAGACAAAGCAAATTTAGGGCCATTCTCACATGTCTTCTCTACACACTATACTCTCTCGGTATTCCAAAAACATTCAGTACCATTAGCATTGTGTTGTCCATCACTTCTACATTGCAATTCATTATAACCTAGACATTGGGCCTTTGCCAATTCGCATTCTGTTAAATTATCATTTACTGAACAAGTTAAATCAAAATACAATTGACATGCTCCTGATGAATACCTCTATAATTATGCCGTAATACATGTTTTATAGCTGCATTTATTTTATGTTTGGATCCACTCGCATTGTATTTTTAAACTATCAAAATAACATTATTCCTTAATTGTATACAAATTGCAATCAACTAAATGAATGCAACCGTTCTTTAGGGAATTCACAGTACAATCGGACAAATAAGATTAACATTTGGCATGGGAATCGTTTTCAATCCCTAAATCTAAACAATTTAGTATTTAAATGCATTGATTTGTCGTTGATTTCCAATAGCATCTATTTCTGATATTGTCCATATAACATTGCTTCTATGTTGCCAAACTGCAACTAGTTGGTAGATCTGTGCAATTAGGATATCTACTATTTACTGTGCATATTCCACTTAAAAAAAGGGATTCACAAGATTAATGATTATCTGAACTTAGCTATGATTCACAGTTTTCAAGATTGCTCTACCTTGTACAGATTCCACTTAAATCTGAACAAGGATACCCTTAGATATCTTTGCTTATATTGCACAAAGTAGGTTTATGCACACTGCAAGTAGTAACGTCAACACAGTTATCTGAGGCATTCAATGTACAAATATCTATATATAATGCGCAATCGGTTGCACTTAAAGTGGAACAAACAACATGAATACATATTGATATTCCATCCACCGTAGCCTACATGCACGTGCTATCAAATGTTTGGCATTCTGCATTATCCATTGGTGTATTTGGTATTGACATGCAATAATCTATACAACCTAAACCAAAAAGATTCCATGCACATTTGTAACCATTTAGTGCTACCACACATGAAGCTTGAAATGAATAATCCTAGCAATGGATCTCCTTTAATTTACAAATTGGACCATTTGAATAAGATACAGTTTTATGAACATTCTAATTGTGACAGTCTTCATGCTTAACTAGAGCTGGATTAATTGTAGGATCACAAGGATTGTTTTCCGAACAAGATCCACTACACCAATAACACTTCATACTGATATTTTTTGAATTAACTATCAAGACTCCATACTTGGCTTGACAATCCAGTTGAATTGTGAATAAATTACAAGATTTAGGAACACAAGAGCCACCACTCCATTTACAGTCCATTCCATCACTTGTGTGAGCAGAATTACATATTGCCATATTAGAAATGTAATCGCACTTTTAGTATTTACAACCTTATCCACTTCTATAATCTAGAATACAAATTTTGTTCATTAATTAGCATTCATACAGGGAAACTGCAGTTGTATTCAGTTCACAATTTGCAATGCTAACACAATTGTTTTATTATAATGAACATTACGAATATTGTAAACACTAGTGCTTTAATTTTATTTAAGTACAATCTACATTATCAAAGGATTTACAATTAGTACCATCAAAAACGCAATTGTTATTCCAATCATAGCAGGCTTGATCATTTAAAGGTCCAACATTAGCAGATTTCATATGAACACACTGCCTATTCTCACAGGTAAGAGTAGCAAAATTGAATCCACATTTTTATAAGGATGTGGTCATTGAATCATTACACCACTTGTAATTGATCATACCCTAAGTTGTGAGATCACTACAATTTATAATGTTTACACACGATTTGGTTGTCAAATCAGTGGTGATATCATAAGTGCAAATGGAAGAATAATTGTGACATACATCATATTTATCTGAGACGCTGCCTGCTAAATTACTTAATACACATTCTTAAGCCACACATTTAAGTTCAGATCCAACATATTGATAGCTGCATAAAATACCAAGGCTTGTTTTCACATTATTACAACTACTTTGAGAAGGGAAGAGATGATGGCAAAATCGATTACGTCTGCATTCGTTACCATAATAAAGGCACTTTTCATTTTTGTAAAGAACCGCAGAATTGCAATTCGTGTTTACAAGATTACTACATTAATCTACACTGTAACAACCCGTACCACTCAATTGCAATAAGCATAAAGAAAAATAAAATTGGCACTCTTCATCGCTAGAAGCTTCAGTGATTAATTTACACTAACTTGCATCAGTTATTGTATTGCATTTATTGTTATAATAATAACATCTCTAATTGACAGTTGTTATGGTTTTATTACAAATCTATTAATATTTTACATCAGAGCAGGTTGTAGGTCTATCTTCGCAACCTGTTTGAGCTATGCCATCTTCATTATATATGAGTTGGCATAGATATCGATTTTTATATTGGAAACATGCTGCCTCTGTTTAAGCAATAGTGTTCTCAGAGCACAATAAATTCTGACATTTACTTTATGCCTTATCCCAATAGCAAGGTTATTGATACTTATTTAACTTACAGGCCTACTCTATTGTGTAGATGGTGCAATCCTCTGAAAGGTCGACACAAAATTTACTGATATTATTGATTGTGCAAATCTTCATAAAATTTTCACACGAACTGTGAGTTAATTCACCCATTTTATGCCGACCACATTAAAAAGTATTAGTATTAATACCAGAATCAAACTGAAGTGCACTTTGACATGTAGATGTTTCATAATCCCAAAAGCAATAAGATTCTGGCTTAGTATTCGGATATAAATTATCTAATACTGATTTACATTGATTTTTGGTTACGTAATTTGAACATAAAGCTAATTTCTATTAACAGGCAGGGATATTTTAATCTGAGATTGTACAATTTGGATTCCAAGCTTGACATTCTTAATGGGTGTCATACATTTCATTTTTTGGAGATTGGGAACACACTAGATTAGTTGGCCTAATCATGCATCCTGAGTATGAAGATGTTACAATGCAATTGCTTAGGAAACTGTGACATTGTAGATTGTTTATATACGAAGCAATTGGAGCATCTATGCAGTCGATTTGACGACATGCGTTAGAAGACCATATACAAACAGTAGAATCTTGCAAACCAAGTTCACATTGGGTTTATGACAACATCTAAGAACAAGCACTAGGCCAATCAACGCATCCGTTATTAGTACTATTTATAATACATGTTTTTGAAATAACTTTGAATTGTAAACAACTTGCATTAGTTGTGTGAGAGCTGTCTGCATCAACGCATTATTAATTGAAGCATTAGTTTGATTACCACTTACAATGAAAACCAGAATAGGTCGAATAGCATTAATCTTATTTTGCTATTGAGCATTCAGATGGTTTGTCAGCGCATCCGAATTTTAGAAAATTGTTATCATATTCATAGATGTTAACAGTGCATGTTTTTACCCAACTTTCACATTATTCATTTGTATCGTAATAACTGGGGGCTAATTTACATTTTTTGGCAATGCAACCATCATTCAAATTACAAACTTGATCTAGAGAATCAATAGTACAAGCAGTAACATCAGTAATGTTTGTACAGATGTAATCTATGCATCCCCCTATCTCTATGTTAAATGTGCAAAATCTGCTGGCATCTTGACATTTCTGATGATTATCATATTTAGGTAATTTCAAATTAGAGCACACCAATTAATTGCATTGGCCATTTATCCAAATACATCGAGATTCATCATATGTAATATCACAGAACTATTAATCGTTGATATCCTGACAAGATTAGGGTCTCTATTGACAACTCCCCAAAAGTGTCCCCATGCATGTTCCATATTCTTTACATTAATTATGGTTAAAACTCTTGGGAGCATGAAAACACTATCTCTTGTCACATTTATTCTCAAACCATATACAATCTTAAATGTCTACTGATTTGCAATCGAGCTCTTAACAATAATCCTAACATTATATTGGTCTATCTTTACATCCTCCATTTTATGCACTCACACAATCCAGCAATTGGTCATAAGATTAACATTATTCATAGTTATTGTATGACTAGGGTGCTGTTATACAACTCTTCTCCTGACATTGTCCATTGTGATAAACACATTTCTTATTATTGATGTCCAAAACACATCCTATTGCACTCCCAATATTTTTGCATTCCTTTTTGTCAATACAATGAACACCATTTGTAGTACACTTCGACATGTAAGAATTGCATTCAGCATAGGTCTTTAATCGCTTATTTTCACAATTCTTAGTAAAACACAATTATAATTCATCTTCCCAAAAGCACTCAGTTTTTTTATTATATGTAAAATAGCATTAGTTTTCGAAAGTGTATTGTTCACATTTGTTTTTTCCCTCCTCACATCCCAACCCCAAATCATTTACTGTACATTATTACATTGCACTTCTGCAATCATAATCACTCATTAAATACTAGGGCAGTTAAGTGCATTGCTGTGCATCTTGGCATCTCGGATTTGCATTTACATCCCAAAAACAATAATTTCCATTCACATTTTTATTTTGACACCCTACCTCTGTGTCATAATCCATACACACTCTCTTCTCTATACATTTTAATCCGTCGGAAACGCATTTTAGTGAAGATTCTTAACATTAATTTTTTTAAAATAAACTACACTCTGTAAACCTTATGCACTCCCCCAAATAAAATCCACACATATCCATTTATATGCAATCTTCCTGTATATACTTGTAACACTAATCTCCATCTTATTAACCCACCTATTGAATATAAGTTTCACCTGATCTTAAAATACAATTTTCTCCGTTCCAAATACAGATCTAAGATCTCTAACATTCATCCTTATTGTCCACATGCCTGCAAACACAATATTGACTAATATATCTCATTTCAATTGATGAGATCATCAAAAATACCAAGTACTTATAGATTTTCATTATTATTTAAATGAAAAAATATTAAAATCAAATCTTGATTTCTTCTATAATTTTTATAAATGATCATAATGACAGAATAGCGCAATTTAAATATTACATATCGATAATTGTGTCCAACAATTTATTTAATTAATTTATATTTACATGTTGTTAATGAAAAATTAAAATTCCCTCTTAAAAATGATAAGAAATGAACCATTTTAGAATTCATAAAAAATGAAAATCTAATTATAAGTTGAAACAACATTAAAGAGCAAATAATGATATTTTATCCATTTAAATTATAATATATCATAAAATTCCTTTTCTTTAAACTAAATATATTCTAACGAATCAATAAGATTTCTTTTCTAACGACCAAGAATTGGTTAATATAATTAGTCTTAATTAATATAATTATTATATTTAGTAATAATAATAATAATAACTAATAATAATAAATATAATTTTATTTATTCATTAGTGTTATATTATGACAATTCTACAATTAGAAAAAAAAATTTGATTGATTATTTTGTGGAACATTATTTATTTGTTAAATTAAATAAAATATAAAATTCTTCATTTGAGCCCATTCCAAATGCTTATGAATCCTTATCTAGGACAATTAATTTTATTTGTTACTTTCCTGAATGTAGATTCATTAGAATGCAACCCTTATCCTATTTAACCTAATGAATTTTATTTTTCAAATTATTCTAAACATTTTATGGTTGAAAGTGACTCCAATGATCCTGATAGTATTGATGCTTTTGAATACCCTTTAATTAAATAATTAAAAAAGGTCTAATATGATCAAAATGCTGAAATTATTTACACAATCGTTATTGATTCATGGAGGAGGTAAGAATTATTATTAGAAAAGCAATTTTGCTCTCTTTTCAAATAAGAAGGCTATTATATATCCTGTATTGCTATTGAAGGGCTATTTTAAGATGAAGGAGAAAGCTAAACTCAAAATAATTCATAATTCTATTCATTTATTGAGCGCTTTAAAATGTCTATATTCACTTAATAAGATGAAAATTGTGAATTCTTATTTCAAAACAGCTCTTTAGGATTATCACTTTTTTGCACTTAACTAAATAGCCTTAATATATACTTTATAAATTAGACTGGCTTAACATTTACTAAGTAAGACTACAAGATTGAATTAGCTTATGATCATTGTAAAACAAAGTATTTATCTTACTTTCAAAATTAATTACTATTGATATTTTATGACTGCTTAACTTGGGCCATCTATATTTTAAAAAATAATCTCCTAAGTTTGATTTTTAATAGAGACATGGCGATTCAAAAGGATCCTTCATTTAATCTCAATGTGCTTGAAGATCTTTAAATTTGTTAGGATAATTTTATATTCATTGGAGATAATAAGTATTATTATTATTCTTATATATCAGAGAACAGATTAAATTATTAATTTGTTATGGAAGTCCCTTTTTTAAAATAGATAATATTCGATTCAGAATGTCAAATGAAATATTATATAGCAGGATCTGAATTAATTAATCAATTTTACATTAGGAGTTATTAGCTCACTTATGAATTAGAACGTATTTAAAAATATGTTTATTTGGTTTCAAATATGCTCTTTTTAATATCTGAAGATGAACTTAAGTAAGATTAAATGATAAATTCAAATAAAAAGTATAATTTAAACCATTTCCATTACATTTTTTAAAAATAAATAATATCTTTTATCAAATCGATTCAGAAAGTAAGTTCTTTAGATTTTTTAAATATAAAATATTAAATAATCCCATTATACAACCTAGGAAACAATTTTTACTAATATATCCTTATAGTTTTCATTTTATTAGACACTCTCCAGAATTTTGTGTTTAATTTTAAGTAAAGCCCTTAAATTACATAAATAATTACTTTTTCTCAATAAATTCTGAATGTGATAACATTTTCACAGTTTTAATAGAAAAAACATTTACACAAATACCATATAATTATAAAATTTAAGTAGTATAAGACCAGCTAAATATAATTAAATTTGTCACAGATTAATAAAAATTGGAACAGCTTTGTCCCATTCCAAAATAGTTGCTGAAAAATTCTATATTGTTATATTTTCACTCCTTTGGTAGAGCTTACTCAATATTTTAAACATCAAAGGTTTTGTATATTTTCTTTTGCGATAACTAATAATTAATTCAAATTAATATTTAAAATTAGATGGTACTAAATTATTACGATATTTTTATATTGATAAATTTGTAGACAAATTATTTTAGACTTTTAAAAATTTACCATGATGTGCAAATGCAAAATTAATATACATTGGACGGGATTATTTAAGATGTTTACCATTATTCCAATTATATATTACTAATTACAAAATCACAGAGTCTATTTTTGTTTGATTTAAACGCTGAACTATAAATATAATTACCATTGATATTAAATAATCTCTTTTTAAATATTTACTTATCAAATATCAATCATAAGGATAAGGCTTAAAGATTTTGCATCTATATCAATAAAAATTTGTATTTTATTTAGTACTATGAAAATTGCATTATTTTAGACAATAATTCGCTTTATTATTTCAAAGTAAAATAATTGTAAATTATATAAATCAGAAAAATGAATCATTAAAAAGATAGTTATCATATAGTTGCTGTAGATCTGACCTAGAATGCTCTCTAATAGTATTATTTTGATTTAATAGAATTAACCCTATTGGATAAATATGATTTTTAAAATTTCAAATTGATAAACCCACTCGCTTACTAGGAAGCCTATGAATTTATTACAATTACTTCCAGTATGAATAATAACACCTATTTGCATATTTTTTAAACTTTAGGAACTTATCCATTCAAATTGAAATAAACTATTTAAACTGGTTCACATCATACATTTGTGTCCTTCCAAAAATTATACTACTTTGATAAGAAAAATCAAATATAGGTATTAGATATAAAATATCTATTACTCAAATTTAAACCTCTACTTACCAAATGGGACAATCTTAACTTAGAACAAACCTTAATTTTTTATATCACTCCCGAATCTAATAATGATACTAATATTCAAATTTCTTTGAACCTTTCTATTTTTGTTAATTGCACAATATTGATTCCACTTATTCGCGAACTCCCCATTATTCTGGAAGAGGATAATCAAATAATGCTAAATTTAAGTGATCTTTATGAAGGACCTATTTATAACCTAAAAATATAAGACAATTCAAATGTACTTTTGGAAGGACCATTTTTATAGTCTCCTTGGTAAGATGAACTATCGAAATTCACATACACTATTAAGTAATTAAGTATTAAGGTTAGTTTAACTACGATATAATTATACTCTACCAATAGGTAGATCTTATAAATGTAAGTTTATGATGAATTCAATAAGTTTAATGAAATATGTGGGTTAATTTAATTGGCCTTTTATATCAGCAACAATTAAATCTTGTTAATTTACTTTCATGAAACTAAAACAATAGCTTCAATTTTTAGAATAAATTAAGATAATTTAACATTAATATAGGTCTCAGATGAATTTACTATTAAAAAACTTTATGAGGCAAAAGAAGTTAAATAAATTAAAAATCTATTTTTAGATAGATAAAATATATTATTTTATGTTCATAATGATACTATCTTAGACTTATAAAATAACAATCTTATAGGCAATTTAATATTCATTTAAAATTCTGATGAGTTGTATTTATAATTGACAAAATCAGTTTATCCTTTTCTTAGAATTCAAATATTTATAATCGAATAGATGGAATTAAAAATTTTTAATGAGTTAGCATTTAATTTGGACAAAATACAAAAAAATTTTACTAAATATATAAAGTAGAATAATAATTTTTATTCTTATAAATAAATTTATCCCATAAACGCAACAATCAATAAGTAAACTCTTGATATCTAATGCCTTATGATACTTTAAGATTTCTGTATTCTTCAATTTATTCAGGTTCATTTAGTTAGTGGCGATTTTAATTTGAAGTTTTATAAACTATTAAGAATCTCTTATGACTTTGACTCTACATTACATTACATCGATGAAAACTTTATAATTATAAAGTAGAAGAATAGTTGTTTTGTTTATGACTTTAGAGTTTAAAAATAAATTTATGATTACACATTTATCTTTGAATGCAACCAGAACACAATATGGTAATATAATACTACGCATTATTTTATTTATTCTTAGATGAATAAGAACTTGACACTTGGGCAAATAGCTTATAGAATAAGCATTTTGGATGATAAAAAATAAAGTGAGACTTGCACTTTAATAGCAGAGAACAAAATATCTAAAGCAGAAATAACCTTAAAGATTAATAAGATTTCAAATAAAATTTCAATAGAAAAATTCCCTTATTTTGGATTAGTTTTTTTCATTTTAACAGTAATAATTTTGGTTATCTATTCTATTCGGAGATGTGTATTAAAATAATAATTAACATAACACAGGAGAGTATACTTATTTTTTGGTTAATGATTTATTTGAATATTATTAATATTATTATATATAATTTACCCTATATAAATTTATTTAGAAATCAATATATAACTCAACTTTAAAAATTGATTATATTTACTTGTTATTAATAATAGTGAAGTTTCCATTCTATTTTTCATTGATGATTTCTCTAATATTAAGTTTAAGTAGATGAAAAAAGAAATGAATTGAAGAACAATATTTATATCCCTTAATGATTATATCAGAAGCTATTTCATTTTAATATCTTCTCAGACTTGAAAATCTTAAGTGATAAATTTCTCCTTAAGTAATCTATTTTTTGGAATAGTTGATATTAAAAACAAATTAAATTTGAATTACAAAAAATGATGGGTGTTAATTTTAATTAATTTAATTCTAAAGGGAAAACTAATATCTTGAAATATTATCTAGTTAAGACTGATGATGAATTTTTAATTTAAATTTTGAATCCAAAACTAAGGTAATTATGTGTATTAAGACAATTAAGATTGGTTTGATGATGAAAATTTATATTTTTAAAAATTTATTGTTGCGAATAAAAAATTTGTATTTAATTTATTATTTATTCAAATATGTAAAGTGAGAGAATAAAATCAAAAAAGAGAGTTAAGCATTACGAATTTCTATACGACTCTAAAATTGGTTCAGGTGCCTATGCTAATGTGTATATGGGGAGGGATATTTATAATGATTAAAGTAGTTAAATATGATAAAATAGCTGTGGCAATTAAAATTATTAGTAATAATTTAATTAAGAGTGATTACACATCTCAATAAATAAAGAGGGAAGTTGAGATAATGAAATCATTTAATCATTAGAATATTGTGAAATTGTTGGATGTATTTCATAGCACAAACAATATATATATAGTGACAGAATATTGTAATGGGGGAGACTTGAAAGCATACTTGGGATCAAGAACATTAAGTGAAGAGAGAGCCCTCTAAATATTTAAATAAATCTTGAATGGTTTGTAAGAATTATTAAGGAATGGAATAGTGCACCGAGATCTAAAGCCTGCAAATATTCTACTGCAGGATGGTATTTTCAAAATCACTGATTTTGGGTTTGCAAAACGAGTGCAAATGGACTCAACAATGTCATCACTTGTTGGAACCCCTTTGTATATGGCCCCTTAAATCTTAAAGCGATAGCCATATACAAGTAAATCAGATATTTGGTCACTTGGGTTGATTTTGTATGAAATGATTTACAAAATAACTCCTTGGCATTCAACTAATGTGGTGGAATTATTGAACAGATTAGACAAAGAACCATTGAAGTTTTCTTTTTAACCATAAATTGAATTACAAACAAGATAAATAATCATGGGCTGTTTAGGTAAGGAAGAGAAGGATAGATGGGGATGGGATCAATTGATGAAAGCAGTTTAGGGGAATGAAAGACAATAGATGATGAACATATATCTAACTAAAGAATTGTATTATGTCACAAAGAAATAATAAATGCATAAGCAACAATCTTAATAGAACCTATAGGAATATTGTAGAACCAGTAGCACTTAATCATCCCCTATAAGATCAATCAGTACAAAGAGGACCAAAACAATTGCCAATGAGAACAACAGCAGTGTGTTGTTATCTGAATTAATAAAGAAAAAGCAATAAATTTATAAGATTTTTGAGTTGCTTGAGAAGTAGCTAGAGAAATTACCAATAATCAAATTGGATCAATGCAGATAGTATCTCTAGGAACAGAGATCAAGATTGGTGTGTGCAAATATTGAATAGATTTACAATAAAGAAGATGAAAGGGAATTAATTTAGCAATAAAAGATTCTGCAATAATATTCTGCCAATTTCGGTGTTTAAATCATGATACTTCTCTTAAAGTGTTATCGTAAGATCATTATAAATAATTATCAAACAGGCACTTTGATTTTGGATTTTGCTGATAGATAAACAATTGAGAATTGCTCTGTTTTAGTTTCAAATCAATACAAGTGATTATAGTATATTTATATATCATTTTAATTTTAATGTCAACATCAAGATTAGCAATTAGATTATATACTTATAGAGGTTATTCAGCTCCCTGGAGAGTTAGCATTATGCTTAAATTGAAGTAACTTCAATTCCAACCATTTTTTATAAACTTACCCAAAGCTGAGTAATTATCAAATATGTACTCTTAAATCAACCCACTCTAAGTATTTGAAATATTACATATTAAAAGATTGTCCCTACTCTAGAAATTAATGGACAATTACTACATGAGAGTATGGCAATTGCAGAGTACCTAGAGGAAGAATTTCCAAGAAACAAACTACTTCCAAAATCTCCTCTAGAAAAAGCTATAGTTAGGTAATTCCAAGTATATCCTAAGATCTATGTGCGAAACAGTGAATAGTGGCATTCATCCATATCATGCATCTAGATTCTACAAGTATGTTCACAATTATGTGGCAGATATAAATAGATAAGAAATTTCAGAACCTTTCTTGGAGAGAGGTTTCACAGGTTTATTGAATATAATACATGATAGCATTAAACACTTTAGTGGAAAAACATGGAGGAGATTATGCCTTCGGAAACTAAGTGACAATTGCAGATGCATTTTTGTACCCAGCATTTAGAGGAGATGATGTATCATATTTGGTCAATTTGGATAAATATCCAGCCCTTAAAAAAGTTGTTGAGAATTTGGATCAACTGTCGGAATTTGCTTATGAACATCCAGATTCTCAAGGATGATATTATTAATATGAATAATTATTTATTACGATAGTAAGATATTTTTGAACTAATTAATTAAGATTAGTAGTCACAGTTTATCAAAGCTGTGTAAGCATTTCTGTTGATGTGTGTTCACTAAACCACATATTTGATATATTGTCATAGTTTAATTATACAAATTTTAAATAATATTGATTAAGTATTATATATCCAGATTTTTTTTTATGGAGATTTATTAATATCTATTAAATAATGCAGAGCTAGCTATACTGATAAATCATCTCTGGTGTTCGGCAGGACTATCAGAATACACTTAAACTTAAATTGAGTAATTTATGAATCAGATAATATCAGTATCTTTTTGTATTTAATAATCACAATTCTATGATAAAATAAGTTATTATAATATTTATGTAATACAATCGTTTAGGAAACACAGGTTTATTAGTTTCTTAATTGGGATTTGGAAACATGGTCAACTTCTAACCTGAAGACGAAGAGATCAATGTAGCCATTATCAAGAGAGCATATGAGGCTGGAATCAATTTCTTTGATACTGCAGAATTGTTCTAAATTCCTATCTATTATTAGTTATCAACATGGAGAGGCTGAAAAGCAACTTGGTCGATCCATTAAAATACTTAATATTCCAAGAGAGAAATTAGTAATTACTACAAAAGTGTTTGGTAACTAAGCTCCTGGAGGTATCGATTATTTATAAGATTTAGGATTAAATGTGAATAGGATGTGTACATTAAGTAGAAAGCACATCATTGAAGCAGTTCATACTAGTCTCAAGAATCTTCAATTGGATTACGTAGATATAGTTTATGCTCATCAATTCGATTCTGAAACACCCATAGAGGAGATCGTCAGAGGATTCAATACAGTAATCGAGGATGGCAAAGCCTTCTATTGGGCTACCAGTAACTGGAATGCTGCTTAGATCCAAGAGGCAATCAATTATGCAGATTTACATGGATTGATTCGTCCAATAGCCGATCAAGGGGAATATCATATGTTGGAGAGAAAGAGATTTGAGTAAGAGTTCGTAGCATTGTATGAAAAACACAATTATGGAACGACTATCTATAGTCCTTTGTGTGGAGGATTCTTGACTGGAAAGTATTTAGAGGGTGTTCCTGAAAATAGTAGATGTGGAAAAGATAATGGATGGTTGACTAAGGATAGAGCTGCAAATAGATTCTTATTGAAATATAGTATTAATAATTGATAGAGTAATAGCAAGTAATCCAAGATATGTCGAAGGATTGAAATAGTTTGTAGCTTTGGCAAAGGAATTGTCAGTCACTCCAGCTTAATTGGCATTGGCATGGACTATGAGAAATAAGGATATTGATGTTGCCATTACAGGAGCAAGGACAGTAGCACAATTGGAAGAATCTTTGGGAAGCATTGAATTATTGAAGAAATTTGATAAAGATTTGGATGAGAAATTGGATAAGGTGTTTGAGAATGCACCAAAATAAGAGTTGGAATTTAGAACAATGAAACCATTTCCAAATAGAAGATGATGAATTTATTTATTATAGTCTATTCCAATTAGGTTTTATAAGTTTACCATATTAAAATAATATAAAAAGATTACACTCTTAAAATTATAAGATAGTGCAATAATTCTATTGTTGTCAAAATATTAATGCTTTTAAAAACAATTAATAATATTTCTGCATAGATCAAAGAATACACTGGTAATATTATCTCAATTATTCAACGATTAATTATTCCTAATAACAATGTCTGATTTATTGATTCTGATATAATCCTCTATTTATGATTTAATTCTTTTTTAAATTTACTCTTCAGTAATACGACTTCTTTTGTTGATTTACCATTACAATGTAGATTTACCTTTTAATAATTTCTTCCGGATTAGTCACAGTAACAGTAATGATGAGGAAAAAGAAATACTCTAAAGCTTTAATCTCGAATAAGAGTGGAGCATAAACAATAACAAATTGATCCTCTTGGAAAAAGCAGATTTTCAATATGAATTTAGTGATTTCTTTAAGAATGAATTTATTTGTAATAGTTTGTAATTATTTCCTTAATTGGCCATCTTAAAATTCTGAAAATTCTAATCAATACTCTTTACCAACTTCTGCTAGTTTCTATGCATCAATAGGCTATCCTTCATGTCAACCTACTAGAATGGAGAGTCCAAATCTCTGAACGATGAGTTTATAAGCAGGTTTGCCAGGTTGGACATTGTCTCTGGCAATTTGATCGCAATCTATTACTTTTACACCAAGGAATTCATTGATGTATTTGCCACAACAAATTCCACCTGTGACGCCTATAATTTGCACTCTTCCGATGTAATGCTGAATGCCAAATATTATGATTAGGGCTATGATGAATCTCACTATATTGCCAAAGAAACCAAGCTTGTTGAGGTTGATTAGTATGCATACGAGACGTCAAGGCTAGATAGAAGGGTAACATATATATTCTAGGATATGTATTTCTGCGTGTTCAGAATGATTAGTCTCTTCAATAATTACTTATAATTCACTAATTAATTATTCCATCAAGGTATTCGTTTTTTGTTTATTAATATATTATGAAATCAGCATTGCTTCTTTTAGTCATTGCTCTGGCAACAGCTTCAACAGTTGGTGACCTCACATAGAGATTGTCAAACTATGCCGAACATCCTTTTGGATCATCCATGATTAACTTGGTCAGTGTTAACATGAAAACTGGTGGATCCCTCAACGAGCTTAAACAACTTCTCCAACAAATCAAGGATGAATTGATTGCACTCACACAATTGCAAGATTCAGAAAATGCCACTTTCACTAGAAGATCTCAAGTTGACCTCGCCAAACTTCAAGCCACATTAGAATAAGCCTAATAAGATCTTGATAATCAGAGATAAGAACAATCCAGTCTTAGTAATGAATTGGCTACACTCTAAACCAGAGTTAAAGAAGATTAAGCAGCTCTTGACAGAAATGGCAGAGGCAGCTCTGATGCTCAATCTAGACTTGATGCTGAAAATGCAGATTTTGCTACCAAATTCTCTGATTACAATGATGCCATCTTAGCATGCAAAGAAGCCTAAAGATTATTGCTTAATTTGAGAGGAGAAGGAGCATCACTTATCCAATTGACGTATTCCTTATCATCTCTATTCATCTAGCTAAGACACCAAAACCAATCTTATTCAAACTAAGGAGAACTTCTAAAAGATCAAGGAGATTCTTGAAGCTCACACCAAGAAGAGTTCACTCACTCTCTTCCAACCAATCATTGAAGGTTTGGCTGAAATGACCACCAAAGTCAACCCAGAAACTTTGAATAATGTCTTGAGCTTAGTTGCCAGATTGATTACTGCCTTACAAGAAGGACAAGATTAATTGGAAGCTAATCACAAGACTCAAGTAGACAATCTCAGTAGATTGGGAGATGATTTGAGAAATGAAAAGCAAACCCTCTAAGTCTCTTTGGCCACTGCCAACAATAGACTCAAAGAAATCCAATCAAGATTGAACGAATTAGACGGTTTAATCAATATTTCCAATGCTATTGTTGAAGTCACCCAATTGAACATCTAGGATGCCACCAGAATCAACGAATTAGAGGATTAAGAATACAGCAACCAAAAAGTTAGCAGGTATTATATCTTTTTCTATTTTAGATAAACTGAAATCGATATCGTAGATAGATTAATTGAATATATCAACCAAAAACTATCAGAATGATTTATACATCAAATGCATATATTCAATTTTTATTAATATTCAATAACATCTTAATATATACACACATACAATCTGAACTGTTTTGATTATTACAAAAATGTCTTCTAGATGGCTACTTGCTAGTGAAATTCTTAATTTTAAGATACAAAAAATCTCAAAATTTAAATATTTTCAATTTGTTAGAGATTACGTTGGGAGTAACAAATTAAATATACTTAAGAAATTAGATATGTTGATGTAAATATAGGAAATTACTTAATGAGTTGTTATTTGTTATATATAATTGATGTCTGTAATGAAATGTGTAATTTATTATTTATAGTGAAATTTAAACAACCTTGTCAGATAAGATGAGTATAGTTAATGCTTCTGAAAATTTCATCAACATAAATTCACCTGACAATTCCAGAGCCATTTTGGTGAGGAAACGACGCAAGATTGATACGGGTTGGAAGAGCAATTTCATGTTGTAAACCATACGAAATAAGGCGGAGAAAAGAGAAGTATTAGTGAAATGTATAAACAGAATGAGATAATCAACTTAAGTAAAAATTGGATTGTAAGCTTAGGTGAAACAATTTCATTCGTTGACCGAGAAGCAATTAAATGTGATCGACGATTTCGGATCTGGACATTCAAAGGGGACTACTACTAAACAAATTAAAAAGCAAGAAACTCAATTTGAATCCATTTATTATGAATCGAAGTTATAAATGGGTAAACTCAGGGGATTGGTCCTTAGATATTTAGAGAAGCACAGCAAAAACCAGGAATGGTCAATTAAACCAAGTCACCCTTTCATTATTATTTGGAACATGTTCAAGCTATTTTTTATGGTCCACATTTTCATTCTATTTCCATTAATTGATGCCTTCGGAGTGAAATTGAATTAAGTAATAGTTAGATAAGAATAAATATTTTTGATGGAATGGATATTTCTAGTACGTATATATCATGATACCTTAGTTATTTGACATTGTCTTAAGATTTAATGTGCAGATATATAAGAGTGGCCAATTGATAAAGTAACACTAATATTTGGCATTACAATATTTGAAAAGTGGGTTCTTTTTGGATGCCCTGGGCATTGTTGGATTCTCCTTGTTTCTCTTTTAAGACATACTATACATCAAATACATCTACTTTTTCAAGATATCCGAAATCAAAAAGTTCATCAAGTTCCTGAGATACGAGTTGGATCCCCAAAATAAATACAACAATCACATCAAACTGATAACTCTCTTTGTGACCATATTTCTATTAGCACATATCATAGTAAGCTAACATCTAAATAAAAGGCATGTCTATGGATAGTTGCTGGTCACACTGAACCCAGTTGGCTGAGTAATCATGGCTTACAAGACGACCAGTGGTATATCCAATATCTGTGGGCATTTTATTTTGCCATCCTTACAATGACTACAGTAGGTTATGGAGATATAGTTCCAGTCAATGAGATTGAATTGGTAGCTTGCATTATGATTGGTGCTTCTTTCCAGTGCAATATTTGCTTATACTCTAAACACCATCACGACTGTTCTCAAAGACATCGATCAGAATAAGAGTTAGTTTAATCAGGAGGCCAGAATCATATAAAATTACTTAGTAAAGAAAGGTTGTGATACTGATCTGTAGAGGAGAGTGTAATAATATTTGAAATCTCTATTGAAATGGGGTTTGGGAGAAATAGAAGTAGAATGAAGATAGGATATTCTCCAAATTAAGTAGGCCTCTGTAATAAGAAATCAACTTATAGGATAAGGGTCAGATGTTACTTAAATTACCATTCTTAGTTAACAATTTTAATATCGAGTGTATTAAGGAGTTGATGTAACACATTCAGGAAGTGTATTATCAGCCTGGAGAATTTATTAATCCCTAAGATGGAGTTTACCTATTGTATAAAGGATAAGCAGAAGTCTGTTGGGAGTTCGTAGATCAATCCTAAATACATCTGCGATATATTTTAAGGTGACCACTATGGATTACTAAATCTATTCAATGTTGATCAATCCAAATACTTTCTAAAGAGCTCAGGGTTCTCAATTTTCTATTTCATACCAACTTAGATATTTCAATAAGTATTGAAGAATAATGATAAGGAAGTCTTCTGCATGATTAACGATTAAGTTATCTTTGAAAACTATTCAAATCTCTTTCTATTTTTGTCCACTTTGCAGACGAGAAGGTCATCTCATTTGTCAAGATATCACCTACAAACCTCATAGAGCCATCGCTATTGCCAAGTCTAATAAGCAATCTGTTTAGGAAAGATAGCAATACAAACGCTTCTGTGTTAAGCAGTAGATCTTGAGAAACTACAAGGAGATGCATGTCGAAACCTGCCAATTCATAAACGATAAAAAGGAGATCATGAAAATTAAATATAAATCTATCTTCGATTCTGATGATGCAGATGAAGAACCTGAAAGCATTGAATTGTAATCCTCTCAATCTTGGTAATTTGATGAAGCCTAAATGGATGAACAAAAGGTTCCTATTTATGTTGATGAAAATCAATTCAAACCCAAAATCCCTTAATAAAAAAGATTAACTCTTAACAAACGGCAGACCATTGTTGGGTTTCAAAAAAAGAAAACCTAAGACATTATGTAAATCAACTTATCGAACCTTTAAGAAGCGGAGACATTCCCAAACCATCATAATCACATTCCTGATAACAGCTCTCAGAAATCGAAAGATACATTCGATAATATTGACGTTATGAAATCTTTTAACAAATACTTCAAAAAATACAATTATCAAAATATTATCAAACAACTAAATTAGAGAAGGAAAACCATTAAGAAAAAGATTAAAAGATTAGAAAGGATCTATTGAATTCATGGTTATTATATTAATTAATTAGAAATATATGATTGCACATATTTTATAAAAAATGAAAGATTATTTTTTATATGAATTCAATTTCGTCTTCATTTTAAATAGTTTCTGTATTTTATTATATTCCAATAAAATTGGCATTAAATAGAAAAGAGTTCCTAAATTACTCAATTCTCAAACAAACTCTTCTACTTTAAAATGTAATAAATGTATTATTCTATCCATCAATAGAAAATCTTTCTATCCTTTAGAAATGATATTGGATCCTGTAGATTTAAATTTTGAATAATAATTATATAATATATGTTTAATGTATGCATAATTATCATGCTAAGAGTCCTTTTCCTTCAGAATGCAACCAAGTGGGGAATGATGGTTTAACCTTCTTGACCTATGGTTGCTGATTTCTTTTCAACCATATTGTGTAAGTTCAGATTTGAGTTGAGAAATCAAGGATGAATCGAATTTACTCAAGTCTCTATTGTTATTAATAGGCTTCAAGAGCATAGAATCGTTGGAAATCAAATTTTTCACTAAATATTGAAACCGAATCATTACCCTTCCTTAACGATGGATCCAGGATAGAGGTCAATGAATCTGTTAACATTGACTTTCAAATTGTCTTCTGCCTTCTTCAGTAGCTAAAGGGATTGGAAAGATTGCATACTTAATTGAGCTTTGAATGGTTTTGGAATGTTGGCCAATTCTTCCTTGGAGTATTCAAGACCCTTGTACATGACTTCGTTGTAAAAGTATCTGTCCCAAGAGTCGACTCTGAGGAGACCGAAAAAGAGGAACCACTCAAGAGGCAATAGTTTCTAAAGGATGGTTCCTCTTGCAGTAGGTGTCATATCGCTCATGTAGTTTTGATAGACATAATTGTCCCATTCATATATGTTTTAAACGCTATCAGCCAATGTTCGCTCTCTTGCTTCTGCTTATAACCACTCTGGGGCTGTGGATCCTCTGACACCTCTTTCGACTTTTGAGAATCTTGCTCTTCTTTTATTGAAGAGAATCCAAGTGTAGGGATGGAATCCTTCTCTTTGGATATGTTCGAAGAGGGGATCTCTTCTTAATTCTCTATCTTAAAATAGGACTAAATCTTCTAATGCCAATCCTCGATCCAAGCCAATGTTTCTCATCCATCGGTAGAGGAATCTTGTGTGATGAAGTGATCGTTGAGTACCTTGCAAATAAGGGTTCAACCATCTTGTAGATGAGACCAGTCCATCCTTAGGTGAATAATTTCATTGCTGATAGGGTCATGGCAGGTGTTCGTGGTTCTGAGTACCATTTCCTGGGAGACCCAATTATTCTTTGTCTATTGAGGGCACGTATGTTGACTAATTGTTCATAGACGAGTTTCTCTAGTCGAACCATGGATGTAAATTAAATCTTTTTTTATTTATATTTACTAATAAATGGACTAAGAAGCATTAATGCAAATGCTCCAAACGTTGATGAAGGATCAAGGGGAAATTAAAATTGGGAATTTTGTTATTTAACAATAAGAACCAAAAAGAAATAACACCACTTTGATTCCACATAACAAGGCCGATGTTCCGCAATTCAGCAAAAGCTAATAAGATATAGATTACATAATAACTAAACCGAATGAGTTTGTCAATGATCTGTTCTTCGATGAACCACTGCCGGATTTGGATTAATTCATCGAACAGGAGGTTGTGTCCAATTTTACAATCGATTCATAAACAAAGCCCAACAATGTTTAAAAATAGTTGTTCTCTAAAACCTATTAGATGATAGACAAATTCAGTCCAAACCTCAAGGAAGAATTCGAAAGTGCATTGGAGTATGATTTTGAATAATTGCTCAAACCCAAAACCTCCGAATGTTCCTCTGACACTATGACTACCATTACAGATACTACCTCCAGTGACCCTTTAAGGACCTTCCTCATGTCTTTGATTCCAATAAAATCTTCCCTCTCTCCCACAAAATAAACTTAGATCGATTTCTTATTTTTGTACTCCCAACCTCTGCTCCAAATCACCAACAATTCGACCAAGAAAGCTGTGCAGAAATTGGAGATAAACAAGGAGTTGAATTCAATCAAAGAAGTATTTATAGATGTCAAAGCAGAAATCAAATTTATGTCAACTCCAGCGAGAATGGATAGATTTGGAGAAGCCCTGGATTTGAATCCTAAAGCCTTGCATTACGCAGGTCATGGAATCTACATGGAATCAAATCAACAATCATACCTCCTCTTTGAGTAATTACATGGAGTAGCCTAATTAGTTTCAGCAAATCAAATTCTCTTATGCCTCCAAAAACTCAAATCTCCAATCCTATTTGTATTTGTAGCCAGTTGTCATTCCAAACTCATAGGCGAAGTCTTTCATCAAGCTGGAGCTGAACATGTGATCTGTGTCCACTCCAAAGAACAGATAATGGATGAAGCCTGTTGTGTCTTCGGCCAGATCCTTCTATCACGGCTTAATCAAAGGACAATAGACCGTCTGTTAAGCCTTTCTAACTGCCAAAAACTAAGTCAAAGTTGAAGGGAGATTCCCATATGCCGAAGAAAACAAATTCCTTCTGCTTACTAAGACAACTCATCAATGCTCCACTTGGCTATTGCGAGAAGGGGAGTTTAAAGATCTCACTCCTCAACAGAACTAAAACAATCTGCCTTCTCTTGTCCCCAATTTCACTGGCAGAACTCAATAGATGTAAGAAGTCATGGACAAAATCATTTAAAATTAACTTATCAATATCAAAGGAGTGTTGGGAGTAGGCAAAAGTGCTTTGATAAAGGAAATCAGTATTTACATAGCTTAAAGAAACATTTTCAAAAATGGAGTTGTCTACTTATAACTCAATTAATGTGATAGTTTTGATAGTGTAACTAGTAGATTTGCTCAAATCTTTATGCCCAATCTAACATTGCAAAGTAATTATGAAATCAAATAATTGATGGTCACTCAAATCATATAAACTATTAAAAATCAAGAATTCCTCCTCATTCTGGATAATTGTGATTTGATTATGCATTCCAATGACCGCGATGTCTTTGTTGACTTTCTTGAATTACTCCTAGCCAATTGTAAATGTCATCTATGTATCACAAATAGAAGTGAAATCCTTCAATAAGGAAGAGTAATCAAAATTGAAGGTTTACCCCAAGAAGAAAGTGCTCAACTATTCATTAATTCATCTTCAAGAGAAATTACCATTCAAGAAGTTGAGGAATTATTAGGTTGTAATGATCTTCTGAATAGATATACTTGGAATGATAAATTATTGATCTAGAAATTCTCCAATCATGCCCTATTCCAAATTCTGGATGGACATCCTTAAGGTATCATACTATCATCAGGTCTACTCGAGAATTACACTCTAAAAGAATTATACTAACAATTATCCTACAAATAATTGATGGATTTGCCTATTTCAAGTAGGGTAACTGAAGAGGAAAGGAGATCACTTAGAGTGTCATTGAATTTAAGTTGGGGGAACTTAGTGGAAAGATATGAAAAGGCTGCCATCTTTTTTGGGATGTTAGGATTACTGCCATGTGGTATTTACAATGATGAATTAAATGATGTTTGGGGGCCAGGATGGGAAAAATTGGCAACTCAATTGATTAAGAGTTCCTTATTGTTGTCTACTAAGAAAAATACAAAAACACATTATTGCTTATACAATTTTACTGTTAAGTTTGCAGAAAGTAAATTGGATTCTAAATAGAAAAGATTGTATCATCATAATATTGTTAAATTATTACTAAAAAAGTCATTGACATATTACACTCAAATAGGTACTTAAGCACATGATATTAATAATCAACCAAATGATGATTTCTTGGCAATTGAATAAAATATCAAGAGTGCTATTTTTAGAGAATTTGAAATCATATCAAATGGTTAATTCGAAATTGAACCCTAAAAACAAGAAAATAAGGATTAGGAAAATGATGATGAAACATTCAATCTGCCTTTGACCAAAGAAAACTTAGAGATGATGCAAAAGAAATATGAAAACAATAGTTAAAAATCTCATCTAAGTTCCAAAGTAGGTTTCACTGGTTCTGTTATATCCAGCTTTAAATATGATTAAATCTCTGATGATTATATGACTAATGCTCCAAAACGAAAATCTTTTTCTATCGCTAAGGTTGGGGTCACAATTAGTGAGGAGGATGAATTATAATCGAATAAAGATTATTCAGATAATGGTATGAGTATTAATTATGTGGAATCAAAACTTTTTAAGATCAACTCCAACAATGTCAAGCATGAACTCATTGATGATTCTAGCAATCCCTAGGAATGCCAAACCTAATCATAATTTTAATAGTCATCAATTCCTCAAGCTATTCAGAGTGATTAAACCCAGGTACAAAAGATTGTCGATCCAAAATTTATTAAATCCTCTCCTAATCCTAATCCATTAACTCAAAGAGTTACTTTTCTTGATTAACAAATTAAGCCTCTTGCCCAGGATATGAAAAAATAGAAACTTGAGGAGGATGAAAAGCAACATCAACCTCTATCTAAGCGATAAGCAATTTCTAAGAAGGGAGATAGAGCGAAATCTGGTAAGGCCAAAGAAGAACCGACTTTATCTGCCTAATAACCAAATAAAAAGGATAAAATATAAAAACTGATCCTGTATTATTGTTAAATTTTGTTGCTTCAAAGAAGGTACAACGAATGTCTAAAATTTATTAACTGGTCTTATTAATACTTTTATGGAGATTTATTATTCACTGCTAATATAATCAAAACAAAGGCATGTGTATATTATATGCTTAAGGAACCCAAAAAATCGTAATAAGCATTCAAGTAAGCAAAGGAGATGTTCATTAAAAAGGGTTGTACTCTAGGTGTTGCATGTTGTGAAGCTGCTAGTGGTTACATTTCCTTATAAGAACGAAGTTTGCTTTAAGCCAAAGTTAATTTTGAAAATGCACTTTAATTTTATGAGTAATTGAATCATGATTTTGGAAAACACTTCTTAAATAGATGGCTGCTCTTAGTTAAAAATAAAATTTCAAGTCTCAAGAATGATAGAGCCAAACATATTCAATAAGAAAAGATGTTGATTGAAAATCTTAAACAAGAATTCAAAAAGGGAATTAAAGTAGACAATCTCATTTAAAAAAAACACAAGGGAGGAGTCTTCATTTTAAGATGGCTAGGCGATACGTTATCTATTTTCATTGAAATTGCTACAGTTGAAGATTCTAAATAGAAGGATATTATGAGCATTTTGAGAGTTGTTGAATAGAATCCAATTACAAACTATAAAAGAAATTCAAAAAAATCAGATGAAATAGAAATCAGACCCACAACTGTGAGTAATGCTAAACCAACTAGTTCAAGCAGCAGCACTGCAACTCTGAAAAGGTTTAATAAAGTATAGAAACCACCTCCTAATAGCAAATATTTAAATGAAATAGCAGAAAATGTATAACAAGAAGAAGATCCTACAAATACATCCTTATAACAATTATAGAAATAATAATAACAATAGTAGTAACCTTAAAAACCGTTTATAAAAAAGAATGCTCAATTATAAATGATGCCTTGCCAAAAAAAAACTACCAAAAATTAATGATCAATTTAAAAAAAACTCAATTATTAGATATATGCATCATGCCCTATTTAATTAATTCTCTCTCTGCTTTCACATATCCAAACAATGCCGATAATACTTATAAGGGTTCTACAGAAAATCTTATAACTATAAAATATCACTTAATACCTCTGTAAATACTTTTTATATTCTATTTCCTTAACGACTCTCTACAATTCCAAATCTTCGAATTTCTTAAACAAACCCTCTTTGATTTCAATGTCTTTTTAGATTTATTAGTATTCTCTTATTAATTTTTCTTTGTCTTCTGAAATAAAAGATTACTCTAGGATGACACTGGCTTCAGTTTTGAACATTTTTTATATTTTCTTCTGTGCTTCAGTATATATTATATCATTCAAAGTTTATTTACTTTAGAAAATCTACGTAAGAGTTCCTTGTATGCTCTGTTTTTCATCTCTATTCAATCCTTTAAGTAATAGATTGATTTCTCCACTTGATTTCATTCTCCTATCTCTTAAAGTCTTTCTCTTAATGTCTTCTGAATCAATTTACGAAAAATGATTTTTAGATAAAATGGATAATATCGAATTGTTTAAATTATCTTATGAGGTTTCTAACCTTCCATGATAACTTCCAAAAAGTTGATGAGCTCTTATAAACAACTCATTCAATTCAATCATTTTTTTGGCTTTCTAAATTAAAAATTCTCTTCCTTTAGAATCTAAATAAGAAGGGAAATTATCATCAGATAATTTTTCATTTGTATCCCAAACAGCCTTTACAATCCAGCATAAACCTTATTTTCTACAATCGAGACCAATTTTAAGTAATTCCAATAGAAATCCTTGAATAGATTTTAATAATTCTTTATTATTTTTGTTTAATTTAGAATTTTCAGTCTCTAATTTTTCAATCTATTTGAAATTGAGCTTAATTTGCAATTTGTATTTTTTGTAACTATCTTTCATAGTTTCTAATTGAGTTTCTATTTCATTCTGTTTTCCAACTGTGGCCATGTAAAAATCAACATTAGAAGACTTCTAAGACTTTTACACTTATGAGTTATTGTTGCTACCAACCTTGCCAAGTTCTTCTTTCAATTATTTTTATAAATCCTCAATGGATCTTAGTCTATTGTATATTTCATGATTCTCCATCCTTAAAGTCTCAAGATCACGATCATTTTTATTGACTATTTTTTTTTGTTTCTCCAATTTGGCATTGATCTATTGTAAAATTGAATTGGTCTATTTTTCATAAAACACAGCTCTCTCATTTGCATTTAAGAAATTAGTCAATTGCATCTTGATCCTTGTATGCAAACTATTCTTCAAACCCTCAACAGTGTAATCAAAGATCAAAGTGTCAGTTTGCTTTTCTTCATGCGATTATTTTTGCCTTGCCTATTCTATATTAATTAGTTCTTATGAAGTGAGGGTAGATCCTTATTAAAGATACTTATCCAATTATTTGACTAGACCCATGTCTTGATGCAACAATTCTGCCTTCTTTAAATTAGATAACTTGGCCAATGATCCTTTGACTTTAGCTTAGAATAGATTTTGATTTTCAGTTTATGGAGATTTATCATCGGAGGATTGAGATTGCATCAATTTGGGGAATGCTGGCAGGATAGTGGTGCCAGTCCTTTTATCTACAGCTCCTCTTCTAAATGAGGAGATCGATACTGTCTTTTAGAGCTGGGCTATTACCTACTCTATATTAAAACGAATCGTAAATACTTTCTTTCTCTATCTCCAATTATTTCTTCTCGAACTCTTACTACTTCTTGACCTTCACTTGCTTCCACCATTAATCGAGATTGGCCACCATCAAGTCATCACTTTCAGGCTTATACTATCTATTTCCCTTAAATTGTTCTTCCTTATGAAGCACAGGTTTCACTTACTAAGTGTTCTCGTCTTCATCTAATTTTTCATAACTAAAATCAATATGGAGGTTACATTTCTTAAAGTAGCAATTTACCACCAGGTTCATTCACTAACTTACTCCGCAAATTCGACTCCAAATCTGAGCGTTTTACTTTTTTATGTAGCTTAATGGGTTTCTTTGTGAGATCCTTTGGATTAGTGGTTACAATTTCATTCTAAATATAAATCTGCAATACCATATCTGGTTGTATAATATCATAGAATTAGATGGAATTCATCTCATCATTCAAGATTTTTTTTTTCATGTCATTCAACACTAACTACTCAATTTAATAATGATTTTGAGGTCGCACTTTATACTACAGAATCTCTGGAGCTGACTAAGAATTTTGCTTTTTAGACATTAAATATATTTATAATATTTCATTAATTTAATTTGAGCAAAACCCAATTCTTTTATCTGTCCTCTACTCTTTTCAGTATCAAAACCAAATATTTTGTAGGCAACATCAATCTCTTACGTTCCCCCTTACTTTGCAATTTGCTGAACCCCCATCTCCAATGTATTTTCTTAAAAACCTTCTCCAAATCCTAAAACCCATATGAAAAAGATCTAAATTTCCTCCTCTACCTCAATGAGTGCAATTATAATATTTTAATGCTTTATTTCTATAGCTTATTTTGAAATTATTACAATAACTCAAATATAATCGGAGATCTTTCTGTCACTGATTGAATTTGCTTAAATGAAAATTGAATTTACTTTTTGAATACGTTCTATAAACACCTTTGCAAATGCAAATCTTTATAGATCCTATTCAAACATTGTCCATATTCAAATAATTTAATATTTCCGAACCTTATCAATCGGCTTAACCCCTCCTTTCTTCTAATTTAACACTTCATTCTATCGAAGTATTGCCCTAATTTATTGTTGTAAATCCTCTTTATCTTAGAACCAAAGTGATCAAAAAATATCAATAGTTAGGTTTGTTGAGACCAATACTTCATGTACACTTGCATCAATAGTTCCTCCTATTTCCTCTTATTTATGAGTATCTTTCTCAACTGCTCTCTCTTTGCATATTGCAATCTCTAATTCACTTATGTTAAATTCCTTTGAAGTATAAAATATTTGATTTCCTAAAATGAAATAATCAACTTCTTCGTCCTAATGTTTTAAAGCACTATAAACAAAAGAATTGGAGCATTAATCTGTTACATACTCTCAAAATCAATGATACTCTCCTGTTTGATACTTAAGTTAGCAAAAGAAATCTTGAAACCTTCTCCCACATCTGAGTTCTCACTGACTCCCAAAGAACACACTTCGTCGAACATATTTCTCTCAAAAACCATCGATTCTTTAATCCTAATCAACTCCCTCAAGTTCCTAATGATAGGTTTTCGAAGGGCTTCTAAAAGTAATTTTGCGGCATTCTCTTAAGAGATTGTATTTGGGTTACAATTCTCCTTGTTCTTTCTAAGCATTTTACTCTAAAGAAATTTATGAGAGAGATTCTTTATCTATTTATTTGCTTTGCTGAAATCAATAGTCTGAATTGATTACAATTTCATTTTTTTATATTTAAATTATATAACGTTAAACATACTGTTAATTTTGAAATGTTGTATCACTTATCCAAATCAATTTAATGAAGTTAATATGAGAGATGGTTAAATTAAATTAGGGTGAATCAGTTTAAAGATTGTAAACTATGTTTTAATATATTTTGAAAATCAATTCATTATTTTATAACTCTTTTATTGGCAATCTAACTGGTTTTGGAAGAAATTTATGTGATATTACTAAGAACTCCTAAGACTCAACAAATTTTAATGCTACGACTTTAAATATTTCAATTCCTAAATTAGAGGTGAAACTTATTATTTTCAATTTTCCTTAAAATCATTGTAGGTTTTTGTAGGAGTCCTTTACCTATGTTAATTTTATGGGTTCTGCTAATAAAAATGAGAATTAAAGATTAGCCTTATTAAATAATAATATATCAAAATTAACTTTATTCAGTCAATAATGTTATATTTAGTATTTTTTGCATTATATTTTTAATTACTCTTAATCTTATTTAAGAATAAGTCATTTTAAATTATTTAATTATATATTTTAATATCATCATGATTTGGACATTTTGAGTTTAGAATCAAAATTTAATATGATAGTCTTTTGTTATTTAATAATGAAAATAACACCAAGAGATTTTTTATTCTTAATATGAAATGTATTTAAAAAGCAAAAATTAATAATCATAATACAGTTTTGGATCTTCTTCTTTTGAGCAAAAAGCTAAATAAAATAATCTCACAAACTATAATGATACATAATTAGATTTAAAAAATATTTTCTTCATTCTCATTCTTTAAATCAATTTAAAATTCAAGTTGGGATAGCGAATTTTTAAAAGTCAAGTTAAATGATTTGGTTTAGTATTGATCAATTTTAATCTTATATGAATCAACTTAATAAACTGTATGATCTTAAGAATCATCATCTTCTACCACTATTAAGTGAGATTCATTATATTTATGAACCAAGGAAATATTTTTACTTAAGATATATATCTCATTTATCAAATTGAATTCACTTATATTATACACATTAATCCTTTAAGAGTGATTCTTAATATCATTATATGAAATAATTAATATTTAATTGTTTTACATTAATAAAATTTGTTAATTCATTGTAGTTGCAGAAACTCTTATTAATCCATTTCTCTCGATAGTCGTACTTTCATTGTTAAAGCTTAACTCCAATACTTAAATGAAAGTTGGTCTTGAAAATAGAATTATTTGAGCATAATATTAATTATCATCTTTCTATTCCATGAATAAAATTTCAAATTTACTTTAGAACGCTACAGAATCATAAATAAATTCATTTATAGGTACGATTACTTAAAAATGCACTTGATTAACAATATCATATATGATAAATTCAATTGTTTCATTTTATATTATCCTTTCATGAATAGCAACAAAATTTGAATTAACTATTTAATTTACTTGGCAATAGTTACAATCATATGAGTTTATTAAAGTAAGTGTATTATTTTGAATTTCATAAAAGGAAAGTAACAATTAGAAACTAATTACGCAATATTAATTAGCTATTGAAATATTGATTATATAATGCCTTTCATCGTGGATCAATGTAAAATTAGCAATACTCTCTAAATTAGTCTTTAAATACAATTCGACGAATTAATCGCTTCCTTGCTGATACCACACTATAAAATAAAGTTCTGAACTAATTGTTCTAAAGTCAATTTTTTATTGTAAATCAAACGCTTTATAATATGATGGAGCTCCATATATATTAGAGATAGTTAGTGATTAATTATTTTCATTAATACAAACAGCATTATCAACCCTTTTGCATTTCCTCCTTTTAATAGAATCAATTTAAACCAATGGAAATACTAACTCATATGCGTTTATGGATATAGTTTCAATAGGTCCAATAACAAATCTTCTTGGATCAAATAAAATAAATTGCTAAAATATATGATATTGGAATTGCTAAACTTCAGTGGAAATAGATTTTAGTTACTGGAAACCATTTATTAGTTTAAACTAAATATAATGTAATTGAGAATGATTTTGATCGAGTTTATCAATAAGCAGAATAGGCGCATTAATTTGTTTTATAAAATCAGTAAAAATATTTATTCTACATTATAGAGATATTTCTAAAATTGTTAATCTTTTCAATTATTGCTATTGGAAGAAAAATATTTCATTATATGATGCCTATGTGAAAGTAAAATTGTCAACTTTGATAATATCAATTAAATTGCTCCTATATAAATGTGTGAGGCTATATACAGCGAGTACTGAATTATTTTAAGAATCAAAAGCAGCAATTATAAGAAAAAAACTATTTATGCTATGCTTCAACGGGTAAGCGTAATTTAAATTTTCATTGAATATTTATGTTATGGGAATCAATTGGAAATTAAAATACGAATAAAGAATAGCGAGAGTTTTATTTCCTATGGTTGAAATCACTAAAAATGAATTTTTATTAAAGTAAAATTAATGCAAACTATGAATAGTTTGGTTTTAATATCTAATAGTATTTGTAAGATTTTCGCTTTTGAAAATGAAAACTTGACGTGAAAAATCTATCTCCAAAAAGTCTGAATAAATTATCCTCTCTTAAATACATTAGCCATTTGAATTTAATTTATAGATTTATTATTCAATAATCTTTTCATTGGATAATATTAAATAACTCACACAAGATTTTAAAACGATTTAATGACCAAGGTTTTGATAACTAATGTTAATGACTTCATCTTTAAATTCATAGATACCTTTCCATAAAGTAGGTCTTCTCAAATTTAACCTTAAAACTTTCTTCCTTTAATTAGTCAACAGAAAGACATCACTGTTAAATACATAAACATTTTCTTTTTCGATTTCTCCAAAATACCCTAAATTAAGATTTGTATTTTAGTAGCACATTATTACTATTATTTATAAACTTTATTTTAGTTAAATAACTTTTACAACCTAGCGATTCTAAAATACATCAACCTGCCATAAAATCTCGAGTTTTTATTCATTTAAACAATCTTGCATAACCTCATATTATTATTCTTCACAATAAATAGCATCATTTTTTAAGAATTAGATATTAAATGGCAGAAAATCACTTTTGAATTCTTACGGCTAAAAAGTAAACTAAAAACTTTCTTCTTCAATTACCTTTTTGATAGATAGGAGTCGTAATCCATACATCGAAAAATCGTTAAATATTATTTCCATTTAAAGAAATTCAGCGTTTTAAAATAAATTGCTTGAGGCCAAATCTACAAGTGTTTAATTTGAATAATCGTTGCAATTAAAAAAGGGAGAATACTCATTTTTCTTAAAGACAATAAATTGATTATTTTATTTACCTATAAAAAATGGATAAAATGAAATGGTTTGAATTGATTATAATTAAACCTGGAATATATATATCATATCTTCTCTAACAATGCATTCAAGATGTGATTCACTAATTAAAACAATGGAATCTGAAAACATTAGAATTTATCTAGGTTTTATATATTTTGTAATTATTATGAACGTACTTAAATTTTGCTCAACCATTCTTTAAATGCTACTTTTCTATTCATAAATTGATTGTAAAACAATTACTTATCTTCCAAGCTTAATTTCGAAATCTAAAATTGTAGATTCATAATTTTAATAGATCTTATTGTAAGTCTACCCCTAAAATGAAACAATCCAATGATCAAATTGGAAAAAGTAATTATTATCAAAAGTAACTTTCCTTAATATTAGTTAGTCAATAAAATAGTGATTGTTTACAAACAATCTAAAATTTAGAGCACCATCATTGTTAAATTCTATCATAAATATTTCCCAATTCAAACAATTCAAAAATATAACTAAGAATTAAGAAGAATTTTCATTAAAATATACATCAAATTAGCATTTTGACTATTTTTTTACATCAAAGGACTATTGTATTTGAACTGTTGATTCATTAATTTTGATTATGTTAATTTAATAATTCTCAATTTATTCGCAACAAATAATGAACTTTTATTTAATTAGATAATAGACATGAGTGATCTTATCACAATTTTCAATATTAAATTTTAGTGAATAGATTAACTCCATTTGAACATTATACTCCTTAGAATCAAAAATGCTTAACCTTAGCTCCTTCATTTACAATAAATAACGTTTTTCTCTTTGATAAATTTAAATTAATCTATATTCCTAAATGCTTGAGAAAATTAATATATAATCATCTTCCTATAACAATTCTTCATCAAAAGAAATAATTTATTCTAAAAATTATGGATTTTCTTTATATACATAATCAGATTTCTCATTACTTTAAAAAATTATAGGAAAGAATTTAGTTTAGAATTCTTGAATCTAATTTTTATTGCAAAAAACCTTCGGTTTATCACAGCTAATTTCAGGCAACATTAGTAGAGTAAGAAGATAAGGAGTGATAAATTAGAGAATAATCGATTTCATAAATTAATATTATTTTAAATATAAATAATATCGCTATGAATTTACATCAATTTAAAAAAAATCATTCAAATATTCTAATCACTATTCAATTATTAAATCTACGTATATCCACAAACATGATCTTATTTTGTACAAGGAAACTCTTTAATTAAAAATATGCTTCATTAATATATTTATTATTGACTATGATTTAAAAGCAAAATTAATTAATGTTGCACTTTTTATAGAAAATTTTAATTAAAAGGAATTAATATCAAATTAATTTATGGGCATATTTGGTTAATAATATGAATCCTGAATTTGAGCTATTTTAATTCTATTTTTATATATGTTTAATATTCTGAATAGAATTTAGTTGGCAGAAAACTCTATTAATATTAACGGTAATATGTCTATAATATTAAACATTTAATCATTATTAAACTGAGGAAAGCATATGTGTTATTAAACTAATATAATTTAACAAAATTTGAATTTTATTAATTACTCAAATCTTTTAATAATAACTGTATATATTCATTTAAAAGTATTTCTTTTTTATGAATACTTTTCCAAACTTATTACAATATATAAAATACTAGTTAATTGAAAATTTAATTCCCAAAAAACTTATATTAATTAAGTATAATATTGACAAAGGAAATGATAATTATTTTAAAAACTAATTTTAATCTCTCAATAAAATCTCAAGCACAAACAGTTGTCCAAGTCTTGTAAGCCAAGATACATTATGCTCTTTTTTTGTCACCTTATGATGCATCATAGTTAACATGGGCTATAAAATAATTTTATCCTTTTCCATCAGAAGGAACAGGAGAGGGTGAATAAGTTCCAGTATTTGTACATGTTCTTGAAGCAGGTACACAAGTAAAGACAACACCAGTGTCTACAATAGTTTGGGTGTCATCGCTTATTTTAAATAATTTAACTTGTGAATCGGTGATAGTTAGAGTAGTATCTGACCAATAATAAGTAAATTTAAGTGAAGCAAATAAATTATCATAGTTATTTTCTGTAGGTGAATAGGCGACAGTACTTCCGAGGAATGGGCGAATGCAAAAAACATCAGTATAAGCTTTAATAATTCCAAATTACTCTGGTGCATAGGAATAAACCATCACATAGCCTTTATCAGTATAGCTGTAAGCACTCCAATCAATGGTCAAAGTATGTAATTGACCTGAAATTTTGAGGGAGTTTCTAAAATAAGGAATGATAGCAAAGTTGATAAAATAATAGTTGGTCTGATAATAATTGGGTTGAAATGTCGTCATTCTAGTTAAAGCAACAAGAGCTAAACTCCAAATCTTAGGCAGAATTGCATTTCTAAGAGCAATAGTAGACCTATGAATGACAGTCCAATCCCTGAGTAATTATAGGGATTGGTAGACTGTTCTCTCTAAGTAGAAGGGGTGAGATCTTGATTACGAAAGTAGAACATCTCGAGTTGCTGTCTCTAAATATTTATTTAAGATAGCAAGAAGTTTGCTTTGGAAATTGGCCTCAGTTGTTTCCTGAGAAACAATCCAAGGGTTGATTGTATACAATTTAAACATTTCTTTGACACTGGTAGCAACATTCAAAGATGCCATAGGAATTGGAGTGGCATCATTGGTTTAATCGACAAATCCATCAAAATTCATAGTGAATCTTACGAAGGCATAGTTCATTTTTCCAAAATTCTTATCACAGCAAACATTGTCATATTAAAGACTAAATGTCTCCAAGGAATCACACTCTGTATTTGCACCGCCTGTTTATAATGATCCTCCTGTTCGACAGGCTGCTACTTCATCAATAAGATAGCAAGGTAGGGTTACACAAGCAGGAGTACCTAGAGTACTAATTTAATACTGTCACAATTTACCTATCCCAAAAGCACCAGCCTTTACCATTAATCGCATCTGATCCACAAGTTGCCTATGTTGTTAATGCTGAACAGGTATTTTATCCAACATATGTTTAGGCATACGTAGTTATTAAGAAGACAAAAATTAATGAGATCATAATTTTATTAATTCATTTCTATATATAAAAAATAAATTAAGAATCTGTTAAAGGTGACGGAAGGATAAATTTACAAGTTCTTTCTACATCATCGCATATTGTTGATGTTATTGAGGAGGATTTTATATGAGGAATCTAGGATTTATCAGCTATGAAGTGTAATTGTCTTGGACTATTAGTCATGGTTCCTGAGGTTTGAGTGTAGACTATTTCCATATTCTCAATATTAACAAAATTGGATCCATCTTAAGCAATTACATTCACATAAACAACATCTGTCAAGGCATCAGTGATGCCAAAGAATTTCGGAGTGTAAGATATTGCCTACACGAAACCATTCCTTTCATATTTGACCCAAGTCAACGAGGTGGTGTGATCTTGTCCCTCAATTGAAATATACAATCTGGAGAATGTTGTTTAAGCAAAATTCAAAAAGTAGTAGTTTGTTTGATAATGCTTACTGTAAATTGCCATCTTCTTCTAATAAACCGAAGCAACACCCCAGAACTTGATTAATGTATTTTATTTTTCGGGTGTACTTAAAGTAGTGGTGTCATCTCTTAAATTTTGTAGGGTTTAGAACAAGCACTTCTCCAAATAAAAGGGGTGCACTGTAATGTTCAGAAAGGCACTCTCGTATTCTTTATATAAGTCCAATATATCTTATAATTCTTTATTTTGAGCCACTTGAATATTCACAGTCAGAATTTGATATAGAAAATTCATTTGTGGTTTGGCAATCTTTAACTAAGCCACAGTCAACCCAGAAATTGAGTATGTTGCATAACCAGTTGTCACTATGGGGTATCTAACATAATTAAAGTCTATAGTAGCACTTGTTCCACACACGTTCTTATATTCAATGCTCACCAAATCCAAAGGCACACAAAGAGTCTAATATTTTCCATTAACTCGACAAGACCCTATCTCATCAATCCTGTAGCAATCTTGACTTTACGTGTAAAGGCCACAAGAAGACCCACTCCATTTACAATACCCAGAGCTTAAGCAATCAGCTTCTGCAGTATAAACGTTACATTCTCCTGTTCCCGGCGCCGGTGTACTATAAACATAGCCTACTAAAAACAAAATCAATATCATAAAGAAATTATATTTATAAATTCAAGGTTTATTATTCAGGCAGCTTGAGCATCCCCATACTCGTTGAGACTATTAAATAAGGATCAATTTCAACTATAAATTCAACATATCCTAAATGCGCAACTGTTTAACACTTTTCCTATTAAGCATTTGTTAATGACTATTAATAGATACGTTTTATAGGTAATATTTACTTATTAATATACTTTTAAATTGAAAATACTTAGGAGAGAAAATATAATATATATATATTTGAATCTATTAATCAAATACACAAAACTCTCGATACAGACTTTTATTATCTAATACTATAATATAATAATTAATCCTCTAATTTGTTTAGCCTTTAGAATAAGTTATTAACTTTATAAGGTTCTTTTTGAATAAATAAAATAGTAGCAATATTTATTAAAATGAACTAAAATATTAATAGTATACTTAATACCCTGTGAATATACTAAAATATTGTATAAATTGTTATAATAGATTTGACAATTAGACTGCATTTTATAAGCTATTCAAATTCTTTAATAAGTTAAGTCTTTTTATATATAGTTTATAGTTCTATTTACATATTATAATGAATAAATTATTTACAGATTTTAGCAGGCATTCAATTGATATCTTATATTCGCATCAAATTAAACTAAGTTTTAAGTAATTTGATCATCCATATTTTTGTCATATCTCTTATAGAATTTATCATTTATAGAAGCGTATTAGATAAAACAATAATTAACATAATTAACATAACCGTAAAAATTCATTTAACTACATTTTCAAATTGATTGCTTGGGAAGTTGCTTTATCGAATTTTGTTGAGATTGAATCTTTTTTTGGTAGTCGAATTCGTAATTTGTGATCCAGCCTAAGATTACTAAGATGCCAATCTTGGAGACCAAAACTAAGAATGTTAATGAGGTTTTTCGGGAGATTTCATTTATGATAAGAGAATGCTTCTCCCCATATCTTACAGTGGCAATTCAGAAGCCGATACTCCCCTCTTTCTATCGTCGGTTTGATTCTTTGGTCTAGTAATACTAACAGTCAATCTTGTATATCGATCTTGACTAACATAAATAAATAGATAGTTATACATTGTAGACTAAACATCATTATCGCCAAGGCTAAAGATTTATTAGACATTGCCAATAGAGAATTGCCTCTACTTTTAAAATGGTTTTCTCCATTCAGATTGTCTAACTTGCTCTATGAATCCATTAATGGTTTGTCTTTGATTTAAGGAAGATTGCTAAGAATTGGTAGGATTGTTGTCTGTTGGAATAGTATCCCTTTAATATTTCTCTAATTGAACTCTGCATCTTTAGCATCCCTTCATGTAACCTAATCTGTATTATTCATGAGCCTTCTTTAAGTTTTTCTCCACTTGAACTCCCTTTTCGTAAACCTTTCCTCTCATGTAATAGGTAATGGTCCAATCCTTATTATTTTCCTCAATTTGATCAAGCAAGGAGAGGAAATCATCAATCGCCACTTCAACTTTAGTTAAAGCTTAAAATCTCAAACTGAGTAACTTCTAAGCACATTTTAGATCCCCCTTCAAACATCCCTATTCAAAAATCAAATCAGCCATCACTTAATTCGATTCAACCTCATCTTGTAATCCCTATTACAGAAGCAAACCTAAATCATAAAAGGCAGGTAAATAATCTTGATTTTTGGCCTAATTCAAAAGTGGCTAGATCAATTAGCTTCTATTCTAGAAGACTTTAAATAAATAAAATACTTTGTATAGTGGTTATTTGCACATGGTTTGATAAAGAAGAGCCAATTTGTGCATGGCTTTTGTAGAATTCTTATTTTTGGCCTACTTGTAATAGAATTCAGCATTTGAGTAATCTTTCTCTAAGGTATCTAATGTATTATTATTAATATTCTACAATCCTATAATTGAAGTCCATTGCTGTAAAGATCTCCCAAATAGATCATGGATTCCAAGTGATCTAATTCTGCAGCTCTTTTAAGGAGAGTCAAGGCAAAATTGCAATCATAATTCCGATTATATGCATCACTGCTGGCTATAGTGTGATTGCTTTCCTTATCAGAGAACTTATCAAATACTCTTCCTTCCTTAAATGATTAGCATAATAAATACCAAAACCAATTTCGATGTGTGATACAAACTGAATGTGTTCCTTTAATCTGCACTCTTTTTAAAGTAACTGAAAGCCTAGAATAAACTAATAATTAGAATGTACTTAATCATAATCTTTTGGACCTGTAATTCCTTCTAAACAAATTTATCCCATTATTGCTTATGCTGTTGCATTATTTTCCTCTGCTAATTTGGTGTACAATTACAGAGCTGCTATCTAGTCCTTCTCTCTGCCAAGTCCTGCAAATAATTCGTGTGCATTTCTTAATCTATGATCAACTTGAGGTTAGGCCTTTGAAGATTAAATAGAAGCAGCTTAGTATTTTTGCTAGAGCCTTTGCGAGGTCTATTTAAAATCAAACCTCTGGATCAAAGTTTCCACCCATTGATCCAAAAACTATGAAATTTCAGAAGATATAGTTTCCTTATTTATAGTTATAGTTCTATTTTCTAGAGTAGGTAATTATTCCCAAAAGAAACCCAATTAATCCAATTATCTGATATATTTATCGTATTGTTTGAAAGAGGCATCTTTGCCGCATAATTAGACTTTATCAACCTACTAACAAGCCTCAAATGCCTCTTAAATTGTACGTATCGTATCCCTTGCTAAATAGTGCAATTGTTAATTGATTTTAATACTAACCTTGTATTACTGTGTGCTGTAACTTTTCAGTATTTGAGACATTTTAGTGAAAACCTAATTAGAAAATGCTTTTCTAGGTTAATCAATATTGGAACTCATTGAGACCTACGACTTCATGTCAGCTAAAATATATATTTCTATCTACATATCTATTAATGAGCAATCACGTATTTGAACCCATCGTAGAATTGCTAATCTCCCTCAATTGGCTGCTATCAATACAAACATACATACCTAGTTTGAGTTCGACATTAACAGTTGCACTTGCTCTATAATCTTTTGCAGCAATTTGTCTTTATGCAGAAGCATTTTCTCATCCCCAATCTCCGTTGATATGCGAGAGGAATGAATAAATTGTTATTAATTCATATTTTAACTTTTTTTTTATAATAGTCCAAATATTTGATTTTCTTTTTCTGATTGCGCATTACACAACTTAAATTCTACCAGTACTCCTCTAATTTACTTCAAATCGAAATCAACATATTTTACCCAAGTCATCCATTGCATCCTCTTTTAACATAATCGTCTATTGTAGTGAATTTCCTATTTGATTGAATATCTGTTAATAGTAGTATTTATTATAAACATCATATAAAATATATCACAAATCTATCCCAAAATCTGTTTAATATAATTAATCTTCTGTTAATTTATTTTATCTTCACTGTTAAGAATCAATTTTATTAATTATGGCAACTGAACCAAATGATATTCTCATTTTCTTTACCTATCGAATGAAAATGTTAAATTGTTTTATTGTGGTATATTGAGTATCATTTTTTTATAATATTTATTACTAAACTGAATTATTAAAGTAAGATTCCTAAATCTTTTATGATTAATTGTAAATTTAGTTATTCTACTTTAAGTGTCTAATATTCTCATGGGAAGTAACAATGAATGTAACATTTAAAAAAGCATAGTTTTCCATTTTGAATAACTTGTATCTTGTGTGCATTGAACCATCACTTAATAACTATACAATTTATATAAGCATCATAGGTTTAAAAATTAATATATGAGGAAATTCTGTTAAAAAAATACAATTTTCAAAAAGATTTTAAGGTTTGTTAATACTTATTTTAAGACAGGAATGCAATCACGCGAACAATTCTACTAAAAAAAATTTGGATACTTAGAATTGTAATTAATAATCAACTGAGTGTTTTTGGATTATTACTATGTTTATTTTTGAATTGACAAATAAAACTATAGAACTGACTAATAATGAATAATTGAAATTTTTATATAGTATTTCATTCATAACCGTTAGTTAAATTACATTTTCAGCCTATCAAACATAAATTTATCTAAAATTCTAAAAGAATTATTCTTTAAATATGCTCATAGCTTAAATAAATTATTGGTGACAATCTTCCATGGTTAATTCAATTTTATAGTATTTTAAACATTGAATTACATTATTTTGAATTTTCCAATTACAAAACGCTATTGAAATAATCATATATACATAATAAATCATCATTACTCAATATGTATTTTTATCTCATCGTCTTTATCCTTATTTACAATCATCTTTGTTGGATAATAAAGAGGAACGATTCACATTCATATAATTAGATTATATTTAATTAACTAAAATTGCATTATGTATATACAATCAATAAATAAATTCAAATAATTCTTATATTAATAGGTCTTGTAATTACAAATAATAATTAAAGTAATTTTGATGAGATAAGTGATTCCTCTCCTTCTTTCCATTCACTTAGTAAATCGTATAATTTTCAACATTATTACATATGTAAATTAATCATACATTTCATTATTATTTTATTATTAATGTACAAACTCGTAGCTTTGGCATTGATTATTTCATCTGTATTTGCCGTTCAAAAGGATACTAAAACTATTTTGGCAGAAATAGACGCTGACAACTTTGGTAATACTATTCTTTCAACTGTCCAAATGTATTTACAATCAAAAGGAAATGCTGAAGAAATCTTAGTTTTGCTTAATCAAGTCTTGGCTGGATTGGTCGACGATTAAAACAAGCATGACAACGTGATTAGAGTTGACAGATCAGCATGCACTCGTATTGTTACAGATTTAGAAAACTCTATTGCTTATCATACAGCTTAAGTAGCTGCAAATGCTTAGATGAGAGAAGATAACGAAAAGGCTTTGGCTGAAGCTGAGAACGATGTTAGACAAACTATCTAAGTAATAACATAATATAATGAAAGGACATTGAAAGCAATGAAAGAACCTTTGCTTAAGAGGAAGCAAACAGAAATAAGGCTCATGAAACTTGGGTTAGAAAGAATGAAGAACACGATGATGCAATTGCAGCAGTTGATGAAGCAACCAAATTAGTCTAACATCTTTCTTTGGGTGCCACATTTGCTGAGCTTAAGCCCAAATTCGAAGCTGTATAAAAGAGATTAATCGAAAATGAAAGCCACGGTGCTCTCTTTTAACCAATTGTCACTGCCTTGACTGAATTAGCCACAAAGGTTGACCAAAAGGCAATCCAAAGAATTCTTTAATTACTTTCATAACTCAGATAACAATTGATAGAAGCTAGATCAGTTTTAGAAGTAATGAGATGTCATATACATAGGATACCGAAAACAGATAAGCTTAAAGATGGGTTGAGTTTTCTACTCATTTGAGTAATGAGCACAATAGATTGGTTGATAGAAAGAATCAATTGGAGTAAGCAATCCAATCATTCAAGACCAATATTGATACTGCCACTCATTTCTATGAAGTTCACCAAGTAAGAAGATAATATATTGAATTCTAGTTGGAATTAGAACAGGCTCAAGAAACTTTGGATGCTGAGCATGAGTGGTGCGACCTCCAAGAGAACACTTATAGTGTTTAATCTTCAGAGAGAACAAGACAATAGGAAATTGTGGAGAGAATATTGGAACACTTGACTGAGAAATTGACTGCAACATCCCAATACCTTGGTGGCAGATTTTGAGATTAATACATAAATATTAAATATAATTATGGGACAACAATAAACTTAGGAACCCAGACCATTAAATGTGCTAGTCAAAGATGTGGCTACATTTAATCTGTTGACTAAGTATTCAAATGTTGTAATTCAAGATCTCCAACAATTAAATAATGCTTAGGTAAATAATTGCTGGCAGAAGTAACAAAAAAGAAATAAGATTTATTTGAATCCTTCCCCTTTTTTAAAAAGTAAGATGACTTATGGATTGGAGTATTTGTGGACAAGGAATATTTTGTAATTACTTAGCAGAAATTCTAATATTGTAGACAATTGTTGGAGGATTTGTAATCAATTTTAATGTTTGATTTTTAAAATGAAGAAGGCACTTGTCAAATATGTTTTGCAAAAAAGATAGATAAATTACTCCCTTGTGGACATAGTTATTGTTAAGATTGTATTGATGGATGGTTTACAACCAAAGAACAAGACTCCTGTCCAATGTGTAGATCCCAAATAACCAAATTAAAAATGAAGAATGAATCCTATATTGTACCAAATGAGGCAGAACTGATAGAATCCTTTAAAGAGTAGCTCTTTATGCAATTAACCTAGTAGAAATGAAATGAATTAATTAATATTTTTTTAATTATATTATGGATTTCGAGCAATCAGACTAATTTACTTAGAGAGTAGAACAAATTATCAGGAATGTAATATATGCATCTTGACTATATGTAGTTCTTACATATTCCAGGAGAGGACAATCCGAACTGGAAGGAGATCGGTTAAAAATTAGATCAATTTTAAAGTTAATTGGAAGAAGCACAAATGTATGAAATGATTATCTATTAAAAGGAGGATCCTCCAATATCTAAAGTCTAGTTTTGAAGCAATCCTAGAGCAATTATAATGTGATTTAGGAGGCACTTAAATATAGAATCTATCAACGAGTTCAATAAACCAATAAAACCATCCTCTGAAGACTGATGACTTAAAGGTGAATGAGAGAATAAATCAAATTGGGTTGAATGTGTACGAGATTGAGAAAAACTTAGACATTAAAATTGATTTGCTCGGCAACAAGGTAGAGAGCATAAAGATAGAGAGAGAGGAATTGCAAGAGCAGATTAAATCTATTGATGGTATACTTAAAAGTTTATCGAAGCTCGTATGGAATCGTAATGGCAAGGGTTGGCCAATGTCTCTGATCAATTCTGGCAATTCAAGAAGCAATTTGAGCCTCTTTTAATTGGAACGTAACAACAGAAAAAAAAATTCTCGCTATTTACATGAGGATTTATTTTATTTATATTATTAATAATGTACTATATTGATTAAATTGTTTGCTCATTAACCGATTAAGGCAGATGCAGTCTTTGATACACTATATGTTTAGAGATTTATGTTTACTATTTCCAATTGGATGGCAATTTTTGGGTTCTTCTATAATATCTGCTGAGTCTATGAATTCTGCTTTCAACCAAAATCAATCTGAATTTGCTTGTAATATCTCCTCTGTTCTTTTCTAAATGCTTTCTGATTTGGACAGCCTTTTTGATCAAAGCATATAAGTCTTCAGGGATTTTTGGTGCACAACCTTTATTAAATAGCACATCCTTACCTCTCTTCTTCAAGATTCTCAAGATCTTTTGACCAGTCAAGAATCTGGTTTATGGGATTCCTTATTGATCTCTCAAGTAAACACCGATTTATGATCCATTAAGTCCTGAATTTACATTATTCTTGTACCCTTCTTCGCCAAATTTACAATCTAGTCAACGATGGACTTTGATGAGAGTGTCAACCACTTTGGTGCTTTTCTCTTGTATGGAAGGGCTGATCCGGAGATACCCTTTCCTTTTCCCTTAGCTTGCATACGTCCCATAATTTATTTAAAGATTTAATTTTATTTTAAATTTTATCCATTAAATGATTAAAATCACTCATGCTTGTAGAATACCTTGGGCTTCTCGATCGAATTGCTTTTACAATTAATAATTTCATACATTCCGTGATGCCATAATGAAGGTTCGAAATTGTTATCGTCATCAATGAAGAAGAATTTCTTATCCAACTCAGGCACATCAAACTTATTTTCCCAAATTGGGGCACCGTCCAATAATTTGCCAATCTCTGATTATGTGCTTCTTTGATAAAAAGACCCTGCTGCAATTCTTTAATTAGTCACTCTCCATACCTTGTTCCAAAGAACGTAGCTCCCACTGCTGCAGCCTTGAAATAAATAGCCAATTTCTTGGCAGCAGGAATCCTGTTAACTGCTTCCAAACTCAAATAGGTGGAGATCAAAGTTGCCTTGTTTTGGAAACTGTCCACTCCATTTACAATATCCAACACCTTCTGATGAGTCTAAGTTGGCACCAATGAAGTATGAGTCCACCAAGTCTTGTTCTAAGAGTTAAGACTAATATACATTTTATTTAATATTAATATTGTATTGTAAAAGTACTAGTGTAAATTCTTTGATAAAGTGTTAATCTTTTAGAATGAATCCTAGATACAAAATTATCTTCATTTAGAGATTAAGTCCTTTAATGAAATGATACTAAATATGATAGATTAAGAATGCCAATTTTAAGTCGTTTCTGATACTGAAATAAACTCCTATAAAACAATCTTGATGATTTAATTATTAGAATTAAACATTAGATTTCAAATATATAATGTAATAGGAATTACAATTATGTAAGGTGTTAGAAAGTGAATTAATTTTGATTTAAAAATCTAAATTATATACTATGATCTATAGTTAGACTGTAGTTAATGAAATAAAGGAAGGAAGGAATCAGATATGCAGAAATCAAAAAGAAAACTAATCCATATTAATATATATAATAGAACTAATCAATAAGAATGAGATTGCTATGACAGCATGTTTGTTAATTGTATGTTTCTAAGATATTATTATTTAATGAGAAATTTTAGTCTATTTAGAGAATATTTAATATATACATAATAGAATCATTGTAATTAAGTGAGTAAAGGAAGATATATGTATTTAGATTTAATTTACTTTATAGGATATTTTAAGTACGAATTGATGAATCTCTTATTGTTTCTCGAGCTATATAGGGGAGAATTCCTTAAGAATATAGTGTTGGTCAGAGGATGATTGTGAGAGTGATTAAGAAGATAGTGATAGAGGGGATATTGATTATAGTGATAGTGATTTAATTAATATGAATAAAAACGGTATTTGTAGTAATAATAAAATAAATAATGAAGAGTGTAGCAGGAGTGCTAGTGATTTTACTGTTGAGCCAAGGGGTTTTGTGCAGTCCAAAGAAGATCAACACAGATTTTTTGAATTTGCTTAGTTCTAAGACAAATGTGATGAGCTCGTAGGATGCCATACAATCAGTTTTAACACTCTTGGAGGATTTGCAGGGTGCCAATGTTGAAGCCTAAGACAAGGCGGATCTCACCTTCTAGAGATTTGAGAATGCTATCTTATCTGATATCAATGAGTTCTCAGGAATTGTGAATGTTAACTCAAAGAGTGCTGCAGCTGCCTCACAAGACCTCGAAGCTGTTGAGTAATTCTTTATCTAACTTAATCAAGTTTGAAAATTCAACAAACCACAGATTACTTGAATTGGAATAATAAGAGATACAAGGCAAATGAACTCAAATTAGAGAATTTGGCTGAGTAACCACATATTCATTACACTCTAGGTAACGTTGTGAAGCCAATGCTTTGTTCATTGACACCTTAAGGGAGTACAAAAATGCACTTTCAGTCCTCGATTGGGTGAGAAGTGATGCTCAAAGCAAATAAACTAATTTGGTTGAAAAGAGTCACGTTGGAGATTATGCTGAGAAATTGAGCAAGTATGCCAATCTCTTTGAGGAACAAGCAGTCTAAGACTTTGTGAAATTAGGAGATGATGAGACATCATTCTCACAATAAAGTATAATTGATGATTCATTGAATAGGACAGAGAGGAAACAGCGAATAGTTGGTGTAATTGATGACAAAGGATGTGGTGGGTGTGATTTAGTAATTGATTGACAAATTGAGAGAAACAATCAAGGGATTGGAAGAGTAGGAAATTCAATCAGCCAACGATTTCGCTGATTTCAAGACAAATCTATTGGCAGAATAGGAATCCTTGAAACAAGAGTATGATGCTAAGGCCAAGTTCTTGAATTCACTATAGAATGACAAAGAATTAGCTTCTGATATTTTAACCAAAAAGAAGGAGTTATAAGATTAAAGCATGAGAATTCTCAGTTTGACTCAAGGTATCACATGCATCTACAGGTTTTTATAGAGGAATACAATTACAAGAAGAAGTTGTATAATGCAGAGAAGGCAAAGAGACACGAGGAGAATCAATTGTTGGAGGAGTCTTTGTTGATTTACAGAGAGAAGATTGCAACTGTCAATGAGTATCTCAAGAAACGAGTAAATGAATATGTTGGTGATTCTTTGATTGAAGAACATGCCGTCACTAAATAGTAACCAGTTTCAACAAGAAAAGGATAATGAAACAATATTCAAAAAATACAAATTAATATTAACTAATCAAATATATATATATATTATAGATTTCATTTTTTGTCAGGTGATTATTAGAATCTTCTCTATGAGTTTTTTTGAGTTTATTGATGTTATAATTTAGAGAGTTCGGCATCATATTGATACCCATCAAATAGTGCTATTGAAATAGTGCAATACTAAATACCTTAGACAGTATCTCTACGTAACATCACTTGATTTTCGAGTACTTACTCTTCATTCAATTGTGTCTCTTCTGATATCTAATTTTGGAAATCAAAATTGTTGTCTACAGACTACTATTAGATAAATGAAATTACTCCTGGAGTGTAAAGAGCTGTCAACTTCTTTTTTAAGAGATCATCCCATGGAAATCCTTTGAGCCAAGGATGATGGAGAATCTCTTCAATCCCATTGGCTCCCAATCTTCTCTCCGGTTTCCGTTAGATTAACTGTATATGATTGAATCTATACTGTATTAACAAAATCCATAGCACTCTCACTCCAATAATTAGGCATTTCTTCTCTCCTTACTTAAACTTATTTAGCCAAGATCTATTCACGAATGTCTTGTCTGGTTCTACCATTATATGGTCTACGTCCAAGCATTAATTCATATGTAATGACACCTAATGCATAATAGTCAGCCACAATGGAGTGATCCATTCTACACATTACTTCAGGTGCCATATATCCTGGAGTGCCAGAAGTATCTCCAGCATTATTGCCCTTGTTTATGCGTGCAATTCCAAGATCAGTCAATCTCATGTAGCCATCTTCTTCCAGGACTAGATTCTCTGGCTTTAGATCTCGATGGATGATGCCGTGTTGATGTAGATATGTAAGGGAGAGTAGAATGCAGGCAACGAAGAATTCTAAACAACTTAGATGATCAATAAGTACTTGTTTAAGCTTCACTGAATTTTCTCATCTTGCCTAGATGGAAACGCAAATCACCTCCTGTTAAGAGATCGATGATAAGGTAGAGATTGTCTCTATCTTAGAATGCATATGACATATTAACAAGGAAGGGGTGATGAAGATGTTCTAACAAGTATTTCTCATTTAGCACAGAATTTACACTACGTTTCTGAATGATCTTAGCCTTCGCCATTTCCTTTAGAGCGTACATCTTTTTATTCTTCTTCATTTCCACCTTCCAGACTCTACCAAATCCTCCCTTACCAATCACGTAGAGAAATTTAAAATGTTAACGTCCCACTATCTCTGGGGGAAGACTCTCCACCTATTGTGCTACCAATTGAGTTTTGTCATTCAACTCTGATTTGCGACTATAAGATGGCTTGTCTTTCTTGGGAGAATTCGGAGCTGATTCAGATATCGAGTTCAATATCTGTTCAGAACGAGATTGCGAATTGATTGAATTTGCTGAATTCGCAGAACTGTATTTGCTAGCCAATTTCAATTTAAATGACATCTATGTGCTACTCAACATACTTTTGCTCTCCACTTTTTTTGGTACTACTTTACTTTTCAATTGATAACTATGTTCGTACACTTACGAATTGCTGACATTGCTTTTGTGATAGATAACATTGTCTGGATACAGTGGTTTCTTCGCAGATGGTTGTCTATTCATTAATATTTGACTTTGTTTCTCCCTGTTCGGTGATTGATGGGCTGAGATTGAACTCCCAACCTTGACGTCTCTTCGTGAATCCTATTGTCTGATCATGGGACTCTGATTCACCTTCTTGCGAGCACAGATTGCACAATGCTTGAGATTGCATTAGCATTCCCAAGTGCTTGACTGTTTTCTAAGTGGGACTTTAATTGGTTCACCCTTGAAATGAATCTTAGAATTCAATTATTGTTTAATGAGCAAGTCCCTCAGATTTTTGGCTGTAGATTGTTACATATATTTATTTCGTTAATTATTTTTTTTTCATCAAACTACTATTTATTATTGCCATTCTCAAATTGTCTCTTTCGCTTCGATATCCTCTCCTCGATACACATCCTTATATGCAAAATTAATCATTCTCAAATCAATATTATAACTAATTTTTATTTAATGGGCTTGCGAAAATCCAAGGTCATCAAGAAGATCAAAATGGATATGCAATAAAAAGCACTCAGCAAGGCTCCAACCACTCAGCAAAAGGTGACCATCAAGAAAGCAGAGAAAAGATCAGATGCACTCAAAAGCACCAATTCTCAATTTAGAAAACATCAATACATTACAGAAAAGAAGGTCCAATTGGATTAATCTAAAATATAATCCGTTATCGATTCACTAAACAAGTACTACCACACTAATAATGATGGCGATCGCAAAATTTATTTAATTGCTGAATTGCAATAAATACCAGAATTAAGTGAAGCACCCATAATTTAAATGTAACCATTTTTTCTATTCAGTCCTCTTAAAGAAGCCATACACTTCAAAGTAGCATTCGTAGTTCATGGTAATATACTAGAAGATTTCTAAAAAAAATACCCACAGTATAATGTTATGAGTTAAAATGCTTTCATAGCTGGCAAATCGTTTCCCAACCTTGATTTGATCCTCATTGACTACACACTCTATAATAAGATCATTGAAAAGAAACCCAGCAAGTAATTTATCTATTTAGTTCTTAGGAAAATATACCCTTTTCATCCATCCAAAGTGCCTTTTGATTACAAGAAACATTACAATATTGGCGAATATTAGGAATACATTAATCATTTAATTGGAAGTACTTTCAGCGTAATGAAAAACCAAGTTAAACAAATAATTCCAATAGGAAAAGTAGGTCAGAGTGGGACAATCGATAATGTATTGAAGGGAGCAATTGATTTTATTGCCAAATTACTTACTCAGAGTAAGGGGAACAACGTAGAACACTTATATTTGAAAACTAGCAAATCGATTGAGTTATTAATATATTGAATGTTTAAATAATGAGTATAAATGATGAGTGTGAATAAAACGAGTATTGGGTGTTAATTTGTACATGTAATAATGTTGATCATGACTCAATTGATATTTAGCTTAGTTCTTCTCCAGTGTCTTCTCTTTGAATTATATCTAAACATTGCAATTTCAATTACCTGATTGTATTGTCAGTTCTATATCTGAACCAATTTGGTAATGGTCTGTTTTATTTATTGGCTTTAATTAATCTTTTCTTCATTCTCAAGGATTTGTGAGCTCCCTATTAAACAATAAGTGTGAAGCTATTACCATTTTTAAATCTTTTTTAATTTATTTAATATATGAATCAAATAATCAATTATACTCAGTCAGCAACGATACCAAATGTTCTTCCGATTGATGAGCACCCGACTGCTTCACAAAGTCAAACAACCAATTCTCAGGGTATTGGGTGAACATCTAGGATAGCTTTTTGGCCTTCTACGTGATGATAATCGTCTCTTAATCCTTTGCGTTCAAAAGATTGTAGTGATTCAATCGTTCATCGATGATTTAAACTATAGCTTACTTTAATTTCTCATCCTTCTTGTAATCGATTACTTGTTTTTAAGGCACTTTGCTGTTTTGCTCTAACACCTACTTATTGTTATTGGGCTGATCTTGGTAATTGGATTTGTCCAAAATAATTTAACTCTGATTTAGTAAATCCATGGAATTTCGAAGTTGGGTTTCATCATTTAAATTCTCCACAACAAGCAATTTGATAGTCGGCCATTTCATCTATTTATACATTTTCTTCAGGAACGTTAGAGCCAAATCGCAATTGATTTCCTCAATTCCATCAGGTTCACCTAGGAGATATGTTAATTTTCTACTTGGATTGATAATGGTGAATAAATGAACCTCCTTGATTTGAGGGTAAAGGGTCTTGATAGTCTCTACGATTTCCTAAAAGGTCGTCACCTTTGGGGGCAACTTATGGACTTTTCTCTGATACACGATTTTTATATTAGACATTTTCTTTTATTATTATTTTATATCTAATTTTCATTAATATATACTCCTTTACTAATAAGAGATACAATGCATTTTTAATTGCATTTTGCATTCTCCATTCCTACAAATAGAAGATCACTTAGATATTTAAAACATAATTATAAATTATTAATGAAATAAGTGCCATCAGCAAGTGAGTATTCTATATTACGAAAAGTTCAAAACCTCCACACTCACACTCAACCCAAAGAATCCAATTTAACATTGGGACGCACTACTAGTTATGAGTCTGGTCAATTCTGCAAGAGTTTCGACATTATGGCATTTCGAAGAGCCTCCACTAAAGAAGATATTAACAATGCTCTACAAGGAAAGAACTAAGGGAGTCCCATAGAAACACATGCGATCAGTAACCTCAATTCAATTAAGTAATCCGAATTGCCAATTACATTAGTCCTTCGTCCCACATTGAGATGGATCAATTGCAGACCAAAGTGTGGAAATCCCTGCAAAAACAGTCCTTGGTATTTGATTGTAATATTATCAAGTAAAAGGCATATTTGATCGACATAATTGTGTTATTGCAAAACCAAAATGAATACGAATTTAAATTTGACATAAGCCAGCTTTCGTGTTTTCTCATGGTTAAAGACTTATCTAACATAATTTCATAAGCCTACTGGGATAGAGTGAACAAATCTCATTTGAAATTTGCTCTTCCTTATTTATCTATCTTAGTGGGCAAAGTGAAAACCCAGAAACTCGATGGCAACATGAGGCTCTTTGAACTAGTACACATATTGCTGAACGGTCAAAAGACTCTTATTTTATCAGAATCAACTCAACAAATTTGATTCTTAGAAATAGATTTTGTACTTGATTATTATCTATAATTATTGATTATGAGATTTTTGTTATGCAATATTTAAATTATTAAAAATCACACTATGTAATAATCTATTCACTAATAAAAAATAGTCGAATTTACGAATCAAGGTACAACTTCATTTGCACATTAGGTGAATATGTTTAATTGGAAGATTATATACGAGTAAATCAAACAGTGCAGATGAATTTTTCATAAGCCTTAGTCGAATGCATCCAATATACAAGGGATAGCGAAGAACACTTGCAATGCATTCAATAAATTCTGAAGTAACTCTTTTCCAAAAATATCAAGATAATAAATTGATTTCAATTATAAGGATAACCAAGGAAACACTGCCTTGATCTAAGCAGCGAAAAGCGGCAAAATCAGTATATTGAATGAAATCATTAAATACAAAGAAAGGTTTGAGAAAAGACAATTTAAGCTCGCACTTGATATTGCAATACAATCAGAACAAGATAATTGGGATATCGTTGAGACTTTGCTTCAATTAACTTCACTAGAAAAGCCTCAACATTTGATTAAATCTATGCGCAAAGGCAATTTTAAAACTGCACAAAAGATTATTGAATAATATGGTGCTTCTGGATAAGATGAAAATGGAGACACAGCCTTACATGTGGCTTCTCGATTGGGCAATCTATAAATTATTAAAAGCATCTGTCAAAAGGAAAATCTCTATAAAAAAAAAAATTAATAACATCAAACTCCATTAGATGTGGCTTGCAATCAAGAAACCAGAAATCAACTAATAGAAGAAGAAATCCAATTCCAAAAATCACCAAATAGAAAAAGAAGATAAGATGATCTCAATGAAAATAATTAGATTTCTTAGAAACCTTAAAAATATGAGGATTTTAATGAAATATTTTAGAACCCCCCCAAGGTATTACATGATCAAGCAATCCAAACTGAAAACAAAGAAAAGAAAGACTCTGAATCATAAATTCCAGAGCATAATTACATCAATCAACCATTCTATGATTAATTAATCTCTGAAGCCCTAGTTACTCTACCTCAACATAGAATTAGTCTAGATGACATTGTGAAGTAATTTCTCAATAATATCAAGGTAATTGTCCTTTGAAATCAATACATTCTCTTAAGAGTTGAATAAATTGTTGGAGGAACAAAGACCCATTATTGACAAGATAGTTTAGATGGTTGATGAAGTATGATTCAGTTCTTATGCAATTATTAGACTGTTCAATCTGTATGTTCTAAGTCTCGCGCCTTTCTATACGGTTCTTGCTAAACTGGTCTAAATTTACTCGATTCTGATATTGATATTGTGATCGAAACAAACGAGTAAGAAAGGATCTCGTTATATAAGATTGCTGAATAATTTAAAGTATTATGGTATATAGTTTTAGACACAAGGCTTTATTAAGGAGGTGAAGGTTATTGATAATGCGAGGAAACCTGTTTTGAAAATGCAATGTTCACAAGAATTTCAAAATAAACTTATCGATATTACCATTAGTAAGAATGATCACTCTGGGAGAAAGACTGCTAATTCGATGATTGAATTCCAGAAGGAATTTAAATAGTTTAAAAGTCTTGCTTTAATCTTGAAATTTTACTTTAAATCTATTAATCTTTTAAATGCTTATCAAGTATCTCAATCATTTGTAACAAGGGTGGTTTGAATAGCTATTGCATTCTGACTATGATCTTAGCCTTACTATAAATTAAACGTGTACGAGATCTTGAAAACGAAGAGATTGGTAAGACCTTTATGGACTTTTTCGATCTATATAGTTAAGATATCGATTACTTTAATAAAATTATAAATATTGTTCCGTCCCAATCAGAGAATATGTAAGTTGATGAACCTAATATTTACTAATAACAATTTCCTTAGTTGTAAAGATTCATCTAATTTTAGTGATCAAGGATAGTAAGAATTAGTTATATTGGATTTACATAATAAAGGCAATAACATTGCAAGCAGCACCTTCAAAGTCAAGCACATCAAAGTAAGTATTCCTATTCACATCTAAGAATGCCTTGACACTCGCTTATAGTACTATACTGAATTCTCAAAAATGCGAAGAACCATGCTTTTTCTCCAGATACAATAAACCTGTTTGTTGTATACTCAAATAAATCATCTAACAATCAAAGAACCATCACTTGACTGGTGCATATAAATCAAAATAGCCATTTTATTTCTTTAATTTTAATACTTATTGACACATGTAATATCATTTTCTAATTATATTCCAACTAATTATCTATAAATATTGTTTAAACACTAAAATAAAACTCATATGTTAACATCTTAATTGATTAGACAGCATACAAATATAAAATTACATATTTATAAACAAATATCATTTCATCTTATCTAATTAGTTTAAATACTTTAGATGTTCTCTTTCAAGTCTAGCAATTTCATCATCAAAAGGATCCTAGTTCATATTACTTACGGGTTTATTCGACATGACCTTCATAGGAGCATCCTCCTTTTTTTTGGCCACAGGTTTTGGTATATTTCTGGCAAATTCCATAGCCTTTTGTCTCGATATGTTTGTAATAATACCTTGCATTAATTTCAGGTTGCTTAGTCTCTTTGCTCTTGATAGTTATTATATTGGTTGAATTAAACTGTCTGACTTATTCTGCAAATTCTTGTCTTTTTTGTACTTTTTCTTTTTCTTTTGCCCATTCATCCCCACTAATATTAGGCCCTAAACCTCCTAATTTGGCATTCGCAGTCTTTTTCATTATCTCGTAATCCTTGATGGTGTATGGTTTGTACCGTTACGAATCACCTACTTGTTGTTATTATTATTTTGCGGATTGGGATCTTTGTTCCATTTTCTTTTGAGGTTCAGTGACCGTTTGCCTTACTTGATAGTCGTAAGTGGGTTGAAAATATTGCTATTGACTCAAGTATTATAGAGAATCTTGGATCTACTACTCTGGTATGTATGGGTTGTGTTAATATAAGGGTTAATGGTATTGTTGTTGGTTGTATTGAATTTGAGTAAGTACAGGTTGAACATTAACTTACTATTGCAAAGGTTATTGAATCTGGGGAATTCTATTTTGATCTGAGATAAGTGACATATGATACATTCGAAGTCTTTCTTGATTGGCTGTTAACAAGAATTGAGAACAGACTCTAGGCCATTCCTACCCATGACTGTTGTTTTGCCCTTGAACCTTTCCTAGAAAGTTGACATTATAAATAATTATATGTATAATAATAACCCTTCTAAATGCACAATCCATTTGCATGAATTCTTTGAATAGCTCAGTCAGTCAGGCTGTTTTAATTCATAATGGTATTTGAGTTCTCTCAAATAATCTTTAACACCATACTTTTGGCTTTTTGTTCAATTTATGGAAGTGAACACTGAAGTGGATAAAGCTATTCCTAGTATTTTATTATTCATTTAAGATGGTTACGAAGATTTTTGAATTTGTTTGCAATTCAAAATTATTAATAGAATAATTTTATTACATATATTTATAAGTTTTCAGCAATGGAAGACTTAATAATTATTTTTGTAAGTGTATATTTCATTGATCATGCCCAGGAATAAGAAGAAATGTGGGAGGCCATCCAAATCTGAGAACTCTGAGGAGATAGAATATTAGGATGAGGGATACATTGCTACCAATTAATTTGCCTTGGAACTTCTATAATTGATCACAGAAATGGCTAATTATAAATTACTAACAATAACAGGGCCAGCTCCAGGTAAAAAGGATGAGGAGAAGAAAAAATATAAGAAAAAGTGTCTAAAGAGTAGAAAGGAGATTGAAAAAGAATAAAAATGGTTAAGAAGTAAGTTAAATATCAAGGAGGACTAGGTGTTCTTCTTGAGGAATCAAGATGATAATCCCAGGAAATATCGATTAGTAGATGGCAAGTTGGTGGAGTGTGGAGGTGAATCATCTAATAATATATTTTAATTCCAAAATGAGAATTATGAAGTCAACGATTTTATGAGGAACATCCTAAGAGTTTGTAATGAGTTAAATACGGAGAATTAAAAGTTTATAAAACAACTAGTGATGATATTCTTTCGATCTAACAAATCAATCAATGAGTTTTAAGAACAATTTTTTTTATCTTTTAATTCATAATCTGAGTAAGAATATAAAGAACTAAGATAATGGGATGAATTATTTGAAATCTCATTCGACGAAAAGTTATCATTGATGTAAAGTGAGATTGATTAATTCAAAGAGAAATATTCTCTGAATTTGAATCTTGAGCAAAGTCAATTGAAAGTTGAATAAAAAAGAATGGATGTCTTAAAAAACCAACAGTTGAACCTTGAGGTATTTAAAAGTATAGAAGGACCCAATCGACCCTTAAAACTATTCACAAGGAGGATACATAGTTTATTCTATAAACATTTTGATGTAGAAGAATGATATAAGTTTAATTTTATCACTATTAATTTATCTCTTCTTTTAATGTTTATATTCTTATCTTATAATTAAATTTATGTCTCGGAACAACCAGAAAGAATACAGACTTCTTTGATGTGTTGAATTTATTCAATTAAATTAGGTCAAATAATTCAAATACATTATGTATTCTATTTAAATAATGTTTTGTGATTGGAATAGGTTATATTAATATCTTTAAAATAACAAATCAAGGGGTCAAATAGAATTAAATAAAGCTAATATTTAAGATTACTGAATAATGAATATTTGCACTTGAATTATTTTTCATCCTCTGTATTTTAGAATAGAAGGGTTATTTTTTAGATTAAATGCGGTTATGATCACATCAACTGGTTTAAGTTTATAACCGTATAAGGTTGAATTTTGGATCATGTGAAGTTAGTACAGTCGATAATTAAAAGCTGTTTATTAATTTAATATAATGAAGCAACCTCCTAAGATGAGTTAGGCAAGCAGTCCAAACAACAAACTCATCCATACTCTATTACTGAAACAAAAGAGTCCTTCATAGTATGCAATTCAGAGTCCAGCAGTCTCTCCTACTCAAGTGAGTTTGCCGAAAGGTCTGTATCAAAGCAAGAACACATCAATTGATTTGACCAAATTGGCCACTCTGATGAAACAATAGAAAGTAAAGTAACCGTCCGACGGACAGAAAGACTCAATGAACTAGTTGATAGCAAAGGCTCGTGCAATTGCAATTTCTGCAAAGACACCAACAGGCCCAATTCATATTCGTAATGATTCGACGCAGGTTCGGAAGGAGAACAAGGAGCCAGAGGTGGTGAGTCCAAAGGTTGCGGATACGAAATAGATGGGGAAGGCAGCATTTACATTTGAATATGTAATAGGAATTGGAGGATTTGGGAAGGTATGGAAGGTGAAGAGAGTGGGATAGCAATATGCTATGAAGGAGATGTCTAAGGCTTTGGTGATAACAAAGAAGAGTGTGAATTCAGTGATGAACGAGCGTATGCTGCTCAGTCAACTGAAGCACACATTCTTGATCAATATGTACTATGCATTTCAAGATCGAGAGAACCTGTACCTGGTGATGGACTACATGTGTGGAGGGGACTTGCGATTTCACATTGGACGAATGCGACGATTCAATGAGGAACAGACTAGTAATAGTATTCGATGATAATAAGAGTTTTTTGTGGCCTCTATTTTTATTGGTCTTGAGTACCTACATACAAACAACATCATACACAGAGACATCAAACCAGAAAACCTGGTGCTTGATGAAAAGGGCTTTGTGCACATTACCGATTTAGGTATTGCTCGTGTTATGAAGCCTGAAAACTCTAGCGATACGAGTGGCACTCCTGGTTATATGGGTAAGCAGTTTATCATTTAATAAGCAATTAGCTCCTGAGGTGATGTGTAGATAGAACCACACTTTTGCAGTTGATTACTATGCTTTGGGTGTTATTGCTTATGAGTTTATGTTGGGCAGAGTATGAATTAAGATTTAATCAAATATAGCGACCCTACGTTGGTCGATCTAGACAGGAGATCCGTGATCAAATACTAGCCAGATAGGTGTAAATAAGAGCAAGTGAAGTACCTCCCAATTGGAGTGCCGAGGCAGTTGATTTTGTGAATCGTTTATTACAACGTAAACCCAATAGTCGACTTGGATATAATGGAGGACATGAAATCAAATTGCATCCTTGGTTCAAGAGTTTCCCATGGTCAAAATTATAAAACAGAGAATTCACTGCTCCATTCATTCCAAATCCGAGTGATGATAATTTTGATCAACGTCAAATAGTGATCGAGGATGAAGAGAATGCTGAATTGATCAGTTAGAATATGCAATTGTTAAGAGATCCAAATGTTCAGCAACAGTTTGTTGGCTACGAATATCAAGCGCATAATAATGAGAGGGTCTTCGTCTTTGATTAATAAAAATAATGAAGCTATCACTCACATTATTTACACTTCTAATATCTATTTATTGTGCCGTGCATAGAGAATATTACGATATCTTGGGAGTCTCCCCAAATGCTTCAGTCTAAGACATCAAAAAGGCCTATCGTAAACTATCCCAGCAATACCATCCCGATAGAAATCAAGGGGATCCAGATGCAAATGAAAAATTCTCGAAAATCAACGTGGGTATTTGAGAATCCTATGATTTTAGCCTATGAGGTGCTATAAGACCCGGAGTAGAGGAAAAAGTATGATAAGGGAGGAGTTGACGGTCTCAATAATCAAGGAATGTAGCATCATGATCCATTTGACATATTCGGATCATTTTTTGGAAGAGAATAGTAGGGAGAACGAAAGGGCCCAGAATTGAAGGTTAAGGTTAGAGTCACATTGGAGGATATTTACAATGGCAAAGAGATTCCAGTTTATTTGACTAAATAAATATTATGTCCACATTGTAGAGGATCTGGTGCTGATGACCCAGATCTAGTAGAAACATGTCCTACTTGTAAAGGTGTTGGAAGTGTATAGAAAAGACAATAAGTGGGTTTTGGATGTAAGCTAATTTATCGACATTTAAGTCTTTTAAACATTCCAAGCCACGTGTGAAAGATGTTATGGAACAGGAAAGATCATCAAAAAAAAGTGCCATCTTTGTAAAGGTGATAAGGTATTAGAATATTAGTGATTCCTAGATCATTCCTGGTGCTGATAACATCAGTTTGTATATAGAAAAAGGAATCTAGGACAAACAAACTATTGTAATCATATACATAGATATACTATATAGAAATATGAGAATATGGCTGATGAACGTAATGATTCTGGCACTTCAGATCTCATCTTTTAAATTGAACAAATACCACATGCATTCTTTTAGAGACAAGGAACTGATTTAAGATGCAAGGTGGAGATTACTTTGAAGGAAGCCTTACTTGGATTCAAGAAGAAGATCAAACATCTTGATAATCATTTTGTGAGAATTGATAAGGAAGGCATTACAAAGCCTGGAGAAGTGCAAATCATAAAAGGAGAAGGAATGCCATAACACGAGTTTTCATCTCAACACGGAGATTTATATGTAGAATACAAAGTGGTAATTCCAGATTTCAATGGAGAATAACTTAGATGTAAATATAATTTATTATCACTTAGAATGGTAAAAATTCTTTTAATGAATATAATATAAATGTATAATTTATATGTTTTTGTTTATTTATGTGCTTCATAATAAGGGATTATGCCTATTATTTATTATAATATTAATAAATTAATGTATTCAAGTTATCAGATAGTGATTGAAAGCGAACCTGAATGTGTGAATTTGTAGGACATACCCATACTGTATGTGAATTCAATAGCATTGTAATTTAAGGATGAATAGATGACGGAGTTTAAAGTCATCGAATTTGCATTGATAATACTCTCAATGTTGATTAGTATGATTTGTGGTGCACGTTACTTGATGTGAGCATGAAATTAGTTAATGTTAGTGTGTCGATGACTTACATGTGTTAGACAACAATCAGCATATTGGCACTCCTATCATTGATGTTAATGATATTGCCTTCACTCACTCTATGTTCTAAGACTTTCAAGATGAGTTTGCACATGCAGAGAATAGCACAATTGTTATATTTATCGTTATTGATCATGGGAGCAGTAGTATTTTTTTTTTTCAAACTCAAACTTATCAAGAATGTAGACTGTAAGGGAAGGTAATAGTGGAGGAAGTAGGAATGTTGCCTTTCCTATTGGAAATTCTTTGTTGTCTGATGAATCTAGCCTATGTAAGTTACTTGCATTATGTCACAGTGCAATATTGCAACAAGGAGTAACCAATCAGAATGTAGATAGTGCAGAAGATTATGAACACAATAGTACCAATAATTTGATATTATATTATAATTTATAAACATGGGATGCGCAATTACAAACGAGAAAGTTGCTCTCTAGAAAACCATGATGATGGAGTCCACATTCAACAAGGAACAACGAGAGAAAGAGTAGCGGATCAAAGCACATCTTATTTTAGACGAATACCGTCAAACCAAAACAATTAGAAAGTAAATCAAACTGCAATCCGACGTCAAGGATGCTTTGCTAGAGTAACTCACAAGGAATAAAACTGTAACTCCTCAAAAGTCCTCGATTGCCAATTGAATTATATATATATATATAGATGTTTTCATTCATTTAATTAAGTAACCCCTTACTGTTTCATACCAGTAGTGAGTCAGACTTTCCAATTTGCTTTAAACGCAATCCTTTATCTAGCCAAAGAGTGTCTTCTAGTCATCAGAGTCAATGGCAATTTAATATTTACGAATCCGATGTTGCAGAGCTTCTTTTATGGTCATTCTTTTGTCTTCCTCAGTCAAACACTTGTCGATGAAATCATTAACTACTTCATCCTCTTCTTCTCGAGTGTCTCTCCTCTTATTCTCCCTTTGCTGATATTGAATACACTTACAAAAGACACTCCAATGATTCAAATGGATGGATTTTATAAAATAATTAGTGCAAAATAATTCCCAAAGCCCAAACATCCTACTTGTCACTGTAGATTGTTCGCTTATTGCTTTTGTGGACTTCTGGTGCCATTGTCTCAGGAGTTCCACACTTGACTGACTCAGTTCCCAATCCATTGTCTGAAATGCTCTTGGCAAATCCAAAATCAATGATCTTTATCTAATCAACATTTGTACAATCATTACTTATCTCTTTTTCAATAGGATGTTGTCTAATTTCAAATCCCTGTGGATAATTTTGTGTTTCTGCAACTCTTCTAGACCATTAAGAATTTGCTAAAAATATTAAATGGCCTCATTTCTACTAAACTCTTGATACCGCTTGCTTAGAGACTCTCATTTTATACACACTTATTTACCATCGCACAATTCCATTATTATGTAATGTTTGTCATCAATCTTTACATCATCATAAATCTTAGCAATATTCTTTGATTTTAAACTTTTCTACAATTCTATTTCCGAGCTTACTCTCTCGTTCCCAAGCATCACTCTTATTGCCACCTTCTTGTTCCTATTCTAGCACTAAATCATTAACTGAAGCTCCTTACTTTCCATCCCGCATATACCTAACAATAAGAACCCTTCCCCAATAAATTATCAGAATTATAGCAGTATTCTCCTATAGTAATTATTGCACCCTAATCTAAGATTTCTCTTTTTTATTTAAAGCATCTTTCAAGATCGTTTCTTCGAGTTTCAATCCTAAACTTCTCCCTCTTCTTTTACATCTACTTCAAAATTATATATATATATAAATTAATATTAATGACACTCATATATATAATAATTATTGTATACTCTTCTAGTTATCTCCATTCACTAAAATTGTTGATAATCAGTATAAATACTGCGTAGAAATATTTCATTTAAAATGTTATATATGATGAATTATCAATTGCTCAATTATCCTAAAATTTAATACAAACCTAAATAAATAAATTTAAATGGATTTAGAAGACAACGACTTCTTGGCAGATGGCGACAATCGCAATGTGAGATCTCGGAATAAGAACAATAATAATAAGAGAAACAATATGGTAGAGACAGTGCAAAGAGATTAATAAAAATAAAAAAGGCAGGAACAATAACATAAAGACGAAGAATGGTCAGATGAAGAAGAGAAGAAGAATAATGCCAAGAGGTTGTAACAGTAGGAAAAGAAATTAAAGCAAGCCTAGAAGCAATTAGAATTTAAGAAAGACGAGGAAGAAATGTAACCAAAATTAAAGGGCAAAGAAAAAAGACAAGCTCATATACACGATCTATGATCATTATTTTAATAATATCAATTCCTTAATTTACTTTACAATGCCTTAAACTGCCAGACCATGCTCTTCCTGCTCTATCAATTGCTATAGAATGGAATTCTTAAACATGTCTTTAATTTTTATCGAGTCGGACTCTAATAGATAATATAGTATCTGTAACAAATGTTTGAGGTTCAACTGACTTTAATCCTTCTGAATCAAGAGTTCCAATAGTTATTTCCTAAACAATAGACTAAGTCCAAATTCTTTTGGTAATACTTTAACTAGTGTTGGGTACATGGGAACAGTGTTATTTTTAAAATAAGCCACAAGAATGTCAATGTTTTTGCTTAGAGGGATGCGTTGAGTTTAATCTAATTCTATTAATTTAACAATTGTATCAAGTAACTTTGTGATATTTAGATTTGTTGTTAATAATCCAACATAAATGCTAATACCTCCATTTTCTTGTAATTTTTATTTGCATCTTTCAGAAGATGTAGCTAATGAGCATAATATGCTAATAGCTGCCTTTTTCATAGAGATTTGGTTTTCTTATTCACTTGGCAATTTAAATAATTCTAGCAATAAAGGAACGCCTTCATAAAGACACAATTCTTCTTATTTATCATGATTCAATTTGGTAAGATAAAATATAATTCTTAGAATATCTGCAATCATCGGCCCTTAACTTGGTAAGTCCTTCTTTAACAGGGTTAAGGCTCTAGGGATGATAGCGAATCCATCTAAATGTGGTTAAAGATTGGGTTCAGTGGAGAGATATCTAAATATTTTTATTGTTTTTAGAAGTGCTTATTCCTAATTTTAATTAAGGAAAGTGGCCAATCTGGTAATAACTTCTTTTTCGCAAAGGGATTGTTTAACTATTTTGTCGTCGCACTTTGCTAAGATCACTAAAATATTCAATGATTTGATCATTAAATTAACATCTATATTTTGAATTTGTTCAGCAATAAGCACTAGTCTATAAGTGATGAATTTGCTAGTTAAGAGTCTACTAAGATTTCTTTAACTTATAGTATTAAGATCGTATAGTAATATGATAGTGTCTAATGCTAAACCAATTAAGTCAATGTTATCAGAGATGTCTGATGTGTCAATTAATTCTAGGAGGTTATCCAATCCTCCAATTGAGAGAAGGTATCCTTCTTTGAAGTAGGTTAACTATCCCAAAAAATAGGCAGCTTCAACTCTTAGTTCTTTATGAAATTCAGATGAAGTGATTTATTGATAAAAGTTAGCTGCTCCCAAATAACATGACAATTCTAATAATTAAGGATTCTAATCAACAACAATATTTATTAATTCAAATATCAATTTTAAAATTTATAAAGATTAGGATTAATCTTATGAATTATTTTCACAATATAGTGGCATATATTTCTCAATAATTTCCAATAATGATGTTAAACCAGTATGAATGAAATATTCTTTACATTTATCATTGGGAATAGTATCTTTTAACTATTCTAAAATTTTAATAATCTAAGAATTATCACTTTGTTCTGTTAATTAAGTGATTAGTTCATTAATTTCTCTCATACTTTTGCCATCTTCATTCTAGCCCCAAAATCCATTTTACTTAATTTGATGACTGGTTCTTAATTTAAGCTATCTTAGTGAATCCAATTAAGAATCTCTCACAGCACTGCTTTTATCTATTTTTCTAGGTGATTAACATTGAACTAATTATGGTACTTACTCAATGAATGAGTCTGTAATAAATGTTCCGAAATTGGATTGATCTACAATGTGATTTCTTATAGTATTTGTTACTTCTTCAGGTAGATTGGGGCCTTGAACTATATGCCAACTTTTAGTGATCCATGGATGTTTGAGCATAGTAGTGGCATCATCCCTTAAAGTGGGATCCTTTTGGAAACATTGGATTAGAAAGTCTCTGCATTCGTTAGAGATTCCTTCAGGCAAGGGAGGACAATCTCTTTGGACTATTTAAAACATTGCAGCATATTATAATCTATCGAAATAGGGTGGATTGCCTGTCAATAACTCTATGACTGTGCATCCAAGTGACCAGATATCACAGGATGTAGATAGATGTCCTGACATTTCTATTACTTCAGGTGCCATCCAATATGGAGTACCAACTATGTTATTACTTTGTGTCGTATCTTCAGATAAAGTTGTGGCCACTCCAAAGTCTGCCAATTTAACAGTACTTGATTATCTTATGATTAAAATTACCCATCTTTGGGAGTCAAAATATTGGCACCCTTTATGTCTCTATGGACAATTCCTTATTAATGCAAATACTCCAAGCCTTTCAATACTTGTTTAACATAAATGGCTACCAAAGACTCTGGAAATGATCCAAACTTCTTTAGAATGCTTGCCAAACTGCCACTTTCGATGTATTCAAGAATGATATTTAAAAATTGATCAGTCTCTATACAATCGATGTATTTGACAATATTTTCATGTTTCAACTTCTTCAATAGATAGATTTCTTGTTGTAATGCTTTATACTGATCTTCTTTCAGTGTGGCTCTTGACACTTGCTTTATTGCCACAAGTGTTCCCTCTATTATTGTGTGTTTATTACTAATTCCAAATTCAATCCTTTGTACACAGTACCAATCGAACCTCTACCTAGCAAATCGCCTAGCTAGTAATTACCGATCTTCTTCATCTATCTAGACAATTGAGACATTTAATATTATTTAATATATATATATATATAGAAGTGATTGTAAAGAAGCGTGCAGATACAAGATGCATGTAAGCTATCTTATATTGAATAATGCCATTACATTAATGTGGCAAACGTAAAAAGGGGCACAAATATTGTAGATTGTGTGTCCAGAGTGTTATTTGCCATTTATTAATTTAATTAATGAATTTAATCCCTAACGAGCGCCAGGCTATAGAGCAGCTGAGAGAGGTCAGTGAATTGGAGCCCACTCAATTGAATTGGGGGAAAGACATACTGCTCTTCAATAGGAATCCCAATAGAAAGCGACGATCCACTACCAGAGAAGGGGAACAGAGGTAACGTCTGCCCCAAGTGAATAAGGTTCCCCTTAAGATGCCGCTACAGGAGATCTCGCTTAATCAAGACCAATCTACTCCCAATTATTCCAAACTACCACCCCTAATCAAATCAATCAAACCTCATACTGCGAAACCCAATTACAATGGCATAATTCTTGGTGCCAATTTTGCACATTTTGAAAGACGGATACTTAAAAAAATCAATTTATCTTGAATTTTATACTACTAAATTATGTGTTTATAAATCCCACATTATATTTTAAAAATTAAACATAAAAATGCAGCCACAATAATTCTTGGATTTGGTTTAATGTGCATTCTTCGAGAGCAATACACAAAGAAGTTAGGCAGAATAAGTACTACTCAAGTACAAGGATGAATGTCCTGATGAATTCATGGTCTATTGTGCCTAAGCATTCTCTAATCGCGGCATTTAGAATCGCATTAGAATAGCTTGCAGTACTTTGGTAAAACGACTAGTGGGATTGATTGTAATAGTCAACTTCTATTGTAGCATCCTCCATCTAATTAAATTACTTGGTTGGCCTGTTCTTAACAAACTAAGAATGATGTGAAAATGAAGTTCATGGAATAGTTGATTGACCCTGAAAATGAAATTAGAAGATCTGCAGCCAATGTGAGTCTATCAAACTATCTATTAGACTATAAGTGAAATATGTGCCATAGAATTACCAAGACAAGAATGGCCAGATCTAATTGAACGATTGACAACAAACTCAAAGCACACTGATATCTTGATTAAGGTGTCAGCCATCATGACATTAGGTTACATTTGCGAAGCATTAGTACGAATCCTAATATCATTTAGAAAACTCATCAATCTTCAGGTATCTCTAAGAAAGACTCGGAAGTCATATTAATGGGAATTTGTGTAGGAATGGATTTGAATGAGTAGACTTTAGAAATTAGATTGACTGCAATAAAAGCCTTACAGGATTCATTATATTTTATGAACAACTTGTTTAAATAATAAGTATTTGCACTCACATTTAATTTAGGAAATCTTTTCTTTCGTGAAGAATTTGATATTGTCCAATGCTGTATGCAACATTCAGGAGATTAAACACAAAGCACTTTAATGTTTGATTGATTTTGTTAAGCAACTCTTCACATATTTACCTGTCTACATAAATGAATTATTTTAAGCAACTTAGGCTTCATTTGAAAATCAAGGAGAAATTTCAATAGCAGCAATTGAAATCTGGAATACTATTTGTGCAGAAATGAAAGAAGAAATCATGTAGAATGGCAATCAATCGACACCTGAAAGTAATGCAGTAGATTGTTGTGTATAATTTTTTAAGAACAATTATGAAGGATTCTTACTGCCATTCATGAGAAACCTCTTATTGGATTGTGGAGATGTGGATGATGAATATCAAGGATTGTCAGTCCCTGATTCATCTTGCAAAGGATTAGCATTTATAATTGATTTTGCTGGAGTCAAAACCTACGAATTAGTCAAAAACTTCATTTAAAACACTCTCTCACACTAGCAATGGGAATACAGAAAAGCCAGCGTTATGGCATTTGGTGCTTTGGCTGAAGTTCAAACCAAAGAAATAGAAATGCTCATTAAATCTGCTCTGAGTAATCTCTTCTCTTGTTTGGTTGATCAGAATTTCAAAGTCAAGAAGGCCACAGCTCAAACCTTGAGTAGAGTGGCTGAAAATTACCCATAATGCTTCCATGAACATGATTAAGCTAACCACATGTTGGCAACCTTATTGGATTAATTGAATAACAAAATACCGATTGTTTAACATCTGATATGGGTCTTTGTTTACCTCACAGAACAACTACAACTCTTTTCCATGAGTATATTTAACAGAGAGAAATTTAACATATTGTAACATTTGGCAAGCACATCAGTAAGAGCAGATATCAAGAATTCAGAAATAGCAATAATTGACACAGCTTTCATGGCTATTCTCAATATTATCTATAGTATCACTGATACAAAATCATGCAATGATTACTTGATTGAATTCTTTTAATAAATCTAACGATTAGAGAGTGGTACATAAGTACCTGTTGAAATTAAATTTCATTTAGAGATGGGATTGATGAGTGCCATGCATGGTTGTGTAGTGAGATTGGATGACTCAACAACTCCAGAATCTGTATTTGAATCAATCATGAAAACTCTATCAAATGTAGACTCGAGAGTTAAGAATGACTATTTTTATGTACTCTCAGGAATAGCATATGCTTTTAAAAAGAAATTATCCAAATATTCGTCTTAATTAATAGCGGAACTAAATAAACCCCTTTCTGAACCAGATGACATGGAGAGCTTTAAGACAGCATTGTTCTGTTTAGCAGATATTGCAAGAGCTATGGAAGAAGAGTTTGTGCCTTATATGAAGATTTTAAATTATTTCTTTGGCTTGATTTAGGTATAAAAAGTATACTAACAATTAGAATCCCAATTTTAATAGAGAATTAAAATTATAAGTGTATAATGCCATTGCAGACATAATTTTAGGATTGAAGGATAAGTCTTTCCAATTTTTAGGTGATCTGAAAGAGATTCTCAAACTAGGATTTGCTGCGAGTATGGATTTGACTAAGAGTTAATAGAATGTGGATTAAGATTATGCAGAGAGATTAAAAGAGACGATGACTTCATTCTATACTTGTATTTTACACGCTTATTGTGAACCTAATGTGCCTAACTTTGATTTGAGAGACACAGTAGATTGGTTCATAATATTTTGTACTGATATGTGCAATCTAAAACTAAAACCCACAATTGTATAGACATATAAATTAAATGATAGGAATATGTTAGATTGACTTTGTGTTGTATATTTGATTGTTCGCATTTCTTTTAGACAGTGCCAGAGATGAAAATAAAGTTGAAAGACTTCATTACAAGTGATTTTGTGATTGAATTGATCAGGAAGATGAGTCAATACAATGACAAAGATTATCAGGAATGTGTTTCATTTGCCAAATAGTTACTAAATGACGTTTATGGATTTTAATTGAAATTGTATTGAATTAAATTAATTTGAATATTAATGGGTAATGTATGTGAACCAAGAGAAGAACTTGAGTGGAATGATAGAACTATTTAACTTCAAAGACGTCTCGAACCAAGAATGTCAATATCGAGTCCTTATTATGCAAAACTGAAACAAATAGAATCTACATAACATTGTTTGTCTCAATCAGCTCAAGAAAAACAAATTCTCAATCTAGTAGATATTCGTTAATAAATTGTGTAAGAAATGCTTAATCATGTGGAAACTTGTGGTCATTAAGAATTAGTATCAGCATAAATAATGACTGAAACTCACAATTTCTCATCCTTTAATTGGATCAATGATTCGAATAGTCATTATGAAAGTTGGAATCCCCAAGATTGTCACACACTCTAAGAAACTACTTGTGATAGAGGAATCCATTTGAATGAGTGTATGCGATTATGTTGTCTAAATTTGGAAGCATTTAAATATACAGAATAAGGTAGTGATTATATTTATGTTGCTTTTATTATGAAATATTGATTATACAATTATCATTGCTTCTTTGAATTTGGAAAATACCATTCCTTACCAGGTGTGTAACCCAAAGTAGAATACAACTCTTTGCGTGTTTACATACTATAAATCACTATATTTAATAATTTTACTTTTCAACTGAATTAACCTAAGACTCATCCTTCTTCAATTACTTCAAAAATCCATCAATAGCTTTACTGGCAATTCTTAATGTGGAAACAGGATAGATAACACAATTATAACCCATCTACTCAAATTCTTTTAATGAAATGTACGGAGTCTTTCCAAATTCTGTCATGTTAGCCAATAAGTAAATGTTTGGATTCTTCGACTTCAATTCCTTTGCCACAACAGCCATTTCTTCTTTTGTGTGTAATCCTTCAGGGAATATCATATCAGCTCCTGCATCCATATATGCCTTGCTTCTTTTGATACATTCATCCAATCCATGTGTTCCTCTAGCATCAGTACGTGCTATATTGGGGTTAAATCGATGCTTTACCACAAATGACAAACTCTCCTCCACTGCATTAGATACTTGCATTTTTGGCTATTTAGATCTTCTTCTCCATAACATCAGATGGAACCAATTCCTTTCCATCCAAATGTCCACAACGTTTTGGGAACACCTAATCCTCAATATGAAGACCTGAAGCTCCATGTATGAAATATTCCCATACTGTTTTAGAACACATTTCTCCTTCTCCGAATCCTGTGTCTGCATCTGCCAGAATCGGTAATCCTGAAGCTAGAGCCACATCCTTGATTGTCTTACAGAATCCATCCAAAGTTACCATACTTAAATACTAATAACTAAATTGTACCCAATATCTGGAACTCCACTGGATGCAGTCACAGCAGCACCTGAAATGTACAGGGCCTCAAAACCATTATCTGCACATTGTCTACCAGCCATACCATTGTATGCTCCTGGCATCATTAGACATTTCTAAGCTAATAGCTTTCTAAACAATGAGCAATTTTATTTAAATAACATAATAATTTATTATTCCAAATGAATTACCACTTATAAATTATAAAATATAATAAATTCTTCTTTAATTTTATATTAATCAATAACTTCTCCCCTAATAACATAATCTATATAACGCTTTTTATTAATATTTAATTAACTTAATGGGCTGTTCTGAATCTGTTCCCTTTAAATCATCTCTCACACAAAAATCACAATCAACCATAGATACACCCTCAACACTTGCTAAATATGTCGTTCCTCTCTCCTCATCTGCCTCCTTTGATAATTTTGACACTTACGAACTCGATGATTAAACCACATCCCATTATTATGATGAAATTCAACAGAAAGTCATCACCATACCAAAATTACATTCCATAGATAAATCGATCATTTTTTAAAGAAGAAAGATGCTCAGCTTTTGATTTATTAGAATATATTGATTTTATTTATTAGGTAACCAAACCTCTTTACATATTTATTGGTTCTTACTTATAATACTACTTACTCTTCATATATATTACGCTCATGAGTTCCTTGTGTGGTTTTATGAATATTATCAAGTCATCTTTAGTATTTATTACTCTTTACACTTAAATGTATTTACAACTCTATTATTAAATTGAATTCTAGAACATGATCTTTACTTAATACCTTTTATGGCTTTTTAATCATTGAATTAAAATTTACAGTACTTTTATAACACACATATAATATTAAAATCCATAATTTTACAATTGTTTACTAATATAGCATTCTAACTCTATTTTCGCAGATCAAGTTCATCAACTATTTAGCAATCTGTCTTTTAATGAGAGGGCATTATTTGTTTTATGATTTTTGACTCTCTATATCGTTTAAATCAATAGTAAATCATGAAAATAACTTAAATAATTCATTTATTGTTATGGAATGTTTACAATTATACACATCATAGGTCTTCTTTTTATTTAAGCCAAGAATCTCTCTAGAAACTTTCAGATCATCTCCAAACTAACCAAACTGAAGAAATATTTTAAATTTATATCACTTTGAAGATTTGATACAACATAATTGAACATAGACCAAACAAGTTTTCATTTTTATGATATTATTCTCTAAATGTCTGTGGCTGTTCAAAAATTTACATCAATTACTAAGACAACTATTATTAAAAGAAGAAGGGATTAAATTATGATATTCTTTCTTAACTATTGCTCTCAATAATTTTACATTTATAAATATAATCAAATATCGACAACTTTAAAAGAATAACCTTTTGAAATTCAACCCTTACAATAGAAATCAGATATCTTAACATAAGTTTAGAATTAATTAATAATTGTAACGTTTGTAAATCTACGAAAGTTTTATAATTTAATTTATCAATTTTTTTACCCTGCCAACTACTTATGATTCTACTCATAACATATTATTTATGACTTCATCATCAATATTAAATTGAATATACATGTTGTGAACATTTAAATGTTGAATGAATTAAGGAGCTCTAAAATCATTTGTAGTATTTGATAATCTATTTTCAAAAATTCATTCTATTGGTTCAATACCTAGTTTTATTGTCTGTTATTTATCATTTGAATTATGAGAATTTCTATTGATTAATTGTTTCTAAAAGTGCAATAGTGAATTTAATAAAATAGAATATTATTTTTAATTTATGGTAATCAAGGATATTTTAAATTGGATACTCAATTAATTTAAGGCTCTAATTATTGGATGAAAAATGGAGGATTTCAAATCTCAATCAAATAAATGAAATCAAATTTTTAATTGAGTTTTCCAAATGATTATTTTGATTATTAATATGTACTGAAACTTTAATTATATATCGATTTCTACCTAAAAATTTGAAAAATGTGCTGTTTCGATGTCATCACAACTTATGAGTTGATATTTGTAAATACAATATGATAATTGAAGATGTTTAAAAAATGGAAGTGACAGACAAATTGATTAATTTATATTCAATTATGATAAAAATTAAACGAAAAAATTTATTGAGGGTATTGAAATCTATTTTGTATATTCACAGTTGAGAATTGAATATATAAGTCTCATATAATAAATATTTTTTACCCATTAATTCTTAATTTAAGAATTGATTAATCTTATAATGATGATCATATATAGGATCACTCGTGAAAGTAACAAAGAAGTGGGATATTTAAAAAAATCATATTTTTTTCAAGTTAAAGAATGTTGGGTTAACCCACATTAAGTTAGGCCTTGATGTAATGAGTTGTTTGGTTTGCTTTGAAATAGTAAGGGCGGGTTCATCCTTACTAAATTGGCATAGGACAATATCTAGATTGAATCTCACTCTTTTCTTAAGTTTTAGTTTATGATTGGGTTTGTGATAAATGAATTGGGAGGTTGATATGTCGTCTTTGGGCATAGATTCCGAATAGTAATCATCTAAGCATTCGAGATCATCATTTGTTTGATTCTGATAATCTGAAATCGGGATCTAAAATATTGACTTTGGACCTATCATTTGAAAATGATATATTTTTTTATGTTTCCAAATATTTTCTTTTGCTCTATATTAGATAAAATGAATATCTGCGAATATCTGATTAATTATTTAGGTTGTTGATATATAATTGACAATAAAACATGCATTGCAGTATTTAAATAATAATAGTTAATATAAATATAAAAATGGGCAATTGCAATTCTTATGATAAAATAACCTTATTGAGTGGAAGACTTAAGCAGATGAAATTGCTTACTGACAGAGGAGACTACACTATCTATGAACACATCTAAGAGGAGAAATAATATGAATATTGGGTATGGAAGTCAGAACAAGACACTTTTGAAGAAGCTGAATTGACTGCTTAAGATTTTCAATCATGCGAATCAATAACCAAAATCTGTTATCACTCGAGAGGTTATATATCTGAAACCTTTACTAAACAATACATATTCGCCATGCTTATGGAACATCCTTCCTACAATTTATGGGAGTATTTAAATAGATAAAAAATACTCTCCTAAAATTAGATCATAAATATTGTAGTTAACATCATAGAAGCATAAAGAATATTAAGAGATAGTTATTAATATTTGGGGTTCTAAAATATATATACGAAAGATGGGAATCACTGGATGCTTAAACCTTTCTAATAAAAAAAATCTTTTGTGACCAATAATAAACAATTTGAAGGCTACCCAGCTCCAGAAGAGTTTATCAATACTAAATTTGATGTCGAAAGAGCTACTATTTTTGGTTTTGGGATGTTGTTGTTACATTTAATTTTAAGTACTTCTTTGCTCTAATTTAAACTTAGATAAAAGTAATCAGGATCTATATAAGGCATCTAGAATTGACGAGAATGCTTTGAGCATTAGAATCCAAGAATTATTATAGAAGAAAAATTATGATCAAGAGTTCTTAAAAATAATTGTTTAGATGTTAAACATTGATCCGAATTATAGACCTGATTATACAAAGTTAGTTATTTTATTAGCAATCAAAAACATTGGATTGTCCTCTCAATAATAGAATAAGTTGTCATAAGTTTTAAATCAAAGTTAAAGCAGCAAGAAAAGTGGAATCCTTAATGGATTGGTGTCAGTGCCTCTAGAAAAAGAGAAATATATCATCAAATTACTTAACAGTCAATAATAGATTTAAAAAATAGATGAAGAAATAGAGGAATCGATGAGTATTTATTTATTTTACTTATTTAGATTCTGCAAATAAATAAGTTGACGAAGTCATAAATGCATACTCTGTTATTTATTATAATAATCATTAAATTTTGAATGAAGCCTTTGATTACAATGATTTTACAAATGTTATGAATTATGCAACTAGATATGAGGGATAAGTTAAAAATAAAAAGTATAAATATATTTAAAATAAAGAAAACATGGTCCAGGAACATTGTATTTATCAAACAATGAATATTTTTAAGGGAACTTTGTAAATGATTTGATAGAAGGTTAAGGGCAATTCTATACTCTCAATAAGAGTACAATAAGAGGAGTATGGAAGGCTCACAGACTTTAAGAGAGGCTATCGATTTCTAGATTCAAACCCTTATTCTAGTAACATTAATAAATGAGTGATAAATGTAATGTGAGAACACAGGTTTAAAGTGTAGTAGATGATGTAGCTGAGGAAATATGTTATTCAAATGTTGCTCCGATATTTGATGCATCTACTTAGTTTCATTATGATAATAAATAATATAAATCACAATCGAGTGATCAAATTACATTTCATTCAACTGTAGATTTAAATAATCGCAGATAAGGTAAATCTCATAACTAATCTTAGGTTACATATCAAATGAAGAAGGAATGGTCATATATGCTGGCCTGTTTTGTGGTGATCTATATGATGGTTATGGAGTACTCAAGAATCTTAATCACGAATAGATTGATCTTGTAGATCATATGGATTTAAATGTAGCTGGAAAAGCATGGGTTAAATATGATGGCTAATTCAAAATGGGAAAGTACATAATTATAAATATAATTTAGAAAAAATGGGAATGGTACTCTACACTTTTCTGATAAGAGTATCTTTTAGGGAAAATTTTAAGATGATTAAATTTCTGGAATGGGATAATTTATTAATTCAAAAAATGAGGTGATAAATGGTAGATGGATAAATGGATTATATCAATAAGAATCTAAATGATTTTTTTGACTCAATTTTGGATTTTATACTCTATATATAACATTTATTAAGATAATTAAGATATTTAACACAACAATTGAAATCTAAGGGAAAGCGAAAATTAAAAATAAACTATTTTCTATCAAATTTGGAGATCTAGGGTAACCTTCTTGTTAAAGAATGCAGTTTATACGTTAGATTAATACCCTGTTTAGTTCGCTATCTAGAGACTTTAGAAGCAAAACTTTGATATCCATTTTGATATTATAATATTTAAATATATTTACACAGTTATAAATTGATTTAATAGAACTCCTCTATAGAGTAATTCTAATAATTCAATTAATGGATTTTTGTTCATTTTTTCATTGATCCATTATTAGCAATTATTATTTAGTATTTTTGTAAATTGATTAATTTTATTCACTCTTAAATTGTATGGATCAATATAAGCCTGAATTTTAATCTTGAATTTTGATAAGATTTTCACATAAAAATAATTTAAAAATGAAGTATTAAAGCTATACATTATATTTAAATCAATTCAATTTTATTTCTATTTATTGTCAATTAGCTTGCAAGAACCTAGAATTAGTTGAATCAATGTACAAGCTTAGGGAGTCTATATTTTCATACAACAATACTTTAAATTATAATTCTTCATTAATAATGTAAAAGTTTTTCATCTTTCTCTATTTCTGTTACAAAGGAATTTTATAAATACTATTTTTTTGAGTTCTTAAGAGCATTTCATTATTAGAATTTAAATAACCTTATCTTCCAACTGATAAATTATGGCTAATCGGTTAATTCTTTCATTTATAATTAAAATAAATTCAGGATTTGGTTCATCATATATATTTTACAATAATTCTTTGTCATTTTCAAAAATACATATCTTAGGATAATATTGAATAATTGATAATAGATTATTCAATAGTAGGTCTGAGATCAATTTTTAATTTCCTTTATAAAAAATAAAGAAGTATCAGTAATTGAAGAAACAACTTATAATTTATAAAAATAAGGAAAATAATAAGATTTTTCTTCAGACTAATTAAAAGGAATTGATATTTCATTAGGTTTTCAATAAATTATTCAATTATTATTGTCTAATCTTATTTGTTTGAACAAGAAAAGATTATAATGCAAGTCAATTTAAATCTAAAATTTAAACGTAAAATCATTTATCTTATTTTATGATTAGAAATATAAAGAAAGTGAATGTTTATGGGTAATAGTTCTGAAGTCAAATTGCTCTTCTTAAAACATGGTGAATTTCCTCCTCTTAAACAAAGAATAAAATAAGTTATCGAGTAAACTAGAGTAAATTTGACTCATTTTAAGCATAATGAAATTTTCTAATCCAAAAACAGAAAAAATAATCTTTACAATTTCGCTTATTTATCAAATCAATAACACAAATGAAAATAATATCATTTAAGGAAATACTAAATGAAATTTAATAGTTCTAAAGAAAAGAGAATTGAGAATTCCAGAATAATCATCAAGTTATAAAAAAATTATTATCATTCATAAATTTTTTAATTCACTATCAATTAAGATATTAATCCAAGTTTCATCTTTATTTTAATAATAAGTCCTCATAATATGTTTAGATTTATAATGCTTTGAGGAATCCAATTTCATTATCCTATAAAATACTCTTTTCCTTTAGAATTTAAACTAAATGAAACCATTTTCTGTGTTATATGTGGTTGAAAAAATCTATAAGTAGAATATCTGAATTATTCTTTTTATCCATTGAGTTTATTGGTCTGATTAAAGATAATATTTTAAGTTGTATTCCTCCCTTTTTAACAAATCCATTTTATTTATTTGAGACGTTTTCAATTAGAAATTAATCTATTTTATCATTAAGTCTAAACTCTGTAAATTTATATAATGCACTAAATATAATAATAGGTCTCAATTGAGTATATTTGGAATTAATCTTGCTTCAAAAGTTTATTGTTAATATCCAAAGTACTTTGAAATCATAAATTTTGAAACAATTGACATTTCCTGCATTTTCTTATTGCTCTATAAGAGATTTCATCCACTTTTATAACGTATCCATTCGACATGAGTTTTTATAATTCTCAAACTGATATAATATTTAACTTTGGTAGCCTTGGTACCATAATTATATTATATGGAATCCTTTGAGATATGATATCCATCTATCTATAACATTGTCAAAGTACTAATCTTCCACTTATTAGATCATCATTCTGATTCAAGCAAAATTTCATTATTCCTCCTTCTTTTGAATTTGGATTTATTATTCTAATTTATTTTAGCATTCTGTAGACCTATTTTTTATCTTTGCTTTCGAAATTTTAGGCTAAATATTGCATCATATCTCCTATAGTCTATTTCTTATATTTATTACTGGTATCCTTATTCTTTTTAAGTTATGACTCTTTTTTCCTTTAATTAATCTTAATATATTTATAAAAGTTTGTAAAATTATTCATCTTACTTTCCTCCTCTCTATAAAGTTCATATACTTTATTTATATCAGATTAAATTATATATTCTTTGTGATTATTAGTTTATTTAATATCAACTGTTAAAATTATTTTTGCATGATCAGATGTGTCTCTATGTAAGAGCTTATATGATTAACCAAATCTTGGAAATATATTTGTAGTTCATCAGTTTATAATTATTGTCATCTTTTCTTCTAAATATTATATCATGGTCTTTAAGGACTTATAGAAAATTGTTAATACTGCCTTTCTATTATTGAAGTCACCACAAATAACAATTATCTAATTTCCTTTTAAGTTTAATACATTGATATTTAGAGGTTATGTTATTAGAACAAAAACATTTAAATATTCCAAACACAACTCCTCCTGTCTTTATGTTTTTCCATAGTATTAATAATATGTATAATTTGGACTATCATTTCATTTTCTTCCTTCTTGTTTCTTATAAACAAACAATGTGGCATTCTTCTTTCGTTATTTATTATTAAGTTTCATCTTTCATAGCACTTACATTCCAACTTAATATTTTTATTGTATGTTTAGTATGAATGCGGTTCCCATCAAATTTCATTTCATTCTCAATGTTTTAGGGACGGTAAATTTGCCCCAGAATGTCGTGAGTACAACCCTGGCTCACTCATACTTATTCATCATTCCATCTATTAAAATATTACCTCTTTTATTAATATTCTTGATAAATATTAAGATTATTATTATTTCTAATAAAAGGTCGATTTCCTTAGTTTTGCCTATTAGGATTTTGGTAGTTCTTTAAGGTCTCTATTATTAGTGATAATTCTGTTTATATTTATTCCTTTTGGCACTGACTCTTTTAATTGTTATCTCTTTGGATGATTTCTATATTTATTTAAAAAATTTGAAAAAAATTTTTTCATAGCAATTCATTCTGTATGAGCG
>NW_001799020.1:202069-219608 GCF_000165425.1 Paramecium tetraurelia
GACCTAGAACATTCAAAGATATTCTTTCTTTTTATATGTCCATAAATTTATCTAGGTTAATTATATTTCTTGTCTGTTCAAGTGTAATTCTTGTGTAATTATTGGTATTATTTCACTTCTTCTTTCAATTTCGCTTCAATTTATTGATCTGGCTCGGCAACATGACTGCTATTTTCTTATTCTTCTTCTTCATCCTGAATTTCTCTTATTATTATACCTATGTTTTCATATATGTCTTATATTTCCTCTATTTTTTTCTCAGCCAGTTAATATTTCTCAATTTATTGTATTTATCAAACAATGAATATTATGAAGGGAACGTTATAAATGATTAAATGTAATTCTTAATTTTCATAAAGCGTACTCTGAATATGACAAATTTTCGAAAAAGGACCAAATTCAACAACAAATAATTTCTAATATGTATTTAAGTCTCCTCATAATTTTTCATGAAGTAATCAAAATTTATGTCAAATCAACCTGAGGAGAACTAATAAATGAGCGATAAATGAGATACAAGAGAATAGATTTTAGTTGAAGTAGATGATGTAGCTTAGGATTGCATATATATGGGATTTTAATTTCACTCCAAAGGTTGATGCATCTACTATATCTCAACATCGTCATGATCTCAATAATGGAATACCCAAGAATTTTAATTATAAAAGAAGATTCAATAAAATCTTCTATTTGCTTTAGTTGTAAATGTATAAAATCCTCACTACTTTATTTATTTACTTAAAATTTATAAATGCCAATTAATTTGATTATAATGTACTTTTCATTATAAGAATTCTACTATTTAAATAAATACAGAGTCTATGCTTTTAAAATGCAGTTGTTATAATGAATAACTAAATATTAGATTTATTGGAGTGTCATTTTTCAACTAGTGAATAATATTTTATATGGAATCAGTTCTAATTTAGTATTTTAACTTTGTAGAATTGGTTATTTAAAAATAAAAATTTAAGGCTTCCTATTTGCATTTAATCATGTCCTCAGATAGTTTATTTATCATTTTTCATTATTATTAAAATAACAAGATTATATAAATTAATTTATAATATATATTATAATGCTTGAATATTTTAATAAATGGAAGAAGATAGATGACCTTCCTCCAATTGCTGATGAAATTAATTTCCAAGAAAATCAAAATATTTAACTATGTCAATAAAATATGAATCAAGTAATTAAGTAATAAGGCTAGGAGGAAAACGAAAATAATTTAATATTTCTTGATCTAAAGGAGTTTGGAATTTAGGAATTACAAACAGAAGTCATAGAAATGTCTTAAATCATTGAAGAGTTCATGCAAAGGATATTCTAAAAATATTTGACATCTATAGATACCAATAATATTTATATGATAAATGAGGGAGGACTATTGGATAAAAAACACTAACTTAATTTTTATCATATTAAAAACAATTCAATCATTAAATTCATAAAAATGAAATAGACCTATCCTGAAAAATGGATTATCATTATTAAAACTTTGACTGGAAAAACCTTAACGTTAGAAATAAATAATAAAGATATGTCTATTGAATAGTTGAAGATGTTAATACAAAATAGAGAAGGTATACCACCCGATTAATAAAGATTGATATTTGAAGGGATACTCTTATAAGATGGAAAAATGCTATGGGAATATAACATAGGACCTGAAAGTACTCTGTATCTAACCTTACGTTTAAGAGGTGGTTGTTTTCCTGGAAATGCTCCAATAAAACTTTTTAATGGAAGAACAAAAATAATAAAAGAGATTGAATTAGGTGATATTGTTATGTGTTATGATTTTGAATAAAAATAGTTTAAGTCGTCAATAGTAGTTTTTAAGAAAATATCATCAGAAAAATAATAATTAATAGAAATTATAAGTGAGAATGGAAGTATTATTTGTACTCCTAATCATCCTATTTATACTTAAACAGGATGGAAAGCGTTAGAACCACATCCAAATTTTTTTATTGAGAAATTAACTGTTACTGATCTTATATTTGATTCTAATGAAAGATTAGTAAACATCCTCTAAATTAATTAACTAAAAGACACAGAAATTGTTTATAATATTACAACTTCATATCCAAATAACTTCATTGCTTTTGACTTCTTAGTACACAATATGAATAAAATATTCATTTAAATTAATGGGTTTAACGAAGAATTTGAAATACTACCTTATTTTTTAGTTTAAAATTTAAAAGTTATTATTGAAAAGAAAAAAGGAATACCTATGATTGATTAATAATTATATTATTAAGGAATACTAATGAAAGATCATTTTTCATTAGAAGATTATAAGCTATTACAAAATGGGACTGAACCAGATCTGTTAATATTAAAAGTAATAAAATAATCTTAGAAATTGTAATATGAAATTAATTAGAATACAAATAGTGAAACATGTGTTTCAATAATAACACATAATTCTTAATATCAATTATAAATTAAGAAGAATCAAAAAATAGGAAAGATAAAAAAAATATTAGAGTTTGTAGAATCTAGAGAATAAATAGAAAGATCATTTATATTATGTAATGGAAAACCTTTACGGTCTAAAAATATAGACGAAAATAAAACAGATCTAGCAAATGTTTAAAGTATTTTCTTAATTGATTAACAATCTGGAGGGATTTCTATGAGATTTACTTAAGAGATAAATGATCAGTAAGTTTAGACTGCATCTTAGCTAAAAGATTCTTTGTAGTGGTTAGGTAATCCATAAATTAATGAATTTATTTAAGCAAATCTAGAAGAGATTAATGGGAATTAATAAAAAAAATATTATTATCAATAAATCCCCCTTCCCTGTATGATTGCAGTTAGATTATATACGTGTGACTTAATCTATAGAAAATTAAATAATGATTTAAGAACATCTGATTATAGAAGATGGAAGTAATACTTAAGATATTTAATGGAAGGTTTTCGACTTATGAAATATTATAAAGGAGTTGCATATCGTGGAATTAAAGATTATTAAAATACTACACTATATAAAAAGGGAAAGATTGTTTAATGGAGTGAAGTTACCAGTGTTTCATTAAATTATAAAATTGCATAACATTTCAGTAATAATAAAGGAATGATATTTAATATTTAACTAATAAGTGGCAAAGATATATCCAAAATTTCAATTTATGAAGGAGAATAAGAATTAATAATGTATCCCTTTTCAACTTTTGTTGTTGATGAAGTTCAAATTAAACCAAATTAACCACATATTGTAACAATGAGAGAATTACCTTTACCTAGATCGCATTGTGTGTTATTATGGGTCGATGACAATCCCGAAAACAATTTTAACTATGCTTACGAAGTAGAAAGATAAAACAACAATATTTCAGTTATATTTTGTACATCCACAAAAGATGCTATACTAATAATCTCAAAATATAACTGGATGATATATTTATCGGAATCTTAATTTAGAGTTATTAGTGATATGGTAAGAATAGAAGATGGTAAACTGAATTATAATGCAGGGATAGAATTATTAATTCATTTATATTAAAAAATGAAATACAAAAATAGAACTATCATATTTTGTGGAGATCAAAAGAGAGCTTAGGAAGAGTGCAGAAGTAGAAATATACAAGGAAATTTTGAAATTACTAATAATGAACATGTTTTGAAATAGTTTCTTTAATTTAATTGATAAATTATAATCATTTATTATTATTAGGATAAAGAATAATCATTCAATATTAACTAATTAAGTTCGCTTTTTCTTAGAATAATTAAAATGTAGTTATGGCATTATATTATTATTAAATGGTTAAAGAATTTCTTCATTAAGTTCAAGATTGATACCTAAATTTAATATTTATATAAAATAATACAATACTATTCTGCTTTTATTTCTTTGCATATGAGAAGCAAATAATTCTTAATTTTAAGAGTGAATTAATTTAGTTTCCTAATATTAAAAGTTCCTTGTATTTTAATGATCTTCAATTAATTTTCCATAGATTCACCTTTAATAATGATTAATTCACTTGTTGAACTATCTAGAATACAAGCTAATAATAAATTAAATATTTTTGGAATTGTGTTTAAAAATATATCTGAGCCAACTAGTTAAATTTTTGATTTTGGATTACAAAAAGCTTAAATTTTAGATACAGATTTCTTTAAACTTAAAATTTTTGATATCATTTATTTATTCCACATTTAAGTAATTTTATCTTACAGTTATATCTTATTAGCTAAATTATGGAACTGATTATAATTAAAAGGTATATCTTCCTTTATTATTTTAATAAAAACAGTTAATAATTTTAGATATAATTGACTAACTTTATTGGCTTCCTAATTTTAAATATGTAATTTTGATTAACTGGTTTGAATTAGGATAGTTGGTTGATTTCCAAAAAAGATAGAAAAATCAACTTAAATTAATTATTTATCAAACTTAACATTTAATGAATCATTCACAATTTCCAAATATTTTTAAGAGAATTCTTATAATTTATAAAATAAACACTGTTCTAAGGAGATATTGTCTACTTTGGCTTCTCTTAAAAAATTCATGACCTCAACTTATGATTGAATGGTTGGTGAAAATGTTGATGTTATACTTTAAAATTACAATTTTTCAACTTGATAATTGATTAAGATAAACTTTTAATTGTGAAGAATCTATTTTAATATATTTTCCCATCTTTAATCCATTTTAGTTAACAGAAATTATGATCTTATTGCTTTATTATAAAAATAGACAATAATAATTAATGATAAATTAGCTCCAAAGCCCAATATTATTGTAGTGATGTCAATACTAGGACTGTTTTATACTAGATGAAGTATTCTAAGTGAGTACAATAAAATAATCGTCATTGTTGAATCTAAAAATTCAATTCCTAATATATTTATTATGTTAATGGCCATTTAATGTGCTCCTCTAAAATACATCGTTGGAGTATCTAAAAGTGGATCAAAGAAGATCACATAAATAGAAAAACAAATATTAATGTAAATAATTAATGCACGTTAGTGATATACGTTTTCGATATTAAAGAATTTTGAAAGAGCTGTGAAAGCTATCATTCCAAGTGAAGGGTAAATGACTGCATAATTTTACATTATTAGAGCAATAGTTAGCTTGATGGACTAAAGCACAGTAAAAAATAGTAAGAATATTTTTAAATGAGTTCTTCTTCTTGGAGATTAATGCTCAAGTTAGTATTTCTATTCAATTGATTGATCTAGAAATTTTAATGTTACCTTATGCATTCCTAATTATAAATATTTATTAAATTGTTCAATCAATTAGAAATTGTGAAATAAAATCAATTTAGTGATTTTAATTAAAATGATATATTCATTTTGATATAGCTATATATGATATTCACAAAAAGGTTTTTGTTTTTTGTATTTGTCTATTTTATTTTCATAAGTTAATCTAAGAATTTAATTATTTATTTTGCCTTAATTTCATCTAATGATTGTGAATAATTATATATAAATAATTTCGAAAACTTTTTAGTGTTTATTGAATATTTATTAGATTACATATTTCATAATAATTGAATTGACCAAATGAAAACATATTACACAATTAAGATGTCAACTTTATGTTAGGCCTTTAGGGAGCTAAATTACAGACAAGTAAGTGTATCATTTACCCTTCTATCATTTAAAAAAGTATCCACTTTTCCTTGCACTATGGATTTAATTTAATGAGAGATCAGCTTTCTTAATTTATGCAAGGTTCTCTTTTATTCAAAAGAATATGATAATTATTAAAGAATAACAATCTTGAGTGCTTTCTTCTCTATTTATCAAAATAATTTATCTAAATTATGATTACCCACCCATTTTATACAAATTATACCTAAATTTGAGACTATCTTGCATTCAGATTTACAAGCATAGTTCCAAATTCCAAAATTTTCTTTTAGGCTACACTAATTAGAAAATTTTACAAAATTAAAAAGTTGGAAACAGCCTCTTGATTTTGAATATATTTATTTTGGAAACAGCATCCAAAATACAGAAAAACCACAATTATAGTGAATCATAAATTAGATACTAAACAAAGCCCTTATAAAATTATATAAAAATTAATTTCATAAATTACATATTTTGGTCCTTTATATAAGTTCTTAACTTTATTGAAGATTAGGCTTATTCAATTCTTGCGAAGCATAGTCACAAAAAATAATATCTTTAAGGAAGAGGCGACCTAATTTTTAAACAGTTATTACCAGTATTTTTGATGAAATACTGTATTTGAATTAGATTTGCTTTTAGTTAATATTACTATAAATTTATATTCATTAAAAGCAGATAAAATAAAAGGTCTAATTAATTGTTTCTCTTTTGACTTCTTAAAATTTTCCTGTTTTTTTAACAACTGAATTACATTTGGATTAAAATGAATTTTGATTATTAAATAATAATTATAAAAAATATCGCCTTTCCAAACGAAACTAAACCTTAACTCAAATATTACATTAAACTAAGACTTGAAAGAGCCAGAGGCTTTCATAAGTAATATTTAGTTTTTAAATTCTTGTTTTCTTTTCTTATAATCATAAATAAAAAAGAAGAAAAGCACAATTTACTGAAGAGTAGAAAATGAAATTAGAATTAAGAACTGCAGATAAGTACTTAAAAGCTTATCAAAATTAAATCCTAAAGATACAGGACTAATGTAAAACCCGGAGCTATTTTGCATCTAAGTTAATATTAATTGGGGAAATAATATTAAGGATAAAATCAAATTAGTAATTAAATAGGATTAAAAATACAATAAAAGTATTTTAAGTAGGGATTAAAACTACATTTTCATAGTTAAGTATTTATAAATTCAAACATTAAAAGCCATAATTAAAAAAAAAGTAAACGATCTGTTTTTTCACAAAAATTATATTGAAATATAAAATTGCATAACGTTTCAGTAGTAATATAGGATTGGTATCTAAAGTTCAACTCATAGTTTCTTATTATTGTTTCCCTCTCAATTATAGTATGAAATTTATCTGAAATCTGATCCATTTACAAATTTTTATGCTTGAATCTTTTTTTGAAAATCACTCTAATTGTTAAGACCATTTATTAGAGTTAATGTAGGATTCCTGTTTGAATAGGTATCAAATACGTAATAATCTGTTATTATTGATATGCGTGTGACCATTTTTGTACTATATTAATCAAGAATGATAATAAAAGTAATAAATTCAACATCTGAATAATTAGTTATCATATATAACTATTTTCTAATTGGAAATAAAAGATAAAATGTTTAAATATTAACTACTTAATTAAATGAAGTAATATGAATAGTACTTGAAATGTTCATCAACAAGAAGTGCAAAAAAAAATACAGCGAAAGTTGGTTTCACACACCCAGAGCCATTCAACCAACATAAACACTTTAACTGATAATAAAATTTAATTAGAAACACATTAGAAACCTAAATGATAGATTAACCATGTACCTCCTTCAAAGAAGAGTTCAAAAAAATATCATCTAAAATTGGTAGTATTGTTACTCCTAGAAGTTATTTCCAATCTCCAATGCTATAAATTTATGAACATTAAGTTAAAGAATAGAAAACCAATGATATGCAGAATGAAAACACTTCTTTATAAGTAAGTTTTACTACAATCTCTAGTAAGAAATTGTAACTCTTCAACAGCAGATGCAAATTCAGAATGAATAAATTAAACATAAGGATATGGTTATTAAGAAATTAAACTTCACTATCTAATAGTATCAAAAAAATAAATATAAATTAAAATGCTAGAGAATGAGTTAGCTCATAAAACTAATTAGATTTAACAATTCTCTAAGGTATTTCATTTCAATGATACAGCTAATTTATAATTTCTATCTCTCTAACTGCCATTACATACAGTATCCAAAATGAAATTTGATTTGTTATTTCAAAATAAGGAATTGTTAAATTATTAAATCCTGTTCAATCCATGAGTCAAATCGTTGTACTTTGTTCGCGACACGAAGAACTTCCGATTGATCTCCTATTTAAATATAAATAATATGGATTGTTTGAAGAAGAATAGAAGATTAATGAGAAAGTAGAAGTCTTTGAATTGACCAAAGAAAATGGAAACTTGTTATCGAAAATATTGGATGATATCAAGAAACCTTTGAGAAGAATTCTTATCATCTCGTTGAAGGGTTTTAATTATTGAACAAACATTGAATAAATATATTTACATTAGTTTATGATTATAAAATATACATATATCCTTATTCATTCTTAAATCAGACTATCTGATTCCCATATATTTGAATAATCAATAAATAGAGTAGACTTATTAACACATTGCATACTTCCATATATTTCCAATCCCAAAAAATACATTAATATGGGATAGATTAAGGTTACACACAATCCTAATATGATATGTCCGACCACTATGATTACAAGGTATGATTCATATTATTGTGGTTCAAAGTACTCCATCCCATACTAAACTGAAAATACCATTAAGTAAAAGATCATGATTCTGATAAAGAGAGTCAATCTTGTTCTGAATTTAGACTGCACCTCATACAATCCTTCTTCATAGACTCCTCTGAAAATAACCAGTCCTAATTAATAGTTCTCTTTTGCTTACCCAACAATGCTCCTATGACAATAAAATATTAGCCATAGGAATGAGAAGTCGATCTCTAGAGGATGAATCCGGTTTCATCATTTAATTTTTCCAATCCATTCCTTACCCTACATTCCTAAACAGCATCCATAAATTTATAATATAAATCAGAATTCTATGCATAGTAATTGCGGGAGTAGAAATCAGCTGATAAAGATAGTGTTAAAAATGCTAAAAACAAAGTAGCTGTAAAGAAGGTTAATTTGTGACTAGAATATTTGATATGCTTATAAAGGAATCTTAATTGTATTGATAGAATAATTACTTCTTTAGGTATTAATGCACAACATTCAGGTAAATCATATACATGCATAATGTAAATATGATGCCATAAACTACTTATCCAATAGAATGCACTCCTAGAATTACTCTGGATGAACAAACTATGAAAGCTATGATTGTGTAGAGAATTGCTTTAAAAAGTGGCACCTTCATTTCTTCTTCATTCTCAAAACGGTCAGCCTTATAGAGGGATATCATATAAGAGACAATACAAATAGCATGACCTGAGGGTTTACCTAATTCTGCAATGCATTCTAAACTATAATAGAAGGGGAGATTACGTTTAAACATCTGTGTTGAACATATAGGGTCTGCCTTGATTATATACTTCTTTTAAAAACGCGTGTGTTCCTGTTAAAACACAACTGAATAAAATCAACAAAAGCACATCTAATTTCTTATTGAAACTCAGATATAGGTAGAGAAATATGATTTCGCATAGCAATAAAGAGGTACTCTTAATCAGATAGCTAAACTCAATAAACTAGGGATTCTTAATAGAAAAGATCAATTTGTAAGTGTATTAAAGTAATGTCTCATCGATGAAGAGATCCACTATTATGTAAATACCAAAAAGTATGATTCCTAGGATAGCGTTTTTCTTTGAATTAAATTTCATTAATTTTAATATATGCAAACATGTGAATATTCTAAAATAAGTTCAAACTCCACAGGAATGAATGTCACTCTTCGAGATTTATTAGATTAGCCAATTCACACCAAAACAGTCAAAGTAATTGAAGTGTTCATTAGTAAAACTTGTGCACATCATATAAGATGAGGGTGATTATGTGTATAATTGTTATAGTGCTCTTAATGTTTAAAATTAAGGAGAATTATTGGAACTTTATAATAGATGGCCTGGATAAATCGAGGAGGTGTATATAAAATAAAATGATTTGATTGGAATCGATAGTGTGCTCTACAATATTCGAAGTGATTTCAGGTAGGATCTACAGGTTGAATTGATTTAGTATGGAGTTTCTAATAAACGCACTTAGAACATAAGGATAAATATTATAAAAAATAAGGAAGAGCAAATTGCTGAATAAGTGGAGAATATTCCATTAGATCCTAAAATAATAATTGGACACAAAGAGAATGTGTTTAAAGTAGAGATGAATGATGGAAGAGTGAATGATATAAATTTTTTGGTTATGAAAAATCAATACCCTCATTTAGTAGTCTAATATTTAGAAAAATTGTGAATAGCTATTACCATTATTATATATGATGAATGCATTTATAAATAAAAATAATTATATCATAAAGGATGGAATTTCTATTAGATGTAGTAAGAGAAATATTGGGTTTTTATTATTTATTTGAAAATTTCATCCTCAGTTGAATTTAGTGTCTTCTCTTATATTTGATCTAGGTTGATTTCACCATCAACTTCCGGAATCAAAGAAAGTAAATTCACCTAAATGTAAGTTTTAGTATCCTCTAAGATTTTTAAACTCAAATTCAATGTTGCTTCATTGTTATCTGCTAAATAATGTCCTGGAACACTTTATTGACGTATTGATTAATAAGTTTGGAATAAATTATAAAATAAGGTAGTGTACATCTTACTCTCTGTTAGATTCTTAGCTAAATTAAAAAATCTGAGTTTGTTAGCATCAAAAAACAATACTTGAGGTTGTTCATCAAAAAATGTTTCATCATCATCAATACCCAGATTACGTAATCCATTATCGTGATCTTTGACAATCCCACAAATAATTGGAACTGGAGAATCAAGGATTGGCATTAATTAGGCAGTCAAAGCATGAATAGTAGGGTGTATATGTTAAAAGGGTTGAATCATGTGTGGTAAAATCATTCTATTGAATATCTACTATATTTACAATAATGAACTTAGTAAAGTGCGGTTTTAACTAATTATGCAGATATTTTACTCCAACATCATATTGATTAATAGTATTAAATAATGTGGTAATTCTATATGCGATAACGCATATGAGATTGCCCATTCGATTTCGTAATTTTGAACATTTGCACTATGAATGAGTTATGATTTTATTGGAGTTTGTAAAAATTAATAATTGCATTCACTTATAAACTTGGAGTTCTGTAATTCTGTTAAAAAATTAAATAGTTCAGGTTTGAATGACTATTATTGTTATAGAATTAATTTTTACTGTATAGAATGAATTATCAATATTTCCTAGAGTATCCTCAAATTCTGAAACCATTGAATAGATTTCTGCTTTTTTGTATTTTAATGTGTCTAGGTGTAAACAGCATAATTACTTATTATAATTTTGATGACTTCGATGAAGAAATCAATAATTGGAGCTTTAGTGATGAAACAATAGGTTTTGGAGAGTGAATAAAAGTATTTCTTTTGTAATTTTGAGTTATTGTTGGAAACATTGTAATCATAAAAGTCAGGAACATCAACACAGACACAATATAATTAATGGTGAATATTAGTAATTGAGATTAGATCACTGATATTATCTGTATTAATTTAAGTAGCATTATTAATAATTTTATTGTTATTAAATGTTTATTCTGATTTCATAGTAATTACATATGCTCCTGCTAATCTATCATAACTTTAACCGCCCATCAGAATTCTAAAATATATGTTAGATAATGTACGAATTCAAATTACTCATGGATAGAGTCTTCTCTTCTAATTTGACTTTTAATCCATATGGATGTATTTATTAAGGCAATAATATTAATTATTCCTTATAGCAAGATGTAGCAGATGAATGTTGAAATAATATCTCAGGTTTTAAGTTGACTTCCCTCTTTTCTAAAATATTACTAGTGAGCCCATTTAAAGTTTGTTTAGAGACACTAATAATGATAAATTCTTCAAATAATGAATATTATTATTGTTATTCCTATTACAATGATTATTTTTATGTTATTAATTATGATTCCATAGCAATAGGTTCCTAAAATAACTGCTATGAACTAAAATTTGATTCCTCTCCTTTACATTATTCCAATTTCTTCTTAGAGTATTTCTGTATTATCTAATCAACTTTAGATGCATTATCATAATTGTATTCCTGCACTTAAATTTCTTAGACCACAACTTAATGTAATTCATCCTCACTATATTTTCTAAGTTCTACCACCTCAGGACTGATGACTTCATCCTGTTCGTTATTACATTTCTTGGGACTCAAGTTATTCATATGCAAAGTTGTCTTCTTTGTCTCAAAGATTCTTTTCCCTAATTTTGATATACATTCAGACTACTTTATGGTTAAATTGTTTAGGCCACCTTCTTATATCGATCTAATGACACCGCACTATAGAATTCATCTTATTTCAAAGCTAACTTTGATTTTTAATATGAAATACTTGCAATTCAAATCGCAATTATCCATTTTCTTTTTTCAACTAGTCTATTTATTAATCTTTGTCTTTTAATTGTATTTGGTAATGTGATATTTCACGAACCAAATCGTAATTCTTTTAAACCAATCTTTCCTACTTATTAGAGTGTTGCTTACATTTTTGTCTTCTAACAACTTAATCTGCATTTTGTACTCATCCATATCCAATATCTAAGACACATATTATTTCGATTTCATAATTTATATATATTATATATATATACTTAATATTATATATTTATAATTTAACAGCTACAATGTTTGCATCCACTCCTAAAATTAAAACATATTAGTCATTACTCTAAAATTCTATCTAACATAAACCCATTCAATAACCAATTTTCGCAGAATTAACTCCCTCTACACCATAGAAGTTTAATATGTTGAAGAATGTGAAAGTGCTCAATGTCCCATCTCAACCAACTGAGAATAGTTTTAGATCCAGCAATGCTAAAAGAATATTAACACAAGATAGTCCATAAATAAATAAGGAGAATTCTAATTTTAGACTTGATTAATCCTCAAGCTAAATTGAAATTTAACTTAAACATTACATGTAAGAGAACAAAAAACTCAATGATTTGGTTTCCAAATTAACAAAAGAAAAACAAGAATTACTTGATTAAATTAATAATACAGATTTTAATGTCATCAAATAGAGAGTAGAAAGATTAGAATCTATCATTGATCATTAATCAGATGAAATTGAGGATTGGAAGAATAAATATAAAGATGTATGTTAAACTGATTAAACCACATCTATCATCCAAAATATGGTATCTCAATTTTATTATCTTAGGAAACATAAATAGCATCATTGCTTAAGGAAAATGAAAAGCTAAATAACAATAATTTAAGCGAAATTAAAAAAATTGGGAGTTTAGAATAGATTATCAAAGATCTAGAATACAAAGTGGCTGATTAAAACAATTAAATTATTGCCTATGAAGAAGAACGAATCATATACCACGAATAACCAAATAATACAATAAATTAAAATTTGTTAGAATATGTATAACTTATAGAAAAAGTATTATATATAAAATCATTGATAGAATATCACAGATATGTCTTAATATGAACAGGATAATCAATAGAAATATGAAAATTTGAGGGAAGAATTTAACAATCTCAATTCCAAAATGAATTAGATTAATTTTTAAACCAATAATGTAAATCAATTTGCTGAAATCTTAAAAGAATTGAGAAATAATATTAACAAATAGACCAAATGATAATTATTATATAACACTTACTTAGAAATCAAATTTAGTTAACATAAAGATTTATTGAATTCAATATATATAGAGGAAGCCTTTGATTACTTTATAAGTTCTTTGGTTTATTAGGGATATATCCTTCTAAGCTGTAAATGTTATAGAAGAAGTTCTTTATTATTTGGAGTATCTGCATATCCGTGGATTTTATTTTATTCAATTTATGTCTCTTTTATCCTATTTAATCTCAATAAATTTCTAATTACACAGACAATTGTGCTAAAATAGAAGCCCACCTCAAGAAAAATTATAATTGATTTAAAGTTGTCATACAGAGTTTTACTTCCTTTAAATTTGCCCCAATATTTAATCTTTAATTTTAAGCCCTTTGATTGATGTATTAAAAACAGAAGTTTGGTTTTATCCTTCTATTTCTCATAATCCTATTGATTTTGTGATTTTCTTACACAATTCTTGAATATATCATTTCTATTCTTCACTTTTTCAATACTCGACAAGAAAGTGTGAACTTATATAATCTTGTTCAATTTCATCAATTTTTGATTGTGTTTCTTTCACATGAATACTTTTTATTGCAGCCCAATGACTTGTTGCAATAATTCAAATTTGATAGATTTTTAGAAAGGTAAAGAACTATTAAAAATTAAGATAGATATACACAGAGGAATATTTATTAAAAAATAATTCCATAGTTCTCTAATTTTTCTAGGATTTTATCAAAATAGCTTAAAGATCTTTTATTTGGTGTTATAATAAAAATGATATAATAATACGACTAACTTTATCAATTATAATTTTGATCATAATAAAGTTCTCTTCTTTCTCTACGCTCCTATCTCTCTTGATTCTTATTTCAATATCTATTAACTCTCTGTTTAAGCTAAATATTCTGAGATTCATCATTAGACTCCTTTATATACTAAACTTATTATAATTTTATTGTATAATTCTCTTTGCTCTTTTTAGATTTAATCTAGCCAACTAATTGGATCGATAAGTAAATTTAATCATTAAATTTAGATAAATTGAGTTGCTCCACTTTTAAATTCATTCGGGGTAATCAAAATTTTATTTTTATCCTTTTATCTCCTTATTAATTATATAAAAATAATTTAATATAATCAAATAAACAATAGTTTAAGATCTTAGGAGGTTGGTGGCTTTTACAGAATTTTATCGGCACCAGCGCTAAGGCAATTTTGTTGAGTCTTCATATCATTAAAAGCAGTCAACATATAGATTTTAGTAGTTGGACTTATCCGTTTGATTTCATTAATGCATTATAACCCATTCATTCCTGGCATATTGAAATCTAAAAATACAACGTCATAACGCTGTTTCAAAACCATATCTATTGCTATTTGCCCTCCAAAAGCAGTATCTACCTTATAGATTCCTATTTTTGATAACTATATTTTTAATAACATATTATTAAACGACTCATCATCTACGATTAAGACTTATAATTTTTCTTTTTTATTAATTTTTTTATGGAATGGAGCAAGTTGGTTTGTACTAATCATATTCTTATATGGAGAATGCACTGATACATCATAATCTATGGAATCGACACTAAACTAATCTTATTATTAGTGATGCTATTATTTATCATAATTTTTATAAATGACGAATTAAAAAGTTGAACCAACTCCAACTTATGATTCTAGATAAATGTACTACAAAGGTCCTATGTACCCACACAGCTACTTGCAGATGATCAATCCCAAACCAACACCATTTCTAACTTTTTATACTAATACTCTACTTGTTTGTGTTGTTATCATCATCATAAGTGGCAAAGTTTCTGAAAAGCCGTCTTTAAATTTCTTGGGTGATTCCACTTCCGCTGTCATAAACTGTACATAGAATTAACCTTTATTGATTTCGAATTAGAGGATCAACATCAACTACTGATTTATTAATATTAATTTAATCCTTAACATTAATGCAAAATTTGCAAATATCCATAGGTTCATCAGAAAAGATAATGGATATTTTTCCTTTTGATGTGAATTTGATGGCATTTGATAGTAAATTAAAGAGGACTTACTTTATTCTCAATGGATCATTATTTAAAATTTAAGTAGATTTTAGTATAGAGACAATCTCTAGCTGTAGGTTCTTCTTTTGTGTTTATATACGAAATACATTTTTTACATCTTGAATCAATTATAAAATATCAAACTCACTAATGGCTAGCTTTAACTTCTATTATTTAATTTATGAGAAATCTTATAAATCATTAACAAAGGATTGTAGTATTTATACGTTTGTTTAGCACATCTCTAAATAGTTGCAACAAGATTGTATTTTCTCAAGTATTTCTGGGTTAGTTTTCATTTCAGACAATTCATATAAACTATCTTATACTAAAGTTATCATAGATTAAACAACACCTATTGGATTCTTCAAATCATGACTAACAGTAGCCAAAACACTGTCTTTATATTGATCTAGCTTTTCAAGCTAAGATATTTTGATTCTATCTGTTATTTCAATCAAAGACACTACAAAACTCTTTTAGTATTTCCAAATACATGGAGATACTAAAATATCATAAGTTTAATGATGATTATTATACATTAATCCCGTTAATTTTAACGGCAGACTTTCTTGAAGTTCTTTGTCTTAAGAGTTACTCATATATTAATAGAGAATGTAATTTAAAGACTAAGGATTGTCAATCATATTGATTTACTCTCCTGTTGCTTTTAAATTATTTAAAATGAGTTCTTGAGTTAAATTAACTTTTAAATTGCATAAAGAAATATTGGATTCATTACAATTGATAATCTAAATTTGATTAATTTTTTAGTAAATGCTTTCAATAGTAGCAAACTCCTTGTTACAAGCCTAATTGACAAATAGGACTTCAAATTAATCTTGCATATTTTAATCTGAATTCAACTTAATAACAAACAAGTTCTATTGTAGGCTATGGTTAAGCACTACCTCTTAATATGAAAGATCATGACTGAAATTAAATTTCTCAAAAAAACAGATCAATTTCCTTCTCTCTCTCAAATAAATACTAATGGATATTGCAAGAATAAATATCCATTCAAAAGGTAATAGGATCCAATCAAAAATATTATCAAAATACAAATAAGTAAATTACATTATTGTAAAGTAACATATTAGGTATTTCTTGTTGTTTAAACTTTGAGTAACATACATATAATATAATTACACATATCCGTTAATCATGAATTAATCAACATACAAACTTAAATAGATCAAAATTGTTACAACATGAATGATTTTCCAATAATCATTACATGTTGAGTTCCTTTAAATACTCCATATCTATAGCAGACTTGACAATGGAAAAACTATCAGGATTTATGATTCAACAGACTAATTGTCTTTAAATATTGCTGAAATAGTCAAAGCTAATTCCAAAAACATTTTAAAGGTTTCTATGAAAATCATTGGGCATTTATTTAACTTTTTCTGGAAAGTTTTAAAACTGTTCTGAACATCCTAATCTCGGAAGTTTAGAGTTGCATTCAAAAATGCATTTTCAGGTTAGAGATTTCTTGATATTTACAATAAATACTTCATCTGAGAGTGATTATATATTACTTAATTATAAATTATTTTTATTTCATGTAATACCATAACTTTGAAGATATATTTACGTAATGCTTATTTGTTCAATATTAATCAATTTGAACTCCAAAAAATTTATAAATTTCATCATCATTTCTATCAAATAAAAATGTTTGCTCTTTTTTTTGCTTCACTATTTTGCAGCATATCTTAACTTATTCTGGATAACGCCAGAAAGAGTCGATAATTTGGAGATTTGAATTTATCAGTTTAGAATTTTATAATGGGTAATCTTTTGAATCATATATTTTTTAATCAAATTATCTAAAACTTTGTAATAAGTTGATGATTATCGAAGCCTAATTTCAAAGGGGGTTGGGGTTTGGGTTTGGGGTTGGGGTTGGGGTTGGGGTTGGGTTTGGGTTTGGGTTTGGGTTTGGGGTTGGGTTTGGGGTTGGTTTC
>NW_001799021.1:14418-145482 GCF_000165425.1 Paramecium tetraurelia
CTTATCCTAACCCAAACCCAACCCAACAAACAAAAAAGGAAACAACAGCAACAATATGCAACCGGAGAATTTCCTTCCTAAGATCATCCTAGCAATAAGAAATTATTGTAAAAATCTTTTGTTACTATAAAATAAAAATATAAAGCAAGCAATTATGATATAAAGTGAATATCATCCTTCTAATATCACTGTACAATAAAAACCTGAATCTATTCTATTTTAACAAAAAAAAGGTATATATTTTATATTTCTTTATTAGTTGTTGAGTTCTTAAAGGAAATAAAAAGTGAAAAATGAGATCGATTAGATTTACTTATATAAAAAGTATTTACAATTTTTATTATGCGAAATAATATTAAAAATAATTTATATTTCCAATTTTATAATTCTTAATAATAATAATTCCAATTTAAATAATTAAAATTCTATGAATATCTAAATATATACCTTCCATATTTAAAGATAGTTTTGTAAGTCAGTACCACACAATTTGATATATTCTCCTTTTAGATTCAAGTTTTGAATGTTTCTATTGAATAAATAGAGTTATAAAGTAAAATTAAAATAATAAAATAATTTCCTCTTTTCTGTATCCCATAAATGAGAGGAATTGATTATAATTCCGTAATGTTACTTTCAGGAGAGGATCATATTGATCTGATATGATTAGTATGAAATATTTTATGAAAACAGAATTTTCAAGATTATATATTTTGTATGGAAATTTATCATAAATTTCATGTCGTTGAATCAGTCAAAATATTTTCAATTGTAAAATATATATATAAAAAGAATGATTCATATCATTAGCTGATAAGATGAAATTCTTAAAACCATAGATATCGATATTAATTTAAGGAGAATTACTAAATTTAAAAACATATGTAGTATAATAAGTTTTCCTATAAGGTATTATTTTTAATCGTTCTAGAGTCTTAAAGAATAACTATTTAGATATCTTGAATAATATAACAGCAGTTAAATAACGACATCAAATTTCTTAGTAGTATGTTTTTCTAATTGATTCATTCATTCTTGATATCTTTAGAGCCTCTCTAAAATTACCTTGTTTCTCTAAGATATCCACTAAATAGAATATAATTTTTAATACATTTCAAATTTTACATCTCTATTTAATTAGTTAATTCTAAACTGATTATATAATTACAAATTTGAAGTGCCTCTGGATATCTATGAAGTTCCTTTAATGCATTCACTAAATCTAGTTCTATAAAACTACTTTTTTCGATTTAATATTCTTGTAAATTATTATTTATTCTAATAGCTTCATCCCAACTTTAGATGGCTTCATTTAGCAATCCTTATTTTAATAATGCGTTCGCTAAATTCTAAATAATAATTTAACCTTTCGATTTATAAATAAACATATCATTCCTATGAATATGTTCTTCACATACTTTAATAATTTCTTCTTATCTTTCTAATTCTGATAATGCTTAAACTATTTAATAATATCATCTGCTTATTACTTAAATTCTTGACTAAAAAGAAATAATTATATTCCTTCTATTTATCTGAACTACAAAATTCTATTAATTCATGCCATTTTTATTATTTGATTAAAGCATTTGCTGACAATCTTAATAATTTTCATACCTTTTTCCACATAAATACCAGGATGCTTCATTAGAGAAATTGCTTTATCATAATTATCAATTATTTCTTATTCTTTTCCCATTTTCTCTAAGATTTACCCTAAATCAATTGGTGCTTATAATTACCTTTTTTTTTGTATAAAAGCAGTTGATATTTATTATGTTTAAGTCCTAAATCTAAGCATGCCAACACTTCTTCATATTCACCTAATTTTTCTAAAGCTTACGCTATGGATTAATAAACTGAGATTTACCTTTTTCCATGTAGAACGAGTGATCATTGTTATTATACATAATCCCTAAATTCCAACATTCTGCTATTTTTCTCCATCCTTCATCAGTTATTAATCCGTCATTTTGAGTATATAAATTTTTTATGGAGATAACTTAGGATAATTTAAATGTAGAAATTTACTTTTCTAAATGTAAAATATTTTATGCTCTTTATTATGGTTAATTCCATAATCCCAGCATTCCAATATTTCAGTAAATCTCTTCTGTTCAAATAATTCTCGACCTAATGATTATGAAACTCCTTTTTTTACATTTTAACTAATAAAACGTAACATCTTTGACATTTTATGTTATTGCATAATCATATAATTCAATGAGCAGGTTTTATTTACCTTGATTCCTTAGAGCTTAGGCTAATATATTGAAAAGCAAGTCTTACCTTTTTCTTAATAGAAATTGAGATCGTGCGCATTATTTAAAATTCCTAAATCCCAAGTATTTAAAATTTCCTATAATTTACCCAATTTAGCTAAAAGTTAAGCTATTTAAATTTAACAAAATTTACTCTTTTTCATGTATAAAGTGATGTTGTTTTTGTTATTCTCAATATTTTTATCCAATTACTCTAAAGTTTCATCATATTTCCCTTGTATATTTAACTCATTTACTATTTTAAATATCATTTTATACATTTTGACTAAATGTAATGGGAAATGGAATTTTAATTCATAAAAAGAAAATAATTTAATATCACTCATTTATATATGAATAAGTTGTGGAGGTTATAAAAATAATCTTATAATTTTGAAATTAAATACAAAAAAGACTACTCAATATCAACTTATTCTAAATGATGAAAAAGAAAGTATTTACTTAAAAATCAAATTTAATATCTAGATCTAACCAACTTTTATATTATAAACGTTTTATTAATTAACAATAACGTAATTAAATAAAGATCAGTCGATGACATTATGTTTAATGTTTATTAAATATTCAAGAAAGACAATTTTTATATTAAACTGAATTCATAAACATTATAGTTTTCAGAATTCTAAACTTATATATAATAAAATAGTTAATTAAAATGAATTTTTAACTTTAATTTATCACACAAGCTAAAAATTCATTTTATGTAAAATTATGTTTTCAGCTAATCAATGGAACTTGCATTAATTTGTTATGATATAGAATTGATTCAATTGAATAATATCAATATTTTCAATTTACTGGTTGTGGACCATCCTTGTTTTCAAAGTACATATACTCAAACAAAATTGTGGCTGCTAAAATTAAAGCTTTATCTTCTTTCGATGCATTTTAAGGAAATACAACACTATTATTACCAGTGAAGTCAGCCCAATTTTGACAGCAACCTTTCACTTACTTATTCATTGGAGCTACAACCTCAAATAACTAGTTCAATTATTTACTTCTCCATTTGGAGTTTTGATATGAAATTCCACATGATTGCATTATTCACTGCAAGGAAATCTGCACCAAAAATAGCATTAGCAACAACTACCCTCTATAATGTATTTCAACTTATTTTCTGAATCAAAAATATGACAACCAAGTGTACAACAATAAAATGGATTGACAATATAACCTAAATTCCTGTTTTAACCATTTTCAACATATTATACATCTAAGCGTGGTCTAAATATAAATAAATACTCATAAAAACCTATTCAAACAGCAGCAAGTACATACATACTTTCTATCAAATTTGAAAATAATGCGATCAGAGTTTTCCTAGAACATTTGATCCATATTAGGTTGGAAGTCTTTGCACCCATAATTGCTGACAAACATCTCAAATGGTCGAAAGGATGGACTTAATGTTAAAACAAAGGTTACCTTAATGTTAGTCTAGCGCAAGATGAAGATTTTTCTTTACACTTGAATAATTCTTTTTGTTCGATCTATTCACCTTAATCGTTTGCAGCATACACTTTAAAAACATTTGGAGTCTAAAATCCTAATCAATTACTTAGATTAACCAGATCTACCTATCATCACTTAGAAAAACTCGAATTTCTGCTAAATGAAGATTCCCACCTATGTACCTAAAATATCTAAACAACTTGTTTGGTTTGTATTTAATGTGTAATCAGCCATTTGATAAATATTGTTCTACCCAATGCTATCATCAGTATTAAGAGGTGACTACATAGAGAAATATGAATTGGATATTTTATTATTTCATAACAATAAAGACTGCTTTAATATTAGCAAAAATGACTCATAGAGTTCTATATAATAAGAAAACCATAATAAAACCCTATGATTCATGGATTTAAATTAAATTTCTAATTAAAATTATAACTCAACACTAATTTTTACCATTAATAACTGAATCTCTTTTTCTTTGACATCAAATTGTAAAAATTGAGACAAATTTAATTATTAAATAAAAAATTCCATATATTTTATATTTAATTTAAAAATGTTATTACAATTTCATTAAATAAAGTTTGATAATTTCTGCCATTGATCCCTATAAACATATTCTGATTATTCTACCATACCTGATCAATGTTGATAAGAAATTATAATGGCTGAATTCTCCTATTCAAGTCTACCTTCATTTCTTATTTTCAACATTTACTAATAACTGATCTCAAATAATTAGAGCCACTGATTTTATACATATTTTATTATAAAATCTATATTAGATCGTTTAATAGTTCTTTTTTGACCCTTAATATCTTTAGAATTATTCTATTTCTCCCTTTCTCCTTAAAATATTTGTAGGCTAATCTATTTAATCTACAAAATATAAGAGCAATTTAGGCTCTCTACGAAAATGTAAATCTTATATTGAGCAATACTATAAATCCTTCTTCCCAAATTTCAGAATCTTCATATAGAAGAGTACTCTATAAAGATCATTGCTTAATTATTGAAAAATTATATATTATATTAATTCATTCTGTTGAATTCTTTTCTATAACTTTAAAAAATACTAGTTTATATAGCAGATATAGACTAAATTACATGGCTAAAACTATTCCAACAATGATGTATCTTTTGGCTTATTCTAAATCGCCTAATATTCTAAATTAATTTGGTTGAATACTTTCTCATTCCCATTATTAAGAAGCTTGAGGAGCTGATCATTCCATAGCCAACTAAACACCATTAAACATAGGAATTTCGTAATACGCACAATATGGTTATGGGCATCAAAATTGACATTGAATAGCCGTAAAGACACACGGTGTGAAAGAATCGGATATCGCTGCCAAGAATCTTCATTACGATTGTAAGTATGACAGGTGTTCCAAAACTTATGCAATACAGGAGTGCTGCTGATTAAGGAACATAGTCTACTGAATATGTTGTTTATCCTTCGAAATTCATTTAGTTGATATTTGCGACAGCTGTAATTAGGAAGATAATTGTTGCACTTATCCATAAAGGACCCCATCTAGATATATAGTGCTAGCATTTACAGATCAGGATTTCCTGCAACGCGCTCATGAAAGTCTTTTCGGAAAGGGAGAAAGGAGGCTTTGATTCTATCAATCACATCATCTTCAGAGACATTGAAGTAAGGTTAATAATATTGGACTGTTAAAAAGGCACAACATCCTTTTTGTTCTGGATGTTCTTCTTCTTCTTCCTAAAAAAATTCCATTTTATAAAATTAAATATATGATTAAAGTAAAGAGTTCAGGCAATAAGGAAGCAGATACAGCTAAGTACTTCCTAGAAGCCATGTTGTAATTAAGAGATTGCTTCAATGAATCGAAATCAATAAGCATTGAAGCTCAGGGTTAGGACATCTGTGTGGCAACTTGTGTGTTAGAATTATTAAAGAATTAATTTCCTAATAATAAAAATTCGATAAATACAAGTGGCAGTATCAAAGACGTCTAAGACTGTGATGTGAGCGGATTAAAAATAGACTTTTAAGTATTAGATTTTGGAAAGGATGTGTACAATCCAATGAGTTATGTTGAAAAGTATCTGCAATAATTGATGGAATATGAAAAATCATAGAAACGAAATAATAAAGAAGATACAAAACCAAGATAAAATTAATAATAGCAATAATAATAGTAATAACAATAACAATAGTAATAACATTAGTAATAACAATAGTAATAATAATAGCAATAATAATAACAATAACAATAGTAATAATAATAGCAATAATAATAACAATAACAATAGTAATAACAATAAAAGAAGCAAAAAGAAGTCTAAGTAGAATATGTATAGAAAGTGGATTCAAATACATAAGATGATATTTACAACAAATGGAGTAAACCAAAGAATAAAAACAAATAGAGAATACCTAAAAATTACTATGGGAATGATGAAGACTTGGAGACAGATGGCTTGCACGGATTTGCCGAAGCTTTTGATTAAAAATAGGGGAGAAATAGAAATGAGAAGAATAGAAATAGAAGAAGTTAGAATAAGCAAGAAGAAGTAATTTATTAGGAATAGAATTTTATAAGAGGAAATATAAAATACAGAGGAGGATTAAAAAATTGATAAATAATAATAATCGTATAAAATAATATATAGTTTAAACTCTGCTAAAAGTATTCAATCATTTTCATTATAAATTACAATTTCATTAGACATTACGTAAGTTTGTTAGTCCTCCCACATAAATTCTAACTGAATTACATAGTTAACTTTGTACAGTCTTCCTGGGTAGGTGCATGCATCATTAAAAGATTAGGAAATTGCAATATCAATGTCTAGATTTCTCTTCTCACTGTGCATGTTATCCAATCTTTGTTAGATCATCGTTTGTGGAGGTAACTAATAATTGTTACTAAACTTACTCGTTTATATTTGGTATCATTTTTAAATAGTAAATCAATTATTTACAAAATCGTAATCTGATTCTTAACTAAAGCAAATTGGGATCTAGTGTTGTCAACAAGCAATTTGCCTTTTAAATGTTCACCTATTCGATAAGCATTCTTCTCCAAACTAGAGATAGCCAACTAAATCCATACTTGAACTAAAGAATCGGAGCGAAACCTGCGAATTTAGGTTCATAATTGAGTGAAATTGGTTTGATATCGTATCTGTTCTTTTTTGTTTTGACTACTTGAATCTGTCTGGTATTTGGTACAATGCTGCTGCTCAATGAAGTGGCTGAAGAACTTTTCTGCGGTTTTAAGATATAAATACAGCTAAGAAACATTCTAAGTATACGATTGTGGAGAGTGTTTAATCGGAGATTATAGAGTAGTAATTCTGATAAATGGGTTCCCATTGAATGCGCTAATCAAAAGGAATGTGCAGTTGGGCTTCTCCGTTTAGTTTTCGTCGCATGAGGTTGATATCGAGAAATTGGTTGGATACTGTGAATCCTTTTGTGGTAATTTGCTCGATCCCAATCAGATTGACATATAAATGATGAGTGTTATCCATAGTCGGATTGTTGATTAAGACTGAACCACTATACTAGCCATGTTAGTAATCAGCTTGGGTGACTTCGAAGTTTATTTCTCCTTGAAAATGAGTAATCGAGTGGCATAATCCCATTATATAATATTTATTAATTAAATTACAAATAGATTAATTAAAAGAACATTTTTTAGAATAAATTATTATCTCAACTTCCAAAAATTGTACGTCATAGAACAATAATATTAAAATTACAATCATGTTAAACAGCAAAATCAAGATTTTCAATGATGACTCCCTTCTTTTCAGTAGTTATCAATATTATACGGTTCCATTTTTATATACAATGGCCATAATATTGATTTCCTACTTCGAAAATGCTTGGATAGCCATTTGGATCGTCTATACTCTAATTCCATTTTTGGATGAATTCTTCTCATTAGATCTTCGTAATCCAAGCAAAGATGAATAGAAGTAACTTACATATTAGATTATTACTAGTAAACTAGAATCAGAGATGAGATTCAAGCTTCCATTGTATGTATGCGTCATCTTCGATTGGATAAGTCTGATTTGGATGATCAATTTCCTTCTAAACAATGAGATCCAGATATTCAATAAACTGGGTATTATCTTTTTGTGTGGCAATTTGGCTGCATCCAACATCAACATCGCTCATGAATTGTTTCATAAAGATAATCTGCTGGATAAGCTATTGGGAACTATTACATTGGCAAGAAACTTGTACATCCACTTTGCAATAGAGCATATCCATGGTCATCACAGAAATGTTGCTACTCCCAAAGATCCAGCAACTTCATTGAAAGGACAAAAGATATGGAACTTCTTGCCCTAGACCATAATTGGTTCATATGTGTCTGCTTGGAATTTTGAAGCAGATCTTATGCTCAAAAAATATGGATCAGTTATTAGAGTCTAAAATAGAATGATATGGTAATAATTAATAATAGTGTAGGTATACAATATCTTATTTTATTATTCCATGCATTATCTATTATTACTTTGGAATCTTCGGATGTGCTTACTTCTTAGGCACTGTAATCAACAGTGTAGTGTACTTGGAGACCATTAATTATGTGGAGCATTATGGTTTGAGCCGAAAAGAAATACAACCGGGAAAATATGAGAAAGTAGACATTAGACATAGTTGGAATGCTCCACACAGATTATCCAATTATCTCCTCTTTAAATTGCAAAGACATTCAGACCATCACGAAAATCCATACAAATCCTACCAGACACTCTGTTCCTATGAAGAAAGCCCCCAATTACCACATGGATATACTGTGTGTATTCTATTGGCATGGGTACCAAATTTATGGTTTGAAATTATGGATTTGTAATTAAAGAATTGGGAACATCATAAAAAGAATGTGACCTCAGACCAAGTCAAACAGAAAATGCTTGATTTCATATTCAAAATTGGCATGGTCACTACAACATTGGCAACTGCTTCAATTGCATTATGAATTATTATTATGATAATATTCCTAATTACAAGTGTTTTCGCATCACATATCTATCCCATCGCCTAAAACCCAAAAACCTTCGCTTTTCAATTGACCTATCAATAAGGGTCCTTGACACTTGATTTGAATTCTTAATTGACCTTTATGAAACTTAAAGGAGAGGAAGTCAAATGCAATTCCTCTCCATTTGGAGATTAGATCGAATGTTCCTCATGCACTCCAAATTGTGTCATTGGAGATGGTAATTTGATGCAAAGTGATGCCATCCTCATCAACGTGTTATAAGAAGAACAAACAGAAAAGATGCTATACGTTTCCACGGATCAAGAAGAAATATTAGGCTTGGGATAATAGAGAGGATGTATATAATAGATTCTATATTTGTAGCCTCAAAAACTCCGTAGAATCCATTTCTTTCCAATATTTTTCATATCTGTCTTGGTTATGATAAAGGATTCATTTCAAAAGAATTCAAGAATCCATACAAAAAACAAATAAATTACAAATCAAATTCCTCCTCTAAATATTAAGTAGATCTCAAACAAATCAAAATACAAAATCAAACAATTGTCAATCTAACTGGAAAAGTTACATATGTCGATAGCAGAGATCCATACATTTTATTGCCTGAAGAAAATTATCAAAAAATCATCACGTATTTTTCCAAATTTCAAGTCGTTGAAGAATCTCATACTCTCATCGTGAAGAATCAATCTCTAAAATTACCTGATATTGAATTTATATTTGATGATGATGATGAAAAAATCATTATGGAACCAGAAGCATACATCTTGAAACTTTCAAATGACACTCATATCTTAAGATTCAATAGATCCAAATTAAATCGAATTGAACTAGGATTACCATTCTTGGCTTAAAAACTTATTACAATTGATTAAAATACAGAGAAATTCTATTTTTCTGATTTTAATTGTTAGGATTAATTCCAATAAATACAACTTGAAATAGATTACTTTAAACAAATACTCCTTCCAACATTATTGATATGTCTTGTATTCTATTGCATTTTGACTCAAAAAGCTAAAACTTATAAACAATCCAAAGCCAATGAAAGCTATGAATTGACTAAATTAAAACAAGAAATTGAAGAGGAAGAGGAGATTTGAATTAATTTATTTTTAACCTTATTTGTATTGCTATTTCTCTATATTTCAAATAATTGATTTATTTTTATGCAAAAATTCAAGATTTTCTTAATTTGAGTTTCATTGAAATTTCATAGTCTATTTATTAATAAGATGAATAATTGTACATTTAAATATATTTATAAATGAAAATTATCTCAATAATGGCGAATTTAGTCACTAGCCTAATAATATACGATACAAATGTTTTCAAAGGTTTTGATTACGATTTTAATCAACATTTTCCTTGTTCAAATACCTAGATAACAAGTTAAATCTTCTTCTCAGACTCATTTCCTGAAATACCTAAAATAATCCTTTCCCTTGAAAAAATTGATATCTGGATTATAAACTCAGGGTTTATTTTAGAGATCACAGACATTTAGCTTACATGTAAGTATTTAGATTAGTTAAGATTTCAATGTTAAGATTTCATGTCCAAATGAATTATATTTTGCTGTAAGATTTAAATGGTATGCTATTTGTGGAGGCGGTCTTCAAGTAATTAACTATATCAGCTCTGCTTCCATTGTCAATCAAACTTTTCCTCATTAATTGAGTAATGCGAAATATGGATTTGTGAGTTTAACAGGTTTATTATTCAAGGGATCAATTGATTTTCTACTTTAAGTAAGGCATTTATATAATAACATTCTCAGATAAGTGAACTGACAAACTCTTCTATTTCGGTTGAGATTAACCAAGTAGATGGAAAATTCCCTAATTTACTAAAAATAGGTTATTAAGTTGTCATAACATAACATGAGTTAATCAATCTAGGATTACAATATGCTCCTCAGATTTTTACAAGTTAACCAATCTAAAACATATGCAGTTAATGGTTTATTTTTAACATTTAAGGTCTTAATTATGAAAACACAGATAACTTAAGACTAAATCTAACTTATAATAATAATGCTGATATTATATCTTATTAGGTTGGATAATGTATTAATTTATCAAATTTTAGGGGTTGGATAATATACTGAAAGTTATCATTCTTAGCTATGGTTATTTTATTAAAATACTTACTTTAGTTGCACTATGATAAAAAATAAAAGAAAATTAATCTCAAATATCAATGATTTACCCGAAAAGAAAATTGTTTTTGTTGATTTGAATCTCCAATATATTAATAAAGGATAATACGAATTAATTTTAAATAAAACGCTTTCCTATCTGTAAATAGAAGTAGCTATGAAAAGCTTTTAGGGAAAACTAATTCAAAGTTCAATTCATTCATAAGATAACTGCAATCCATCATAAATTCAAGTTATTAAATATAAAAATGAAAAAATCTTCAACTTGATAACTTTCTACCTAGCATTTACTTCAACAACCTATCAATAATAAAAATTTAAGATTATTATCACAACCGGGAGTATTGAATTAGTTCAAGTACTTTTAAATTGCGCGTAAACTGAGAAGGCAATTCTGAAATTTGAATATATAGACGTCTGATTTAAGCAATAAAAAATTGCATTTTATTTAAATTTAAAAAATTAAATTATTAAGCATTTGTGTATATGTACCAATTATGATTTATAACAATTCTAATAATTTTAGTTTTTATTTGAATAAATATTACTTAAATTCTACAACGACTTAGTATCACGAATGAAAAACATGTAAATTAATTTTATCCTTCCTTACAAAAAAATGAAACATTTATCTATAGCCCTATAATCAATTTTACATCAATAATTGATATTCTTAATATAAATTAGTTGCCTAGATCGTGACGAGTAAAAGTCTTGGATTATTAAAAAGAGTTATAAACAATAAAACTACCTTTTCAATTCTTATGATTTATCTTAAAAAATTCCAAATATGTTATAAAACATTCACTTGATAATCTCCTAATGGTCTTTAGATATTTTATATTTAAATAGAAAAACTACCAATTTTAATGAAAGTGTTAGAATGTTAAATTTAAATGTAAATTATTATCGTTATATAGTAAGTCATTTTAACTCATAAAGATGAATTTTCAGAATATGAATGATGAAATAATTAATATTATTATTAGTTCTAATAAAACAATATTCATAAACTGGATAAATTTTAAAAATGAAAACGGGGAGTCAAAATATATCTTGAACTTGCTTCGAAATCATTCATAAAGTCAGTTTTGAGAGTTCTAATCATTTTAATGAGTAAGATGTTATTTTTAATGTCCTCGTCATGTGTATGCTACTATTAATGGATCAGATTACCAAAGTTGATTCATGTGCATCAATGTATTCTTCATAGATTTAATGAATATTCTCTTGATTTTCTAATTCAGCTTATATTTCTGCTTAATGATCTTGAATCTATTATTCCATATCTGCGATCATCTATCCTAATTCTGAAATCTGTTCGTTTAATTTCTCAGTCTTTTCATCAATATGTTCCAACAAGCGTTCATGCAATTCTATTCGTTATTATTCAGCATTAAAGAGAACGATGTTAGTGTCTGCTAAGTTTTGTTCCCTGAGAATAAGAGAAATGTATTTACATATTTGCAAGCATGTCAATAACATAAGTGACATGTTCTAGATTTCCAGTCTATTCTGGAATTTGGGCGAATGACTCTTTAGTTGATAAAGACAAGTACCAATGATTTAACTAAAGGGATTTTATTCTCCCAATTACTCCTTAGCCTATGATCGTACCTATACGAATTCTTATCGTATGTCCTCGTAACTAACCTCTAATTCATTGTCCTGCTTAGCAAATTTGGTTTAAGGTGCAAGATCTGGCATTTTGGGTATCAATTACCCAATCAATCCTTTGGATCTGCGAACGATGCCGCTGGACATGGTTATTTCGCTTCTCCTTCTTTCGAACATGGCAACCTAAATATTGGTTGATATTATTGAACTTCGTTTTCTCGAATTTGGACCAATTCAGAAACGGTATTTTCAGTCACTTCTAGAATAGCTTACTTTTCATCGATAATCTGTGCAAACTTATTGGTGTAATTGGTTAATAGAGCTATTTTATTTTCCAATGAAGTAACTCTATATTTGGAATCCTAGAGCATTCTTTGGGTTTCCTCAATGTTTTGAAGTTCTATCAAAAGTAATGATGTGTAATGAACCTGTGTCACATTGTTCTTGGAATTCATCCGAAGTAAGTGAGGCAACCTTGGCTTCCATGCTATTAAGATAAATTAAGAATTATGTTTGATCATGTCCTAGATAATCTCATTGACTAGTACCTTTTCTGAGAAAGGCCCTCACATCTTTGATCAGATGCTGGCCAACCTGACCTTCACTTGCGATGTTGTCGATATCATCCTTATTTTAACCGACTTAATAAGCAGCTGCTAAGTGTAAAATAAAATGTATAAAAATCATTAATTATTTATGGAAAAATTATTATAGATTTCATAAGAAGTTAGAGAAGCACTCGAGAAGGGTCAAGCAGTAGTAGCTTTGGAGTCAACCATAATCACACATGGAATGGAATATCCCACAAATGTTTAGACAGCCTTGGGAGTGGAGGAGGAAATCAGAAACAAAGGAGCTATTCCTGCTACGATCATTGTCACACAGGGAATCCTTAGAGTTGGATTAAAGTAAGAGGAGATCGAAGAGATTGGAAAGAATAAACACCACTACTAGAAATGTTCAAGGAGAGACCTAGCATAAATAATAGCATAAAAAGGATATGGAAGTACAACTGTGGCAGCAACCATGATGATTGCTCATATGGCTGGAATCAAAGTATTTGTTACTGGAGGAATTGGAGGAGTTCATAGAGGAGCTGAACACACTTTTGATATCTCTGCAGATTTGGTTGAATTGGGATAAACTCCAGTTGCTGTTGTTTGTGCTGGTGCCAAGTCCATTTTAGACATTCCAAAAACCTTAGAGTATTTGGAAACCTAAGGAGTTCCTGTCGTTGGATACAAAACTAAACATTTCCCCAACTTTTTCACTCCAGATTCAGGTTTGTTCTGCAGTACATCTGTGGATTCCAGTCAGGAGGCCAGTGAGTTAATTAAAGCACAATTTGAGTTGTTGAAGCTTAAGAATGGAATCCTCTTTTGTGTGCCAGTGCCTTAAGATTAAGCAGCAGATGGTTAGATTGTACAGTAGGCCATTGATAAAGTATTTGTTTACATTCAAATTAGGCACTCAAAGAGTTGGATGAAAAGAATGTCAATGGTGCTTTGGTTACTCCATTTCTATTGAAGAGAGTCAATGAAATTACTGATGGGATGAGTTCAAAATCTAATGTTGCTTTAATTAGAAATAATGCAAGAGTAGGAGCTGAGATTGCTATTTAATTGTGTTAAAAATGATTAATAAATAATTCATGAGTAAAAATCTATTATAATACCCAAATACCAAGTAATTTACAATGTGTAATATGTTAACCACAATGAATCTTATAATTAATACAGTGTCTTGAACTTTGGATAATTACTAAAGTGTAGTATTGAAAGTGGCACTAAAGTCAACCAAGCCAACACAGTAGAGAATACACTACTCTAAATTGTGCTCAGACTTAACAATCCTTTATATTTTTTGATTTATACCTGATATCCCATACAAAAAGACTCTTCTACTTGTGTATTCTCCTTTATATTTAAAATTGAAGCACGAACTCAAAAACAAAGTTGTGTAATGCAATAAAAACATAATTAAAATTGCTATTGCTACTGCCATCCTTTTTGGAATGAAATTTTCATCATCTTTTGAAATACTCATTAATAAGCTTAATATTATTAATGGAACAATTTACTTGGCTTGAAATTTGTCTTATACCTAACCATAAGGTCTACTTAACCAAATAGAGTTCTTCAAAAGCCATCTAAATCAATTCGTATAAGATTCAAATTTTTATGGAAAAAATTCAAAAAAGTCCTCCATAGTATATAAACCTTTACGTCAAACCTTTAAGATATTCTCCAAAAATAAAACTTCTTTGTAGCTCAATAAACTGAATACTATTATTTGCTATCTTCAATATCCACTCTATAATATTTAACAGAGCACCTTTTACATAAAGGAATAACTTAGAAATATTGAATTCTGTGATCAATCTCTACAATTCTGAATCCAGTTTATCCAATTCATGGAACCTATTTAAATTCTCAATGTGGAGAGTTTAATTGACTTCTTTATACTTCTAAAATTGAAATACTGATATAACTAAAGCACTTATAAAACTAAACTAAAGCTCTTACAAAATCAAGAAAGAACTTAATAAAATTTGAAGTAAGAACCCTTAATTACAAATATTTTCGTAAATATAGGTAATTCCAATTGTAAATCCCATTTTTTATACAGAAACACCCTTTCTATAAGTGCAAGTCAAGCCATGGTAATATATATTGAAAATTTGGTATATCAGTAGAATTGTCTTTCTTCAATCCAAGAACGATTGGAAATATTAATGATATATCAACCCTTCCAATCTATCATAGTTCTAATTGAAGATTTAAAGAATTTAAGAACCATATTGCTATGCATATTAGACTAATAATTTATAATAAACCTAAGGGAAAGACCTATTTGTGCTTTTAAATTATATAAGTGAAAAATGATTATATGATGTTAATATAAAATTAATATTTCAAAGTTGATCACGGACTTTTAAGTAAGCTTATAAATCAAAGTCTGGATCATCAAACTATTCTTTAAAAGTTATATTATACTAATACCTTCTCCCTAAAGGTCTTCTTCCTATCCTTCACTATCACTTGAACTGGAATCTTCTTCTTCTTCAGGCTAATAATCTTAGTCATAATCCTCTTCATTTTGTTCCTAAGGTTGTTAGAAAAATTATTAAGTATTCATTTGTATTGGGGCCTATTAAAATACAAGATTAGGGTTAAATTGGTTTTATTGTGCTATCAAATTCGTTCCTTAATTCCAAAACTAGGGTTGTTAGAATTATTAAAATTAGTTGTTGAAAGGGTTCATGGTGTTATTGGGAACACTGTAAAAATGTTAAGATTGATCAGGAGTAAAGAGAAATGGATTTTGGAAGCAAGGAGTCGAATTGGCTTGGGAGTTGTGGTTTTCAAATTCCATAAGCGCGAAATTTTATTAATATTAAAATACAGATAACTTTTAATATATATAAATCTCTAATAATAAACTATTAGATTTACAACATAATTTATACAGTATGCTGGAGAGAAATTACGGGTATATTTTTAATAATAACTCAAAGCAAGATAAAAAGGAATGGAAAAGGATTAAAAAATATTACAATATATTTTAGATAGAATATTCTTCAAAAATTAATAAATAATAAAAATGATCTTTTTAGTTAGATATATATTAATGAATTATAGGAATTAATGTATTTTATTGGCATCAAATAGAGGGTATACATAAGTTAAATATATGTTTTATGTAGACGAATTGGATTATTTAACATATTTTATAGATAACAAAATAATAATCATTCTAGAATATCGATGAGATGAATGGGTTAAAAAGATGCTTACAATATTAATATAACTTTATTTCAAATTAATAGTCAAGTGTAAGGATATAAAAAGGTTTTTATAATTATTAAATTAAAATTCCTAAAATTGATATCTTAAATTCTATTAGACAAGATAGATAATAAACTTATATAAACTAAATTATACAACTAATAATATAAAATCTAAGAGCTTTTATCATGATGAAAAATTATAAAAATTAAATCTTATAAAAGTAGACGATCATAAATTCAGTGATATATATAAAGCTCACAATAGTATGGGTAAGTTAAATATCAGTATATCTTGAAATAGAGTTAGAACATATTTTAAATCCGTGACCATTTGATAACTTGTTTGTTTCATCAAATTGATATTAATTTAAAAATAATCATTTTTCTAAATTGCAAACTTTTTGAATACCCTTCAAGAATTTAAATATCATAAATTAAGCTTAAATAAAATGAGAGGGCAGCAAGAAAATTATCTTTTCCAAATTAAGCAATTTGATCAAGATCTGCTTTAGATTGATTATAAATGCAATAAGCGGTTATTCTCTTTAAAAGAGAGAGTGAATTCAAATAATAATAACACTTCCTTTATCACATAAAATTTAAATTAATCTTATTAAAGAGCTGATTTAAAAATGGAGACCGCCTAAAATCAATTTACTCCAATTACTCATTTGCAAGTTCAAAGTAAACAGGATTTGGGAATAGAGAGACAGTTTTAAGAAGTGTATTAATCATCATAAGAAAGCAACAAAGAACTATATAATATTAAATGTATTCATAAAATAAAAAAGGAGAATTAATATTCTTCATAAAAGAAAAGGAAAACCTAAAAACGACCTTTTCAATTAACCAGAATACCCGAATGCTCAAGAGCAGCCAACATAACCTTGATATTTAGAGAAAGTGAAAAAAGCATGGAACTCAAAGATTACTCTTTGAATTTGATAAATACGTGCTATCAATTAAAGCAATAGATTCTATGCGAATTATTGCAAAAACAGCTTTTCATAACTCAAAAGATTAAAGGCTATATTGAGTGCTCTAGATTATTAGTAAATGGAAACATATTTGAAGATTAGATGTTACTTAATGAAATCAGACATCCTATTTTGATTGAGATATTTTAGTTTAAGACTCCAAATTTCAACCAAGATTATCATTATTAGTTCAATCATGAGTAAGTATACCAAAATTAGTATGATGGTTTAAGAGTGTAAAATTTATAAATTATGTATAATAATAAGCAAATAAATTGGTCAGGAATTGTTGATATTTCTCATATTGATTTTGAGGAGATTTTGAAATTAGAAAATGGCTATGAATTATACAATATCAACAAGTTGGGTTATTTTAGGATACCAAATTAAGGTAAGAAGTTGAATTGCAAAAGAATGGTCAAACTTAATGTTCCTGAGGAATTGCTCATACTGACCACTGATGACAACGGAAATAGGGATAAATCATACTTGATGAGGAAGTTATCTGAACAATGTAAACTGTTGAATTAAGAGTTTGTTAGTTTAGATAATGAAAGTAGATATTATGAATTCATTGAACAATGATTATTTTACTTAAAGAGATTAAAAATTGATTAATTTATAAATATTCAGGAATTCGTAGACTTCCTCAAAATGTCCATCATTTTAATTAAGTCTTCAATCTGCTAATTCCATAACACTTATTATTCTTTATTTTGAGTGTTTAATTGCTGGATTTAAGTAACCAAGATATCATTATTTTTTCTTAATTGCAAATTCTCCTATTTCATCTAATGTATTAAATCCTAATTGATTTGATACTTTGCTAGTGATTCTGAGATTTTCTCAATTTGTATTTGCATCTGCTCCTTCTATTGCTTTAATTTGACCCTTTGCTTTTCGCTTTCCAAGAGCTTATCCTCTAATTCATTGATAATCTTCTTGCTGAAATCATCTTTAGCATTGCTATTTTTCAGAGTGTAGATTTGTTATTCTGCTTGATTCAATTTATTTTGCAGTTCTTCGACCTAGGCTCCAGTATAACCAGACGCACTTAGCGATTATATATTTTCAGCATAATCAACTAAAATAGTTTTGATTTATTCATTCAACTGTGACGGTAAGATGTTGCTTTTGAATAGGGTCTAGAATTAGGATGTATAGAAATCAAGTAATTATGAAAAGGTTTGTGGTTTGAGAAATTTCTTATTGCCTGAGTTTGGTAAAGATTGTTAAGTTTGTTTTTTACCTGACGACTGATTGGACTATTTTAAACTCTTAGTAGTTTGGGGCTGAGGTGAATTCTTATTGACATTATTTACTCTCTTCTATTCTTAAGAGCTTTCTGAAGATGATGAGTGATTCCTTTCTGGCTTTTTCAATTTCTATTCGCTGTATCTAGATGCACTCTAGGTTGTCTTCTTCCATTTTTCAATTAATGAATCCATTAATATTACTTAATAATTTATTATTTAAATTATAACGACGCATAAATAAATATATATAATAATAATAGATTGTTTTTTAGAGTGTTCTCATGATCCAAATGCAAATCTAACATTAATAGATTCTTTAAATCTACTTACATATCTCCTGTGGGCAATTGAATAAAGAGCACTTATTTTTTATTAGTAGATAAATATATGAAACCAAAATTACAATGGTTTTGAGTAAATTGGTTAATCATCCCTTGAAAATACTCTCCTTTACTTTTCATACAGAAATAACAAAAATATAATAAATTTATGAATTTTTGCCATTCAGTTTTTCCTTGCTTTTATTAAAGTTATAACTAATAGAATATTTTATAATGTCCTATTTGTTTGTATTGTTGGAATAGGACAATAATTATATAAAGTTATGGCTAATTAATTACCCCCTGGTGGTTTAAATAAGGGCTTGGTTGTATCCTTACAATGTTCCTGTCCCCCTGGTTGTTAGTGTAATTCAAGAGATATTAGAAATTGGCATCATAAAGTCTGTGGTTGCCCATCCTTCATTAACGAATTCGGAGATATTTTTTGCAAAAACTTCAAAGACAAGCCAGAATGCTAAGGTTATTTTATCTAGCATGCATAATTTCAGTGTTCTATTGCCTAAAGAAATGATACTTGGATCGGTTATAGAAATGCAGCTTAATTTATGATGGCCTTGGCATAAGGAATATAGGCAGCAGAATTTCAACTTAAGAACGATAAAAACCTTGTTCATTTTACAGCAACCTTGAATAAGGAAGTATAGAGGAGATGGAATAGTTGAGTTTCTACATCTATATATATATAAACAAATGTATTCATTTAAGCCTTCTTTTCGCCAAAAAATTTGTATTTGATCCTTTGATAAGGAAGAACCAAAGGGAGATTAGACTTTAAGTTTAAAATAAATAGAATATAATTTATTATTAAATTGGTTACCAAATATAAAATCATTTCTATTTTTAATACCTAAAATACCAGTATCGTAAAAGGAGTCATTATTCTATATTACATCTTTAGTAAAGTAGCCTTCTTTCATTTTTACCAATTTTAATTCGAACTAATACAGAAAGGAATATCAATTTAGTGTTCTGGTGAATTATATAGAAGTAATTTTAAGAATTAAAAACCAAACTTAACCAGGGGTATAATCAAAAATAGATCGGTTTCTAAACTTTCTATCCTATTTCTTAAAGTTTTGAGTCAGGCCTTTGTGAAAAAAGGGTAACCTTGTTATCAACTTAAATGAAAGTTTAATGTATTATAAGAGTATAATTATACTATTCTTATTTGTATAAGTATCTATGTATACATTATAACTTGTATATGTTAAAAATATTCAAGTAGTTTTACACTAAAAAATTAAGATTAACTTTATTCTTTTATTATTAATATATATGTATGATATTATTAGAAAATTAATCATTTTTATTTGATTTGGAAGCATCAAGCTTTAATTAGACAAGGACGTTGACAAATGACTGAGATCTATTGAAAAAACATCCAAAAAAAATACATTATTCTAATTATATCTCTATGTTCAGTCTTTGGTATTTTCAGTTATCATAATAAAATGTTTTTGTCTATTATTGTACCTTGAGTTAATTTAGATAAATGTTAATAATCAAATAGATAGGCGTAATTTGGATAAAGAAAAATTATATTTATTTGTTTTGATGATTTTCAGTCTAAAGTATTATTTATATTTATTATTAAAACAGATGAAGCATCATTACGAAAGTGATGAAGATGATGAGGAGCTGAAAGTAATGGATCTACAAAATGTTAGGTTGGAGACATAATTTAAGGAAGATTCAGTATAAGTTAGAAAATTGGAGAGGGTTCCTTCGGGTAGGTGTATAAAGTGATAGATCAGAAAAGTGGGGATCAAGTGATGGCAATGAAAGTAGAGGTAGAGGAGGAAGATTACAGTATGTTGGAGAAGGAAATCAAAGTGTTGATCGAAATGAGGTAGAGAGTAGGATGTTAATTATTAGAAAAAAAACTGGATTCCCTTAAATAAAGTTTTATGGATAGGAAAAGAGATTTACCTATTGCATAATGACAATGCTAGGAAAGAATTTGGAGTCAGTGGTGAGAAAGTGCGGAGGCAACTTTGATTTGGGGACATCCTTAAAGATCGCAATTCAAGTAGGTCATCGATACAATATATAGTTAATAGATGATAGATAGAATCGAAACCCTCCACAATTGTCGTTTCTTGCATAGAGACATCAAACCTGATAATTTTGTACTTGAAGCAGGACCATCACCGAAACTGATTTATTTGATTGATTTTGGACTGTCTAAACACTACATAGTAATTAGATGTAACTAACATAGAACTCAAAAGGGGATCACATCCAATATATCAAGAAAGCAGGTTTGATTGGAACAGCCAGATACGCCAGTATCAGTGCTCATGATGAAATGGAATAAGGAAGGAAGGATGATTTAGAAAGTATCGGCTATGTCTTGATATATTTGGCAAGTGGTACGCTGCCATGGATGAATTTGCAGATTGAATAGAAGGATTTAAAATATGCTAAAATTCATCATATGAAGAAGACCATCAAGCCTGATGTTTTGTGTGCCAAATTACCAAGAGTATTATATATATTTAAATCATAAGTGTTTCACAAAGTTCATGCAAGATGTCAGAGGCTATGAATTTAAATAATAACCAAATTACTAATTATTGAAGAGTTACTTCTCAGAGGAATTGGAGTAGATTCAAAAGGAACGGAAGGGATAATTTCAGTATGATTGGGAGAAATTACCCGAGTATTAATAAAAGAAGAAGCACCTTACAGTTCATATAATGTAATAAAGTAGCAAAGAGGAAAAGGTGAATTTGATCAAATAGAAGGAACCACCAAGAGTAATTCCTTAGACTTTCGAATAAATCATGCAAGATACTAAGAAAAAGAAAAGCACTAAAAAAACAACTAGTCATAAGACAAAGAAGAAAGATCCAATTATGATAAATATAGCAGAACCAGATAGTCCTGCTTAAATGCCGTCATTTGGAATATTAAATCTTAAGCCATATCAATAATAAAATTCATTCTTACAAATACCTTAATTAAACTCAAGTGGATTAATAGATTATTTGCCCTCGTTGAATCCCTCAGTAGCCACATCAAAGATGAACAACTATCATTAGAGTGAAGATGTGGTTAGTGAGGGTAGATTGCCAATTTGGGAATTGGGAGATGGTCAAATTCCAGGATTTTAGAAGATGATTGGTTATGTGACCAAAGGAATAAAAAAACCAAATGCTGATTTTTAAAGGAAAACCAGGAAAGCTCATACATGTATGCACATATTTCTTATTTTTAGAGATTGATACTATAAAAAAGATGTCGTAAAATTTAGTTCAACCGAAAACAATAAAAGGAGATGATGAGGGGATTCCTGAGGGATTGGATTGATTCTATAATATAGAATATAAAATATATATTGATTAAGAATTCCGTATTGTAATTCAACAACATCCATCGTTTTTTGAGTTTGATTTCTTAGTGTCCTTAACATCTTTGATTTAGAGACCTTTCTTTTTCTTGCCTTTGCTTTCTTAAGCTTAAACTTTGATTGAGATGCCTAATGTAATCGGAACAATAATACTTTCGCCTAAAGCTCTAAACAATTCAGTGATGCCTAGCCCTGCTTTGGCCGATGTAAAGAAATGCTTAGCTCCTATCTTTTTACAATACTCTTCGACTTCGTTTTTATCAATTTGCATTTAATTCTTCATGTCACATTTATTGCCTGCAACCACGATTGAAATATCCTTGGTTCCAAATTGTCTTAATTCTTCCACCCATTTTTCGACCTATGAGTTGATTTGAAATGTTCTACTTTGAGAAATGACTCTTTGTAAGTGACATCATAAACAAGAACAGCTCCATAAGCATCTCGATAATATACGGTGGTCAGTGCATGAAATATTTCTTGGCCAGCAGTGTCCTTTAGAAATGAAAGATTGACATACCCAGATGGCCAATTTGATGTCCTTACCACCTCCCAGGTCCACAACTTTATCAAAGTAGGTGGCATTGACAGATGATTCCTAATTCTCATTAAATTGATCCTAGCAATATCTCAAAGTCAAACAAGTCTTGCCTACTCTGCCTAAAGATTAAATGAATATGACTGACCCTCTCCAAGCATCACAATCTTTATTGGTGCACTCATTCAATTTAATATTTATATATATATAATCAAGTACTAAATAGTGGTGTGAGTTTTGCAAATTCCTTATAAAACAAATTTCGCTCCTCCTTCTTCCCTCTCTTCTTCTTGTTGAACTTAGCCTTCTCATAAAAGAACTTAGTTTCATTCTCGCAAGCATTGAACAATCCATTGATATCTTATAGGATGGTCTAAACAAATGAACTACTCTGACTAATGATATCGTAAGTAATGGGACTCACTATTGTCAACTAGAAGTCCTCTTTTTCCAAATAAAAAAATGGACTATTGTTGGTTCATATAAATATACATACTTCTAGTCAAAGCCCTTGTAGAAGATTCCCATAGAATGAGGGTTGAATTTGGTTCCATAAAACTCTAGAAATTTGTACGTCGCCAATCCAATTGAATGGAATCCACCGTTTTATTAATAATAGTACTCCAGAAAGGCCACTACAATTAGTACCAAACAGAACGACGAAATTCCACCTTTGGATTAATCATTCAATCCTCTTTTCTTAAGTAAACTTTTAAATAAAAGTGTAATAGTTTTCAACTCCTAGTATTCTTGAAGCCAAAAGCATGTAAGTTCCGTTGATGTCAATCCCTAATGCTAAATGTGTCCAAAGAAACTGATATCTACTTAAATCAACTGGGATTGGCACACAAGATCTATGTGAGGCAAATTCATATTCCCATTCCTAAACGGGATACTGGGGTCCACCCATAGTTTAATGAGTGGCAGAGTGGTTTGAGTAGGATAGATTGGTCTAACATTAATAAATGGATTACTTAATTCGCTTGATCCAATTCATTTTATACAGGAACTCGATTATGACATCCATCTTTTGGTTTAATTGATGCGTCTCCAGACCAGTGATCCCTATGTCAATATCACTATCAGGCAGAGCCAGTCTTGTGGCACAAGATCCAAACAGACAAACTCCAGCATCCTTAAACAAGAACTAAATTATGAATTGAATTCGATTGAAGACTAACTGTCTAATTGGAAATTGTAAATCATTATCCCTCCTGATCTAATCGATAAATTCTTTAATGTCAAGATCTAATTTCTTTATCATTTATTAAAATGCTTGATTCATTAGATTTTCATCTATGGGATTTTCGATTAATTCAATTGTTTTAGGTAAAACTAAATTCTTTCTAATTATTTTTTTCTTTTCAGGAGTACTAATATTTTATTCTTATTATAATTATTATTATTAATAATCCTATTATTATTATTCTTATTATTATTATTATTAATTTTATTATTTTTCCTCTTAATTTATCACTTTTATTTATTCTTAATTATCAAAATCATTCTTACTTATTTCCTCAATCTCCATTTGTTGCCTATTTTCTTATATTTAAGTTTATTGTTCTTATTATTCTAAACTTAATTATTTTTCCTTATTTGAAGAGGATCCATTAGAATGGTTTGGAGATTTCTACTTTTTCTTCTTTGTCACTACAATCCAATCTTCAGTGTCTTGATTATCGTCAGAAGTAACATCTTAATTTTCCTGCTCCTTCTAAACAACAATTGGAAACTTCTCCTACGTCACTTAATGTATCAGTTTCTTTTGCTTATTTTATTTCTTCTTCTTCTTTAATTTTTATTGAGATGCTTATTGATGTTACAGATGATGATCATTCTTTGTTAAACATTCCAATTCTTACAAAATGGATTATTTATAGGATTCCCTTATGATTTGTAGAACCTACTTTTCACAGAGACTTTAAAGAGTCAAAGCTTGATGTAAAGGCAAGTAGAATATGGATTCGAGTTGATTATCGTTGAACTTACTGAGAAGACTCTGAATATCAATTTTATGATCCTTAATGAAAGAGGTGTATTGTTAGAGTAGAATATTCTGATCTAGTCGAATGACAGTGGAAACACAATCAGTGACTTTCCTCCTTATATTGTTGCCGTTGTTGATCCAATATTACAGGACGCATTCATGATTGATGAAATTGATGTGTTTATAATAGAGCAGAGTGACTTACTTTTCAAACTCGTTAATTATCCAACTTAGACAGGTCTAGGGTTGAGTAGAATCAAACCAAGGAGCATCTTGAACCTTCAGCTGTTTATTATCTTCAACAATTTTGAGTTATTCTGCAAAAGCCTTGCCATTTGAGCAATCCCGTAACAAAGTGATGATTTCATTCATGTCTCCTCTGATACAGATGGTATCGAATATTTCATCTTCATCCACCAGGGTGAGTTAAGATAATAGTTTCTAAAGATAATGGTGAAGACGTACTTCTTCTAAATTGTTTTTTTGAGTGCATTCCGAGATTTAACATATTTGGTCAATAGAATCCTTGAATTGAATCGATTGGTTCGATTTCAATTTATAATAGGATTTCTAGACTAATCTGTCATGTAAATACATCTTTAAGATAAATAGGCTGATAGATCTCTGACCAATGACTAGTTGATTATTCCCATTGTGCTTTCTCACCCTAAACTAATCAATCATGTATATATACCAACTCATGAGACCAGAAAAATACGATTATGACATGATATACTTTGGATATTAATTAACAAATAAAATATTTGCGAAACTTCATAAAATAGTAATGGTTATATAATAAATAAAACTTCATCATATGTAAACACATTAATCACCTTAAGTACTCTGATCTCTACTTCTCCTTGAATTCCCTCAAGATCTCAGCTGCCTCCTTACTGATAAAGGTTTCTGTGTCATTAAACTAAGAAAACTTCATTGTGGGTTATTTATAACTATCTCTTTCATTTAATTTATTCAATATCGAATCTATCTGTTGCGTTTCTGCAGAATCGCAAATCCCCTTCGATTTCAATATCCCACTCAACAACTAAATTGCTTCGATTGCCAATTGCAGTTTTTCATCAGTGCTCATTTTGTAGGTCTAAGCAGGTGTTTAAGACAACCTATTAATTTGTTGCTAAGAAGGAGTTTGTGGCTACTGGGGTATTGCCGTATTAGAGTTGGATTACTTATTTGTTGTATTAATGAACAATTGAGGTTACGACGATGACTTTAGTTAACTTCCATAATTCTATTGTCTTTCTACAGAAGTAACTTACTTATCCAATTACTATAAATTATTTTGTTATTGTTATGATTATTGTTACGATTGTGAATTATTCTGTTACAATACATCCAATATTAAGTTGGCTGAATCTCTTACTTGTTTTATCTAATATAATTCAATTATAATAAATACCTTATTTGATTTTAATTCATACATTAATTCCTTAAAGTACGAATGTTCCTGAATTTTCTCTTTTTATAGCACCACCAGGGAGTACAATATGTCTAACGCCATCTTCTTCACTTGCCATTATTGATTTGACAGCAACTATTGCAAATGAGGGATGATTTCATCGGCAAAAATACTAGGATTAATGAACTGCTTTACTCTGATTATTCTTCCACACTCAAGATGATTGCAGCCATTCCTTCCAGGATCTCCACTTTCCCATTTTGTTGATTCAACAATGAGATGAATTTCCGAAAGAGGAACAAGGCATTTTGTTCTAGGATTTCGAAGGACAAGAATTAGACTACTCGTGTCAAACAGAGGGCGTGTTACGCATTCTAATTTAGATGGTTCATGAGTGGTTTCAGAATGCTATTGAGAACGTCTCCGTCGAAACAACAGAGCTTAACTATTTTCCCTATAATTTCAGCCACTTGGGCACACACGCAACTCATCGATTCGAAGTCCTTGATTCTCTTCAATAGATGGGTGAAGATCATGGGTAATTGAGGACTCAAGTTTTCATTGGCACATTCAGCCAATAATCCGAACAATTTCAATTGTTCTTTGACCACACTAATTTTATCCGATTTGGCTTCTATGAGTACTTAAACTATCATCTGGTATTGATCGCATTCGAGAAATATCTACCTGAATTGCGGACTTGCAATGGGTTTTTACAATAAGTATTAAAGTTGTTATTTGTAATTTTTCATTCGTTATAATTTTAATTAAAAAGCCTCCATAATTTTATCAATATATTATAGCCCACTTCAGCATAATTATATTTCATGAATTTCTTAAACAAAATATTTGCAAGTGCCCACAATAGAGGCTCTTTTTAAATTGAGGATGTCTCCGGTTCCGAAGATGATTAGGATGAAATCCCAGAACACCAAGAGATTCCATAATTCAAGAAATAAAGCATCCAACAATTATCGAGTTACAATTCTCGGAAAAAACCATAACCTAAAATTGGTTAGGCCGATTTCTTGGCTAGATACGATGAAAATTTTGATGATGTATTCGGAGACAAACCCGCCCCAATAGATTTCCCGAAGAGTAGGAAAAGGAGGCAAGAGGAGGAGGAAGAGGATGAAAATGACAACGAAAGGAAATCATCTAAGAAAAAGACCTAAAGTAGGGAGAGGAAATAATAATAATCAAAGGACTAAAAAGATTAAACAAAAGATTTAAAAGAATAATAAAAAGATAATAAAAAAACAACAAAGGAATTTAGAGAGACAATCGATTACAAGGAATTTATCGACACTAAGGAATTTAAGGACTTTAAGGACTCCTATGAATTTAAAGAACCTCTTGAACCAAAAATATTAAAAGAACCAAAAATAAGATTACCAAAATTTCCAAAATAAAGAAAAAGGATTGCTAATAATCATCTTTCAACATTAAGATCGAATTCCGATGGACGAGACAGTGTAAGTAATAAGGATAGGGAATCTATATAACAAAATAACAAGTATAATCCTAATGAAATTGCATTACCTTAAACAGCATTGCCAAAATCTGAAAAGAAATAAGACAAGTAGAAAACAATGTTTTTTACGTTTGGAATGAATGATGATGATAGTGAAAAGGAAATAAAGAATAGAATCAATAATTTATTTTACGATCAAAAGGAAAAGAAAGATCAGAATGAATAACTTAAAAATGGTAACAACAATAACAATAACAATAACAATAATAATAATAATAACAATAATAATATCAATAATAATAATAATAACAATAATAATAATCATTCAAAAGAAAAGAAAGAGCCAGAAAAGAAACAGAAGAATGAGGAAAAGAAATAGAAGAATGAGGAAAAGAAGTAGAAGAATGAGGAAAAGAACGATAGAAATGAGAAGAAATAAAGAAAAGAGAAAAAAGATAAAGAAAAAAAAACTATTAATTACTTGAACGTATTTGATGAGATTAAGAATACATAAAAGAATGTCAGTAGTAAATAAAACAGTGAATAAAGAGAAACAAGGAAGATGAACAGTGAATAAAGAGAAAAGAAGAGAGATAAGAAGAGAGAATCGAAGTAAGCTGGTAAGAAGAATGAAAAGGCAAACTCGAAATCTCCATCTCCTGAGTTGAAACTTATACAATATGAAACTCAAAAGAAAGTAAAAAGAAGCCAAAAAAGAGTTATTGAGGATTTGGAAATGCTAAATGTAGATGAATTATCATTAAATCCCAATATTGTAGAATGCAAACCCAATTTATATTTAGATTACACACCTGTATATGATTGATTGATTTATAAAATAATGTAATCACCTACATCGTCTATAAATAAATTACGAAACTCTCTTACCAGCTTTTATGTCAAAAGCAGCTGTTCCAATAAAACCTCGCCAATCAAAGAAGATCCTACAATACTCCAAAACCTTTTGAGAATGTAACAGAAGGAAATCGACAGATTGGAACATCAGAATAAGAATCTCTAAGTCCTCACATAGCATCAATGTTCAATGCTTTATTAAGAGAGAACGTTACGAACAAACTCTACTAAATTGTAAATGCATTCAGATTTACCATAACAACAATTACCCAATGCCAGGAATGCTCGAAGATCGACTATAAAGAATGTATTATAGGCCATGAAACCACCACCTCGTAAGATTGTAGTCTCCAATAAACTCTAAATGACAAACAACGAATGTTTTAAGCTAAGTTCAATTCTAGAAGCCACTAATTAGCAAGCCAAATAATTATACCATGATGACAGTAGCATATAATTGGTCAAAGAGATCCTAAAAGATGAGGATTCCTTTATTGATATTATTACGACATATCCTCCTCAATAAGTTTCAATAATGTACGACAAAATTAAGAAATTGATCAACGAACATGAATAGATGTTTGAACTGATCTTAAAGTTCAAATCAATCATTGACAACTCTTTTAGCCTATAAAATATTAAGTTACAATTAGAAGCTCTCAATCAGTTGAGCTAACAGTGCAAGAACATCCTAGAATGCAAAAATGCCTAGATCATTACTCATACTGACGAGACAAGTAAATCATATATACAACATGTCTATAACAACAAGTAAATCCTCAATTTGAAGAATGCAAAATTTGATGAACGATTTAAAAATGAGAATTTCAATCAATTATTAGCAGCTCCAATTCTAGACAACAACAGATGTCTAGGAGTTATTGTTTGCTAGGATAAGTCAATCAATTTTAGCGACGAAGATGAAATTTTGATCTAATACATATGCAGACAGGCTCAATATATACTAAACAATTAAGTATCCAATAATAAAATAGAAATTCAACTTCAGAAGTATCAACACACTCTCAAAAGCTTGTTATTGCTGTAATAAATCGATGATTTAGATACTAAATTACACTTCTCAGAATAGAGACTTTGCGAAATTATGAACAGTAATGAATGCAAGATTATCTTACTTTAATAGAACTGCGAGCTACAAAAGAGTATCATTTGGGAAGCTATTCAAAACAATCAAACTCTGTTTATTAATAATTGCTACAATCATGAAAACTTCTAACCAAATATAGACATCGATACTCAATTGCCAATAATTGCTACTCCAATAAAATATCAAAATAAAATTATTGGAGGACTGGAATTTATTTTATATAATAAATAAATTTCATCATTAGATTAGGAAGTTTTAGATTTGTTTATATAAATTTTGGGAATAAACTTTTATCATTTCACAAACAATTAATTTTGAATCTCACTAAGATTTGGTAGTTGTGATTTTTAATTTATTGGAATTTCATTTTATAATTACAACTACTTAATTTAATTTTATAAGTATTTTATTTCAGTTTGCATCTATAACAATTCCTCCTGATTGTCAGAATCCTTTAATTTTTAATTCAATTCATTTGTTATATCCAAGAGTTTTTCTCTCTCTTACTTCAACTTCAAAATGACCTCCTTTGAATTCTAAAGCTTTTTACTAAGATTCTCTATCTGTAGTTTTAATTCACTAGTTACACTTTCCAAATCCTCATTATTTTTTGTTTATGCTTAGAGAATTAAGATTTATTCTTTATATTTCAAGATTTCCTGCTAGAGCGATTAGATTTTCTCTTTGGCCTAATAACACTCTTGCTTTTGAATATTTAATTCCTAAACCTTCAACAATAACTAATCCTTTGTATTCTCCATTGTTTGATGCATGTCTTTCACAAACAATTTTAATTGAGTATTTTCCTATTCCAAACTTCGATGATGTTTAGACAAGGATTGCTTGGATTATTTGATCTGCTATTGCATAGATCCCCTCTAAAGTAGACTAGATACAGGTCCTTCATCTCCACTAAAGAGGAGTTTTTCAACCGATTCCACCTCTTCCTCCTCATCTAAGAACTTCATCTTGGGTTATTGAATTGGTTATTGTTGCTATGGCTATTATTAAGATGGTTTCTTATTGGAAGGATTGGATTATTATAATTGTGGTTTTTTGTTAGTATTATTTAAATTATTATTTTTCCTTAAGGCGACCACTTCCTCTATTAAAATATTATTTTCATTCTTCAATTCTTAAATTTTGGCTGCCATATTATCTAGTAATTTGTTGGACTCATTGATTGTCGATTTTAGATTTGCTATTTCATCATTTAATTGAGTGATTTAATAGATCTTCAGATCCAAATCATTCTTTGATTGTTTTTTATCCAACTCATTATTTTTAATTAATTACTATACTCTTTGTTCATTATCAAAAATCAATCGATTAAGCTTGGTTTCTATTTCCTAACATTTTTCCTTTTAATTTGCCTCTTGTATTTATAACTTTTCATTTTCAATCAAATACTGTTGTAATTAGTATTCCAATTTTCTAATCTTCTCCTCTGACTGAGTTTGAATCGATTTCAATTATTGTTGAGTCTGCTCCTTCAACAACTTTCCTTTAGTTTTCTTTTTTTATTTCATCTCCAACATTTTATAATTTGTTTTAATTGATAGAATCCTATCCCTATTAATCATCGTGATCTCTTTTGATTTAATCAATAATTTATTGTTATTATTAGATTTTCAATTTCAAAAGTTGATTATCATTTTGAAATTCAGCTATTTGCTCATTGAATTATTGTTTCTGAAGATTAAGTTTCTATTACAATTAAGCATTTTCATTATTGATTTGGATGTGCTATTCTGAAGCCTGCTCCAACTTAATGATGATGTTCTTTTGATCATTGTTTTTTTGGAGCAGTTATTCGATCTACTCCTTTTAATCATGTAATTGATCCTATTGATTTTTGAAATACAATTTTTCATTTTTCAATTATTCTAATTAGTGAAGCGTTTATTTGTATTTGGCTTAGAATTAATTTATCTCTTCTTCATGAATGCGCTTTAGATATTTAATTTCTTTCCTCTATTCATCATTCTTGGATTTCAAATTATCCCGTTATAATTTCCATTCTTCCTGCTTTCTATGTATCTCAGCTTCCAATTCAATATATTCATTCAGCTATTTATCATTCTACTGTTTCAGGGAGAGGAGCTTGTCTGTTATTTCATCCAGTTCCTCATCCCTATCTTTAATAACTCTTAAATTGTGCTAATAATCATCATAAAGATTCTTGTATTTGCTTTGCAATTCCAATATCAATTGATCCTTCATTAGTAACTATTTCTCTTATTGGGCTATTTTCTATCTTTAAAGATAATATAACTATTTTTCCTATTCTTCTATTTCATTCATATTATTATTATTATTTTATAATTTGAATAAAATTAGTTTATCAAATTTCCCATTTTGCCAATATGTTCATGCCTAAAAGAGAAAGTCAATAGGGAAAATTTGAAATTTTATGATTTGAAAATTCTTTTGGAAGTTTAATCTGTGTGAATAATCAATAAATAAAACATACTAGATTATTCCAAGATATATTCGAGAAAATTTCCAAAGATGATAATTATAATAAATCAAGAATAGGTCTCCTATTACTAAATTGACTAAATTAGATTAAAGATATTGATTGATTTATATTAATATTTGATACTCAATAATGATATTAATTTATATATTGAATATTTTAATAGGAGGAGCAGATGAAAAAAGCATTGCAAGTACTCAAGACATAAAGTCTCAATTACAACTCTATAAAGTCTGGCTTAAACTATAGAATGACTATAAGAGAGAATGGCCAGAGGATGGGACATATTTCAATCAACCTTAATAAATCTAATAATGCTCAAACAAACACAATCCTTAAGAAGCTTCTTTAAAATCAAGAGTATAAAATCTTACGAGATTAAACCAAGATGATATTCGAAGGATCCTTCGATGCTTTAAAAGCCTTAACAGGAGTAACAACTTATTACCCAGACACAGGTTAATATATTTATACTAAATTTAGGTTTATTAGTGTATGATTTAGAGGCCAACAAACTTATATTGCATTTAACCAAGGAGGATGTGTAATGTTAAGGAATTGTCTTGGGCTATGTCATGGATTAGGATGCAATCACCATACTGAACTCTCTTAGAGCTTCTACTATTCCATTATAAGCAAGATTGGAAAACACTTATAATTATTACCTAAAGAGAACGTTGAATGTGAGCTTGGCTGTATCTTTGCTAGTATTTTATAATGCATTTAATGGATCTCAAAAGTCCAAATTTGGTGTTTTTGAGCGTGACGAAAAATCACCTAAAGTAGATTCTAAATGAATAAGAATTAAAATTAATATATAATCGAAATCATTGTTAAATATATTATGATTATTGTATTAATTGATAAAATAATTATCATTAAGATAAATCAATATTATATTAGTTTTTCTTAATGGATGATTATAAAGACTCAGCACTATTTTATAATTCCGTTAACATTATTTTGTATAACAAATAGACAATTTTATCTAAATAGAGTTGGATCCAGTTATTGTAATATATTGAGCTGTTAAAATTATTAAAATAAGGCAACTAAATATATGATAAATATTTAATTTTTAAAATTTTACTAACATAATAACATAGGATCAAAATATTTGTTTAGATTTTCATTTAAGCAGCCTAATATTTAAAGAAGCAATTGTTGACCTCATATATTTAGACTAAGAAGAGTTAAATTCAATTATAATGCTATTAAGTTAAAACATTTCTTAATACATCAAAAGTAGATACACACCGTGTTCTTATTTTTATGATGAAAAATTAATTTCTTTCATTATAATGAATAGATATTGATTAATTTGATAATTTGATTTTTTTAATAAAATTATATAGAATAGTATTTAAGTTTATCATTTTTGTCTTTGGCAAAAGTGTCTTATGAGTAAGGGTTAAAATTAATGCAGGTTTTCTAGATATGATTATATAGCAATATTTTATATAGGCTTAAGAAAGTAAAACAGATAAAGTTTTTTGAGCTTTATTACGACACATTTTATGACATAATTAATCATAAATAACTCATGAACATCCCTCTAACTGTCTCCAATGATCTGCCATAACCAAACTTTTACTAGATGAACGAATATAGATAAGTTACAACTAGAACAAATAGCCTATAGATAATGTTCTCTTTACCTGGTATCTAAGTTTAAGAGTAATTTTAAAAAAAGTCCACATTTAGTTTTGGTAAATATCTAGATATATATAGGTTAACAAAGGGAAAGGTATTTCAATATATTTCCAACAAACTTTTGTGGACAACCAGCATTATAAATGCCATTATTTACAAGCATAAAAACTCATGTTCCCGAGCGATTTTGCGGGTATAATTTTAATTGTATCAAGTGGTGACTTGCCCCCATTATTAGTATTTGTATAGAAAAGTTAATAACCAAATCTTTAATAAATACCCTATGGACCAATTCAGGATGGATTCTTTTTGAAATTGGAGAGAAAGTGGAGATGCAGTTAATGTTGTTTTAATAGGTACAAATATAATTATTATTTCTTTAGATCTCCTCTAGATGTAATTTATATTGAAAATGGTTAAAATGTGCTCTTAGGATAAATTGAAGTTCCATATGCCATACTACATCAAACTTGTAATATATATGATAGGAATAATAACCTAAAGTATAATATCACTTAAAGGCTTTTCGGGGAATCTACAAAGCTTAGTTTTTTTCCTTGGGATGAAAGAGAGAGTCAACTTTTCTTTGATATCAAGGATTCAAGAGGTCAAGTATATGCTTAACAATATCATTTTAGATAGTTTCATAGATGAGAAAATAGACTAAAAGTAAGTTTAATTATGATGTATCGGTTAATTTTAGTCTTATATTTCCTCAAAATTCAATACCTGAGGAGAAGGCTTTACTTTTAGCTGCAATATTAATGTTTGAATGCATGTATTTTTGAAAGTATTTCGAATCATTTATTCAATTTAATTCGAATAGATAAGTATTTTCATAAATTCGATATTTTTATATAATTTCATCTTTATAAAAAATAATCTCATCTAATTTTTCATTTTAAATTAAATTCATCTGTTTATATTTCTGTTTATTTTGGAAAAAGTGAGTTCAAAGAGGCAGCTTAACAATTAGATTTTAATCCTTTCATCTTATTATAAAGTATATTATATCTTATTCTAAATATAGTAAGGCAAAATAAATAGTAATAGATTAAGATCATAAGTATTAGTATTACCAAGTTTTTAAATAAAATAATAAGTTGATAATATATTTAGAATCTCAATTTTATGTTCTAAAATACTCCTGATTATTATATAATATTTTATAATGTTTGATCAAATTTTATTTTAGGAAACAAGGGCTCCTACTTACCAATATGAGATCAAGGAGTAGAGCAAGCTCGGGCAATTATTGTATCGCGAATTTAACCAAGGTTATAAATTGTACTTGGATGAGTTCTAAATAAATGATGTTACGAATACTTTTGAGGAATTCATTAAGGTGAATGTGGATAATCAAATATTGGGGGTCAAGGAAATAAAATAGCATTTTCAGACCTTAACCATATCGAAACAGAATGCAAATAAGAAGCAATAAACATTGGTTTTGAGATCCAATTATGGGTTGAAGATTGAGAGTCAGGATTAATATATAAGTGGGACAGTGTTTGACTTTTAGGAGTGGAGTTGCATAGTGGTGATGATGATCACTCCTGAATTGAATTACGAGTATGTGACTCATTTTCATTCTACGGATAAGCAATACTATTCCTTCTAATTTGAAATAGGTTAGTCAAATAAGTATATCATTTTCAACCTAAACAAATGCCATATTTGTTTTTATAATGAAAATCTTATCAAATATGAAAAAGTGAAATGTTTATAATATTTAGAATATATTATTTAATAAATACATTATACAAATTATTCTTCATTTCATAGAATTGAATTTTAGAATACGCTAAACAAGTAGTAATTTATGGACTAGTTTTTATTGAAATCCGATGTGATCAAGTGGATTGCCCAGGATTTTGAGTACGAAGACAATCAGAACTATTAGTTATTCAAGCAGATAAGATACAAGGAGGATATAGCTTATAAGGTCCCTGAGATCTTCATAGCTTTAGGGAGGTTGTCAAAGTTGAAGTATCTTTACATACATAATTAATCAATTGTGGGGGAATGTTTGTTTGGCCAAATAGAATTTGGTGATGAGATATTATTTATTGACATTTCGCCTAGTCAGCATTTCATCCATTTTTACGAATGTGAGGCAGAGCCAGTCTTCAAATTGCAATCCTCAATATGGAGATACAGGAAACCATTCAGCGATTATAAGATAGAATTATTGCAGAAGGATAAAAAGAAGCTTATAAATAAGATAAAGTTGAAAGGTAAGGCTGTTAAGGGAAGATACATCTATGCGAAGAAATATTCTCTGTATGTGATATTTCATGGGAAGATGAGAATTGTGCAGAGTGAAAACATAATGATAAATAGGGTGATAGGGGAATATTCGTAGAAGGATGAAATTGAATTCGAGAGTGAGGATGGACAATGTATAATTAATTTTATATCAATTTAATAAGATTAAGCATATAAGTACAAATTTAAATTTTTTGAATGATTTGGACTAATGCAAGGAAAAGTATATCTTAAATTGATTATTATACAGTTTTATTATAAAATTTTAATAATATAATTTAAGACTGAATGAGAAATAGGAATAAGGTATTGATTCATTGAGACTTTTTAAAGTTAAGAATAAAGGATATTTTGGGATAGAATGATATTCTTCTGGATGAAGCAAGCAATGAATAGTTTCGTATTCAGCAAAGGTTCTTGAGGAATCATCAAAACATGTTTGAATAATTGACATCTACCCTTACGACGAGGCCATTAACCTTTGCGAAGTTTTCATTTCAGAAGGCCGAATTAGAATAAGACGAATAATTAAGACCCATTGTGGGTGGAATTTATTAGAATCAGAAACAAGGCTCAATGCTAACCAGCGAACTTTGGTCCAAAAAGCAATTTCGATAATATTTGAAGTAAACCAAGTATCCTTAATGCTTATATGCGCAGCACATACACAGCCAAGGGAGTTCTGAAAAGATTCGCTCATTGGGAGTGGGATTAGAATTCTAATAAGGATAGATTTAAGAACCTCACTGATAAGGTCAAATAAACGATTTACACCAATGAGAATGAATTGGTGACCAAGTTGCAGTTGGGCACTAGTGAAGGGGAGAAGAAATTGAGATAGAAAATACTGAGAGATTGGAGAGTCTAAAAGAGTTATGATATCCAAAAGAAATTAGAGAAGTACAAAGATTCACAGCTTTTAAAATAAAGAGGAACCAAATATAACCAATCAAATTAATCATTTGAACAATAATCGTTAAGACAATTATCAAAAAATAATCAATTAATTCATATTATTACAGAACTTTCGGAATTGCAGGAAGATACAAAGAAAGATAAAAAGAAATTAGATATGGTGACATAATAAAAGAGAAATACTAATCGTTTATAAAAGATAAATTTTGATTAATTTTTGTAAGACTGATTCTATAAGAATTGCTTAGACTTTGAATTTAGTTCATTTTTTAAATAATATATAAATTCGACTAGAATGTTGCTCAATAATAATTAATGAACTAATCAAGTTGGTTTTCCCTTGAAGAAGTAGAGTTGCAACATTAAATTACTGTACCCAATCCTCCAGTCATTAAGGAAAGGAAATTGCCAGAAAAATTAGACATGGAGACTCTCCTCTCTTAATACAAATCAATTGAAATAAATCCTAATCTGATCAAATACATAGTAGTTGAGAGTGAGACCACTGAGAATTCTAAACAGATCAACTTTAAATCAAAAATTAAACTCAAATGTGAGGAAAGAGATTTGGATGGAAGTTTAGCCAATAAGGGTACTAACAACATTCAGGCCACTAAAATCTCCATGGCCTCTAGTATTCCATATATCTAAGGCTTGAGATCTGCTTTTCTTTCAATGAAGGAGGGAGATGTTGCCTGGTTCAAATTATCCAATGAATAGATGTACACTGAGTAAGAAATTGCAAGTGGAATCTAAGTCCAGTCTTTATAAAAATATTTCAAAATTGATATTATAGAAGTAACTCAACCTGAACTACCCCTAGATTTAACTAGTTTAGACAAGTAAGATTCCCCTATATATTTGTAGTCGTCTAAAGCAATTGGATAGCTTTAAAATTGAAGGAAACCAATTTTATGAAAAGCAATAATATCAAAGTGCACTATTGAGATACCAAAGAGGATTAAACTTTTTAGAAAAATGGCCGAAAAAGTTTGAAGACAACCCTGTTGCCATTGAGGCCAAAAGGAACTCCTTATTGGTGTTATCAAGTAATAAGGCGCAATGTTTGATTAAGTTGCAAGATTTAAAACAAGCCATCTCAGTACTTGAGCCCTTGATTGGTCAAATGAGAAACAAAGTATTTATTTGAGTTAGATTTAGCCATTTGAAGTCAAGAATTACTATCGGTTAATTACTTGTTTGCAGAAGGTGGATGAATAGGTGAAGGCAGACTTCTACTTTAGACAGGTTTCTCATATGTGTTAGTTATCACAAGATGAAAAAATGCTATTCAAATCTATAAAAATTAAGAAGTGAAATAAGAGTGTGACAATATATTTAAATAAATTTTATTGCTATATAAAATCAATAAAACCCAGGCTATTCCCCTATTAATATGCCATTTTCAAATATTCCCCTTATTTCTTCTTGATCTGTTTTCCTCCAATCCAGGAGATTATATAACTTATTATCCTGTTTACAGATGCCATCTCCATGGAATTAATTATCTCTGAAGAACCCTGAATAAATTATGTCGTTCTGATATTTTAGTACTCCATATCCTTCGAGAATAATGTCATCTTTAGATTCCCTGTATTCTCCTTAATAAGAATATCCATCTTCATAAGTTATTACTCTGTGAAATGATTTAGTCCCTCCATTTAGAGTTTCTTGTATTGACTTTAGAATCGAAAACTGCTCAGATTTTATTCTGCGTTTCTGAGATTCATTTACATACTAATTCTTTGTTTCGATTTTCTGCCTAGTTTTAAAAGCACTAAAAGTGGGAATGCCTTAATAGTGTATTTTAGTGGGTATTGTTTTATCGTTCTTAAACTTTTCAAACAATTCCCTCTCCTTTAGATTTGAATTCTATAGATTTTTTCTTGGTTGTATTGGATTATAGGCATTTTTCATGATAATTAGAAAAGGGATCAGAAATATTTAGCAATAAAATAAAATGGGATGTTTTAATTTTTATTATTATATATTTCATTGAGTTAGGTGGACATAAGGAATTGAGTGGGGAGGATCGAAAAGAGTGAATCATATTGGATTAATTGGAATAATAAAAACATATTAATCAAATTCTACTAGTTTGAATTGAAGTATAATTTGAAATTAAATCATAGCGTATTCCGTTATTATGCAAGAGCCAATGCTTAAATGTTTGCATGAGAATCATTACTTCAAATAAATAATTGGTGTTTGTGTTAATTCAAATTGCCAAAAAATCAGACCATATTGTCAGTAATGTCTAAAATGCTATCTGCATTCAGAACATCTCCATGATCTTCAAGATTTTACAGACTTTTACGATTATGTGCAAGAAGGCTTGAATACCTACAATAAAATGCAAAACCTAGCAGAGGAATTACAATCCATAGCCAAACTGATTACCATCATTATAAATTAATTAACTTTCAACCCAAAGATCAATCTTAAAGATATGTCCATAATCGCAATTAACAATCTGATAAATAAAATCATAAAGGTGAAGGAAGTGGAGAAAACCCTCAAAAACAATTTAGAATTGGCAGTGATACCACTGCAAAAAATCAAATAGGACTTTAAGGAATTATTACAGAAAAATAGTATGATATTTATGAGTATTTCGCAGGTGAGCAATAATTGATCAGAGAGGAGGAGCCTCTGAAGAAGACTGCAGTGAAGTCTAAGAAGCAGAAGAAGGCAGGGAAGGAATCCTCAAAAGGGTTATAAGGTAAGAGATGAGATGATTAAATTTAGTGGTTTAAAATTAAAAATAGACAAAATTGGAGGAATTTAAACATCAAGTTGTTTGTATTAAACCTAGTAAATTGAAGGATGAAAAGAAGTAATAATAACAATAATAGATTATCCACAATCAAGGGAAATATCAATTCTCAAATATTTACAAAAATAGAGCTATTAATGTCATTTAGCCAGAGAATTCAGCTGAGGGTTTTGGATTTTGTGTATGTGATTAGGCAATTTCTAAAAGTGGAACCACTATCATCGCATTTCGAATAGTAAAGTGCGATTGGAGAATTCACATCGGAGTGTGTTATAGGGACATGCTGATCGAATCAAAATATGATCCCAATTTGGCAAATGTTGGTCATGGGTATGTTGTAACAATCAATATGCTAAAGCACTTATCTGATCAATAATTAGGGAGATGTCTTCTCAACGATCGAGACTGAAATGAATGACAAATCGCTATCATTTAAGTTTTACAATAAAAACATCATTACAATAGAGATTGATTTTGTATAGTCGCAAATAACTTGGATCAAAAAACAACCCAAGGAAACCTTTGTATGAATATTTGTTATAACAATAAGACTCTTAAATTTGACACTCAGAAGGAACTCTACCCGTGTGTCAAACTCTGGGGCTCTTCCAAAGTAGAATTACTCAATCCAATAATTCTGCAATGAATAATATTAAATTTACTAACTGGAATAATCATTACCAGCTAAACTGTACATTCATTAATTCAGATCATAGAATAAAATTCATTCATTGATCCCTCCAACTCTCTTTCCCACAAAGAGTTATTGTCATCTTATAAAAACTTACCATGTCTCGAATGGTATAAAGCGAGTCCTAAACACTCTGCCAATTTTGGAATGGCATCTTATTTAACTCCTTTATAAGTCAATGGAATCAAACTAAAATAATATTCAAAAAATCTCACTTGAAATCCAATCTAGACTCCCTAAAGTGTGCATAAATCTGAGATAATTCTAATTTTTTCGAATCTTCCTAACTCGCTTCTATACTAACACAAGTTCCTGAAGTCTCGATCAATGGGAATTCTAATTACATTCCCTTAAGATACCTTTCAATTTCAATTGCCTTTTCAATGCAGCACAATTGCCTTTCACCTATTTAAACAACGCTTGGTATTCAGCGTGTTAAATTTCTCCCAAACTCACAGCAATACCTGTAATAGTGTGGAAATGAGGGCCAGATTAATAACCAGGATAACATGCCTCATCAACCTCCTCAGAATACGCCTTGTCTGAAAATAGTAGGCAGCCTTTGGGACCCAACAAACTGAAATTCATCAATAGAATTACCTTTGAGTGTTTACTACGACAAATTGATACTGCTGTAACAATTTTGACTCCTCCTCCAGGAGATTAGTAACATAAAACGGAGCCTTTTCTGTCACATCCAAAAGAATAGGCGTACTTTATTTGTACTTCGACCTAAGGGTATCTAATTGCTCCAATTTAGAGTCAATAATCAAATCAATTTCACCATCATAATTGTCATTCTTAATCACATTATAATACTTCTCAAGTGCCTTCGTGTCTGTATTCCCTCTAGTCAATATAGTGCCTCCAGGTTTAACTAAGGCTTTGCTCACAATAAACTTAGCAGTCGTAACACTTTGCAATTGGACATTCACATTAAAGTTGTGTAGATTAAATAGTTTTTGAGCTCTTTCCCAACAAGTTTATTCTATTTTATCGTAAATCTCAGTTCCAGGTTTGTTTTTCTTTCCAGGATATCCAGATGCATATTTGGTTGACATCATAGATCCTAGGGATTATTGGACAGCCAAAGAAGTGGGAGTTTCTGTAAAATCAATGCATTTGTGATTGGATGCCTCTGAAATCAAATGAAAGATTTCTGGATCCTGTTGAGCCAATGGGAGATGATGATTTTTAGCAAAGCAATTGGAGATAAAATATCTTATAATTTTAGAATTCATATAAATAAAATTCAATGCAAAAATCAATTAATGATAATATATAATCAGCTTATGAATATAACTATTAAGGTAATATCATCAACTACTGAATCATCTTCCTATGTTAATCATATAATTGTTTACTAAAGTCCACATCTTATACGATATCTGCATTAATTCATCGCAAGCACCCTCCAAATCCCCTTAAATGTAATGTTTGCCTACAATATCAACAACACTTTGATTATCAATGAATTCCCAGACTCCATCACTCCCTAAAATAATGAACTTATCTTGAGGAGTCAATTGGTATTCAAAAATCTCTACAAATATAGAAAATACATTTAATTACCAGGAACACTAGACACACCTACTGATTGTGCAATCTAATCTCCAAGACTTCGACTCATAGCCAATCCTGGGTAATTTCCATCTCTAACCCAAACTCGAGCTGGTCCAATCGAATTACCTAATGGATTAATAAATGATACCTTGATCATCATAGTAGGTGTCTACTCTCCCGCCATGCATGTGGATCCTATTCATTTCTTTTTCAAGACAGGGTTTGTGATCGATTGATAGAGGGAATGGTTTGAATTTTTGATTGTTTCCCAATTTGCCAATGATTGCTCTACTGTCTCCGACATTGGAGCAGATTAGATGTCCTCCATCTTGGATGATGATGGAATTCATGGTGGTGCCACTGAATTGAGTGTCAAATGGTTGTTAATTGATTAGGTTGGCTAGGAGGGAGATAGATTTGACGATGGCTTGTCTGGGATGTTATTTTAATAGATGATCTCTTTTGAGTATTTTAGTGAAATGATCTCTAACATATTATGAAACAAAATGCCCATTTTAGCCATGACCATCACACACAGAGAATAGATGCATGTCAGAGACGATGTTGGTTTCGCAAATGAAAGTGTCCTAATTAGTTTTATTGGGATTGGATGCCAATTGACCTTGTCTTGTTCTGGTGCTGAAGGAGAGTTTGAATTGTAGGAAATCACGATTGTAATGCAAAGATTGAGCAGATCTATATTTGAGATCGCTCTTTGGTTCTGATCGCATGTTGTGAGTACTTGAACTCTAGGCTCTGCGCACTTATTGGTCGATGATGGAATTGTTGAGCTGTAAAAATATGAATATAGATTCTGTTACAAAATTATGCCATAAATTTCTTTTATCCACATTGGTCTTCTACTTTTGATTGGCATATTGTTTGATCAGATTCTAAGTGGATTCCACTGCTGTCTATCTCTTCGGTTACAGTGATTCATAGGGTCTGGATATTTCTGCTGTTTAAGGAACTCAAAATACTTTTTTAAGAGTTCTTGGCATCAATGGTAGCAGATCTGGGCTATCTCAACTAAGAGAAATTGGTCTTGAGCTATTTGGCACTGGATTTCTGTGTCTGTTCAATGCGTAGATTCTTGATAAAGTAATTGTTGGTGATTTGGGAAAGGTTTTCCTTCCTCATGAAAATGCTAACAATGAGTACAATTTAGCAATGGTTTTAACATCACTATTCAAGTATGCTGCATATGACGTCTGTGATTTGCTACCTATCGCCTGTTTTGGTTTCTTTACATTTGCTTTGTAAATATCAACTGTTCTTTTCATTAATTAATAAATGAAATAAGAGGATTCTCAGTCACCCAGTCTTTGTGGGTACATCAACTTCTTTCAAGTCTTGGGAGATATGGAATCAGAGGGCCTAATCACGCAATAGGAGAAAAGGATCATCAAGCAGAAGATAACCGTCAAAGAACCCTCTCTCATGCTGCTATTGTCTCAATAGTAGGAGGAAACACAAATCAAATCCGAATTGCTCTCGTACTTGTCTTCTTTTCAGCTCACTCGTTCTAAGTCGCACACTCAGGAATTTGGTTCATCCAAAAAACAGGGACAACAATTACAAGTAAGACAGATACATATTTCACATAGACTCAAACCATCCAACTTATGGATCAACTGATCATCCAACTAAAATGCATGCAGCAATATGCCAATCAACAGGTAATTGTGTTTCGGCTATTAGTCCATTAGGCCACCCAAGAATTCAACTCAAAAATTGAACAACTCAGAAATGTACTCAACTCATTGGATCAAGACGAAGACGTCGATTGCACCTTCATTGAACTACTCCAATCGAATTATTCACTGATAAAGGTAATATTGCCGTTACACTTAGCAAAGGTATTCTCGTTACATGAATTCACTTCTTGAATTGATGGATGAGAAAGTCGAACCCAAAGATATCCAAGCATTCCTCAACACCTTCCTCAATCAACTCATCGGGTGCGAATCCTACAGCTTCATCCTCCTCAAAGATCAGAAGGTTCAGATTCATTACGAGGAGAAGTTTGAAGAGTTCCCCATCACCAAAGATGTCATAGACGAACTTGTTAATTTGCAACAAATAACTGAAGTCCACTCCCTCAACACACTCAAACACTACTACCAAACTCCCCATCATTACATACTCAAACTCACCGATTACCAGTATTTTGTTATGCAATTGGATCCAAACTTCAAGTCCTTTGTTACTTTATCCAACAAGTACAATTACACTGACTCCTTAATCGAATTGGCTCAATTTGTAATATACACCTCTCAACAGATCAAAGTCCAATACTTCAGCATATTGTCCATTGGAGACACAATACTGGAGTTTGGTCTGGAGATTGTGAGATGCTCCAAGTATTTACTCATCGAAAACATACTCCAAACCATCAATAAACAATACTAGATCCACGAAATTGCTGAGAATCAACCCAACGTGGTCACCCTCAAATTTAAGGACTCCTCCTCCTCATTCCTCTTTGCCTCCAATCTAGATCTCAAGAAGCAGCAAGACTTGCTAGTTTACAACACTGTCAATCAAGTTTATCAACGATACCAATAGTTCATTAAATAGTGTTACGAAAGAATGCAATTCTACAAGTACTTCTTGAGATCCAAAAACCTATTCATGATTGATTTCGACAAGCAGGGTCGTCTGCGTTTTTTGAGCAGAGCTTTGTCACAAAAGATCAAAACTCAATTTCACATTGAGAAGATCCAAATCGATTCGACTTACAAATAGATATTCACATCCAATCAGCAGATGCTTCAAAGCATTGAAAACTACATCAGCAATGCAAAGTGGAAACTAACTTAGTAAGAGGAGGACTAGAATAAGCAATACGAAATATTCATAAGAAAGGAGGAGAAGCAATTTAAGGGATTCTCCTTAATCCTGTTAGAGAACGAATGGGTTCGGAAGAAGACCCTGCCTCCTACGAATGGAAAGACTGTTAGGAAACAATTGCTATAGACAGAGACCATGGATTACATCAAAAAACTGGAAGAATTTAACCCTGACATCAGAAATTCTGTAGTTGCTATGTACATGCCTTAGACGTAGGAGTTCAATCAAACAGCGTTGCAATCTCAGAAGACCCCCACTTTGGTTTTCCGAAAGATTGATAAGGGATAGGTTGTGGGAAAGAATAGTTTCTTTTTTAAGCAACGAGAGGAGGAGAGGAGATTTATGAAAACAAATCCAAATAAACTTAATGAGTGTCATTTGATTCTCAAGGAGGAGGACAATCAATTAGACTCTCTGGAGTTCAACATTCATTTAGTAATACATAACAATAATTTAGCTTAAATCTGCAATCGAGAAATAAAGAATAGTGTGGGCAATGCTGGAAAGAAACAATTTTAATTAGATCTTTGCATTGCCTCAAGAAAAGATGATAAACTTTTTGATTGAAATGGAAAATCAATACAATATGAATAACAACCCTTATCACAACTTTGATCATGGAGTTGCAGTCATGCAAGCAGTAAATTGCTTCATCAAATAATTGTCAAAACAATTAGATCAATAATTTTTCAATAATATGACTAAGTTTTGCCTATTGTTGTCAGCCTTGTGTCATGATGTTGCTCACACGGGTAAGACCAATGCATACGAAGCCAATTCGTTGAGTCAGTTGGCAATTCGCTACCATGACAAAGTGGTATATTGTATTTTGTTACCTATTTTATTAGATCCTGGAACAACATCATGCCGCAACAACCATCAAAATCTTGAGAGATAGTTAGACGAATATTCTCTGCAACTTTTCTGATTAGGATTTCAGAACCTTTAGGAAGTAACTCATTTCCAACATCTTGTCCACTGATATGCAAGAGCACTTCAAGATGCTGAAGGAATTCGAATCCAGAGTAGAATAATATGGCAATGATCCTGAGGATTTGTCTTTGTTATGTGGGATGGTCACCCATGCGGCTGATTTTAATGGCACTGCGAGGAAATGGCCGTAGAGTAGATTGTGGAGTGAGAAGATCAATTAAGAATATCGGGCTTAGTATGCTGAGGAAGGGAAGTAAGGATATCCTTAGTAGCCGTTCATGAAGGATTTGGATAAGGTAAATTAGAGTATTTAATATCGAAGTTGCATGTGATGTCTAAAAATGAAATTGGATTCATCAAAGTGATAGTGAGGCCATTGTATCATCAGTTGAACTTGTTTGGCAAAGGGGCATTTTAGGATTGTGTGGATAATTTGGACGAAACCATTTTTGAATGGGAGAAGGTATACTAGTAAGAGTTGAAGGCATTACAACAATAGCAATAGGGTAATTGATGACTTATGATGATATTTTTGTTACGCAAAAATAATTTATATTAAAATTAAATGAATTTAGGCAAACCAGATCTCAAGTGGTACATTCAATAGAAGGCAGCTCAGAATGTGAAGGAGAGACTCTATGGCTATCCCACTCATTTGAATTAATTGCCTGTGCAAACTCAGATCAAGTTTAGCATTCCCACCGAATTCGTAGGATGCATCAATGATCAAGATCAGAAGGATGTCATCAAGATACTCAAATTCACCCATCTCAAAGTATTCATTCTATTTCACTCTTTTTAGTGGTTAGCCAAAAACAATAGCTTCGCTTTGGGGTATAACAAGATCAATAATCAGAAGCGATAAGGACACTTGTCAATCTTTGATTTGAATGACTGGAAATTGTTTTACAAGAAATTTGCAAACGACGAAGCAATGGTGGGGATCCTGAATCAAGAATATCTAAACAAGGTATTTGGAATTGGGAGTAATGGAGGGATCTACACGATTGAAAAAGGATAGGGAGGACTTGAGTAGAGACCAGTATTGGAGACCAAAATCTTGCAAATTACGGAGGGATCCTTCTCTCCGAATCATCATAAAATTGCCTTTTCGAGTTAGGATAAGTTGATCTATCTGTATGATGTCTAATCGGAATCGAAAGAGACTCTCATGGGACATGGTAAGGAGGTGTACACGGTGCAATGGAATCCAGAAAACAGTTTGATAATCAGTGGAGCAGATGATGAGACTATTCGTCTTTGGGATGCTTCGAGTAGAGATGAGATTCTGAATTTAAAAAGACACAATTTAGGAGTGAAAAAGGTTAGGTGGAATAGAAATGGGACATACTTTGCGACGACAGGAAAGGATAAGCAAACCTTGTTGTTTGATCTTAGGAAAATGGATATGGAAATATTTAAATTGCATCAGACTCAGGTTGACACCATCTTTTGGCATCCAAAATATTAAAATATATTTCTCACAGGCGATGCCAATGGTTCTATTTCATGTTATAACATCAACGCTCCAAATGAACCCATGTATGTGCAGCATGTACCTGAAACCATTGTGACTGATCTGGCTTTGGACTCAAGTGGGTCTATGATGAGTGTGATTAGAGCCAAATAAGTACAGCCAGATTAAAAAATCAGTATGGCTGATTAAATATCTATTTATAAGACTGCATGATTTATTTATATATCTTAATATACATTATATACTATAAACAATATTTAAATAATTATATGAGTAATAATATCGAGAGAAGCTTTTCTGTGAAGAATCGGAATTTTCATCCAGAAGAAACTACTCAAAGCACTGGCAAAGTCAAAGTCACTAGACACTTTACTAATCAAGTTTATTAAGCACAAAACTCGGATCAAAAACCTACTAAAGATGTTGAGAAGGTGAATGAACTAATCAAATTGAGTGAATAGATCAAGAAGGAATTGTTGAAGGTCAAGTTTTGTACACTCTGCAAGAGAAAGTTTCAAAGTATCAAATACTTAATTGAGCATGAAGAGAATTCAGATGTACACAAAAAGATTAAATAATGATATTTATTAAAATTTAACGTAATGCTTGATGAATTAGAATTATTGGTTGAAAAAGAATTAGCTAAGTTAAATTCCCTTAACGGAAAAGACAAGGTCCCCTAGGTTGTTCAACAACCATTGATGTAGAACAAGGATAAAGTCAATCTCATCATCTCCATTGACAATAAACCAAAAGATATTAAACATCCATCAACTGAGCAATGTTCATTCAGACCCATGTTATCGAGGAAGTCCCTGAGGATTGCTGAAAAATTGGGGGATGCCAAGGAAAGACTTACTAAGCCTAGATCAGTCACGCCTGAAATCAAGGAATAATCTTAGTCGCAAACAAGGAAACGAACTGTCTCTGGAGTTGCACCAAGATGGGAATAGTTATACACTTTAGATCAATTTTATAAGACAAAGAAGGAAGCATTGAAATTGTAAATAGAAATGGATAGATCAAAAGATAATGAGACAACCTTCTAGCCAGATCTTTCAAAGAGTTAAACTAAGTATTGTGATTTTACCATGCCTTTTGAATAGAGAAATCGATATTGGGAAACTAAGAAATAAGAAAAACTTATTTAATATTAGAAGGATGTACAAAATGAAAGTCAAACGGTATGCACCTTTAAACCTCAAGTAAATAAAAAAATAGCACAAAAAAGTGTCAAAGTATCAGAATTCAATAAAAAAGGACTCATCACCTACTTCGAAAGAGTCTAACAAGCCAATAAGAAGAAAGAAGAACCCAAAAAATCCTCAAAATGGAAACCTGGAGTTACAATACCACAAGAATTCAAATTAAGTCATACCAATAGATAAATATGATTTTCAATCAAATTACTTAATCCCATTAAGCTAATTATTAATATATACTTATACATACTCCATCCTTCTCCATACATTAATAAATATTGAAATATAATAATAAAAATTGGCTGTTAGTTTCATGCAATAATTTCAAATATTCAAAACAAAACAAATAGGTATTCAATATCAATACTTACAATTAGCAAGTCCTAGTTAATAATAATAATAATACTAAGTACGCTCTCCCTTTCAGAATATGGAAAACAAAGGTTTTATTTAAAAGTCTTCAAATGACCAAGAAATGATCAGTAAACCTGTATAGTCCACAAAACAATTAACATAAACACCAAGTGCCTCTGAATACAAAATTTAATTCAAAGTAGGCGGAGCAAAACAATAATACGATGAACCTAATACTATGATTTCTTAAGCTATACCCTTTGTTCCTATGAGTCCGTAATAACATCGTGAAAATGCCTCAATCTTCTAATCTCCTTAAAATAAAATCTAGTATCAATAGCAATAATTGCAATTTTAATCTCCCAATCGAGATTAATACCAAACAAACTTATTTTACTCATCAAATCAACCATTCATTTAATAATCTATTTCTCAACCTTATTAAAATAATTAGAACTCACAAAAAGTAGTAAATTACACCAATACCATTGCTCTTCAAGAAGAGTTGAAAGCTTTATAACTGCAAAACACTTCTATGACTTAAGAAATTCAAAAATTAGAATCACAAGCATTTAGAGGCCAATCAGCTCAATTCATTAAGGAATTGGAGGATAAGATAAAAATGTTATCATAAATGAATAAAAAGTTATCAATCGATAATCGTGAATTAATAAATGTGCCTGATGCGTAAGTCTTGAGAGATCTAATTTTAAAGTATTAAAATGACAGAAAAATAGCTTATAATTAGCTATCTGAAATGAAGACTGAAATTTAAAACTATAGAATGAAGTAAGAGGATTTAAAGGAAAAGCTTTAAAATGAAGAGTCGACTTAGCTAAATAACTTAATTTAAGAATTTGAGAATAAGGTATAAACTCTGATTTTAGAAAACGATAGAATTAATGTACAATTAAGAAATGGAGAAAACATTATGAGTTAGGTATTAAAGTAAAAAAATGAGAATGAATAATTAAAGCAAAAGCTAAATAAGTTTAAAAAAGATGAAGAAAACGCTCACAAATAATATTCAAAAGCAGAAGCCAAAGCTAATTTATTTGAGACTTGCTTAGACAAATTAGATTTGTTACAAGATGAGAATAGGCGTCTTCAATAAATGATTAAGGATTCAGAAATGACTTAAGTGGATTTAGATAGTTTATTGGAGAAGGTATAATTATTAAATATCTTTAGATTTAAGTAATTCGGTATGATAATGAAAGAATGATGAGATCATTACGTTGTAAATAATGAGTTTAATATATATATATTTATATGAATAATTCAAGGGAGTGATACTAATTTTGATTAGAGATATTAAATTATCCTGACTCTAACCTAAGGTAAGGGAGTATTTAAGAAGAAATAATACATTATTATACATTCTCTGTTTATACAATAAAACATTATAAAAATACGTTTGGTTGATCCCAGAAATAAAGTAGTGAACTAAACCAAATATATACATGAAAACATATTGGATTTACAGCAATTTGAGAGATTATGAGTAAAGTAGAGTGATGTGTTAATTGTTTTGAAGAGACTTACAATATAATTAAAATGAAGAAGGAATTGAAAGTGCAAATTATTTGTAATTTCTATAGGCTATTTAAAACTCAGTGTACTTTTTGAAAATAAATCAAATAGTTTAGAAATCAATTAATAATAAATTAAGAGAAGATTTTTTAATCATTATTTATATTCAAAATTAAAGGAGAAGTTAAAGAAATTAACATTATCATATTGATTAAATAATAATTCAAAGAGTGATTCTTGATGATTTCAATTAATGTTGAATTAGAATTGAGTTGATAATGTCTATATAATTATTATTTATTTTTATAATGGATGATGCTTATTCCCATCAAGCCTCAACTCCTTCGGACAGACATCACAAATCTAAATTGGAAACCATGAGAAACGAGAACATGAACTTTGTTGAGTAATTCTAATTAGATAGTCTATAGCTCAAACGACGTGATAGTGGAATACTACAAAAATTAGTACCTAATGTTATTATGGCTTTAGATAAGCAAGTGGATTGGATAGATATTTTCTGGAAATCGAATAATGGCTGGAAGAAGATAAGACTCTTCATACTAACACACCCTTAGTTCTCGAAGCAGATGATGGGATTGGGAAGAAAACTCTTTTAGTGAAATGGATGGAATATCATGCCAGGAATAAGAAAGGGGTAAGAATATAGTGAATAATAGCGATATCCTGATTTTATCATTCCTCATTTTGCCACATAATCGGGCAAAAATAGCAATTATTATTATGCCATCTATAGAATCCTTATTAAATTGAGAGAAGCACTCAACATCAAATAGAAGGTGGAGCTGCTAGAAGAGAAGCTAAGAAGATATTTCCAATATTGGCTAGAAATTTGTAGTAGATAATTAGATTAACAAATTATTAACGGAGCCCAAATCATTTATGACAAGGTATGCGATATCCTCATTCTGTAGGTTATTTTAGTTTTTGAAGGGATAGATAATTTCAGAGAGTTACTGGATATGCACCGAGAAGCCAATGTAAATTTTTGGTTGCCAAAGTATTTCCCAACCAACATCAAAGTCATTGTAACTGCTGAACGGTAGTCAGCCTCGATGAGATTGTTGAAACCTGATTGTCAAGTGATACCCATAGTGTCTGATAAAACAGTCATGAAATAGACAGTCAATCATCATTTGGGGAAACATCTACTCATTTAAGTATTCATATCTACTAAGCAACAAGAATCCTTAAAATCTGTTGGATATATTCATTCAGTTAAGTTATAAAGTGAGAAATCAACCAGTTTTTGTGAGATCCTACTTTTCTGTCTTCATTCCATATCCTTCAGAGGGAGTAGTCGAAGAAAATGAAATTGATTAAAGAATTGTTGAATAAATACTGTAACCATTAAAGTTGGAATATTTCATATCTATGAAGGTAATTGAGGATCTGTTTGCATTTCAATTGGATTACTTTTCGAAAGCCAATATAATGGAGGTTGCTAAATTTAGAAAAGTCTTATTAGTATTGTCTCTTACTTAAAAAGGATTGACTTATCAAGAAATTGAAAGTGTTTGTAACATTACGATCAAAGAATGGAAGTTATTTCTAGTCTTCTTTAAAGTGTACATAATGAAACACAAAGAATTATGGATAATTCATAATGAAATCTTTAAAAAGTAATCATCAATACTTACTACGTTGACATCAAGGATATCTTAGAATTGCATGATACTATAGCTACAACTATTGACAAGATTACTCCTAATTCTATAAGGAAATTGGAAGAGCAAACATTCCAATTATATAGTGCTAAGAACTATTTCTCTTTGAAAGAAGTAATAAGTATCATCGAAAACTTTCTACTTCTCTTTAATCCTTCTAACAAATATGATCTATGTAGATATTGGTAATCCCTTGAAGAGAATGGATTTGATCCTGTTTTGGAGTACAATAAGGCAGTTGAAGGTTTCTAAATTCATTATCATCCTTCATCTGAAGACATGTTCAGAATAATCTTACAAATCTCAAGGTTTCTCAAGGAATTTGGTGATTTTGAAACCAGGAACACACCTATATTTAGACACCCACCTATAATTGGAGTATTGAGTGACTTATATGATATCGGATTGCTCTAAGAGATACTGAAACTTGACCTTTATTATGACAAAGCACCTGAATTAAAGGAGTTTGATCCAGCTAAACATTTGAAGCGTGTTGCTAAACCAAAAACAGCTCCTGTGCTTTCCAAGATGGAGTCACTCAATGTAGAGATACAACAAAATAGATAATTGATCAGAACACATTATCTTTCAATGATATCTAAACCCTTCGAGTAAACTGAAAATGAAGAAGAACCTTCTGAAGATGTGGATTAATTGGCTGAAGAACTTAATCACAAATTGAGAAAGGTCATTTAATAAAGGGAAGAGAACCTATCCTAAGAGTAATTGTAATCAAGCGAGCGAGAATCTACTGATTATTATTATAAGAGATGGATTTGGATCCAATTTCCATGGGCTTGTATGAGTATTGATAAGAATTGCGATTACTCCGTGGTCATCAAACAATGTTTCTCTTCAGCGACAGATTACATGAGCGTTGAGGATGAGAATGCTTTCACAGAGTCAGCACTTAAAATAGCACTCGAAGCAAAGAGAAAGCGAAAGGAGATGTATGAGTAAAAGCAAGAACAAGAAACTCAATTATAACTTATTCCTTAAGTGCCTGTGCTAGTATAGAAGGGATAGGAGGAGGTCTTGAAAAAGCAAAAAAGAGAACAAATAGAGTTTAGTACGATATCAAGCCAAAGATATGCTAGATCCTCAGCAGTAATCTTACCTCCTGTATCTAATAGGAGTGCTGTGTTGACGTAGGAAGATGCACCATAAGATAATCATAAAAGTCATTTGATGTTTATAACCTCAGATTTTACAGATTCAAATTATCTTAATGAAGAATCAAAAACATTTAAATTAAAGTAGGCGGTAGTACCAAATGATGGATAAGAGACTTAGCATTTACTTGAGAAATTGAAGAAATAAAAAAGTAAATTTAAACAGTTTGCTTCCAATTCTGTTTCTCATGGGAATTATAAGATTACTGAGATTTTTCCAATCGTCAAGGGAAACATACTATAACATTCGACATCCCAGTTCAACTCTACTACAGTATCAAGCAAGGTAGATGAGGTAAAAATTGGATTAGGTTATTTATGAGAATTTGTAGCTGGCTCAGACGTACAAAATCTTAAAGATAATGGACTTCAATAAGGGATATTTGAAAAGGGAACTTAATAATCTAGAAGGCTTGAAGTAAGTATAGAGGGATCTGAAGCAATAAATAGAGATAGCTGAGAAGGAGTTGAAGAAATCTTGTAAGACAAAAATAAGGGTGAAAAAGATCTTGAAAATATGTAGAGACAACAAATAGTAAAATGAGGAGTATATTAGATATTTAAATTATCTGACTAGAAACTTCACTAAGTTAATTAATTTTGAATAATTGGAAATTAAAAAGAGTCAAGAAAATATATAATAAGCAAAGCGACAATTTGATGAATTTTTAAAAGTCTATCGTTAAAAGCGATAACATCAGACAACATTATTGCTTCAAATCAGAAATAGTTTAAGAGAAAAACAACATTTAGATAAAATATTTTAATTAAGTGATTTACAAATAACCGAATAAGCTCATGGTTCAATCTAAAAATTGAGGAAAAGATTAAATAAAAAGGATGATGACACCAAGAACAAGAAAAACAAAGAATCTTAAGAAAAGGAACTCAAATTACAAAGAGAAAAGTTAATGATCCTAGAACAACAATATCGAAAGATAAAAGGAGTTTTTGATATTAAGAATAGTGATTATCATTTGAATAAGGAATTCGTAGATTTTATGGCATCGAAAGAAAGAAAAAGCGAATATGAAATTAAATTGTCAGAGTGTCAATAGAAATTAAGTGAAGTCTTGGATCTAAATACAAAATTGAATGAATAAGCTAAAACATATGAGAATGCTTATTCATCTCATAATTTCAATTAAAAGGAAGTCAAAAAAGACGGTACAAGTTATATCTTATAGCATTAGAGCAATCTTAAGAGAAAAAGCAAATTAACAATATTTAAATGTAAGAATTATAACTCAAGAAACTGATGGTTTTGGAAGCTCGATTAACCAGTTCATTAGAATTGATCGGAAAGAAGTGTGGAGTTAAAGATGAAGATTAGGTAATGCAAATTTAGATTATTATCAGATTTCTATTATATTAGATTAGAGGAAACAACACATTATAAAAAATGAGGGATAGACAAATTATTAGAAGATTTTAGAGCAGTAGTATTAAATAGAGCCGCTTTTAAAATAGCAAGCACCATTCTATTTTCCAAACAGATACACAAATAATAATAGCAGTAGTAACAGTGAAATTTGACATAATTTAATTATATAAATATATAGAAAATAAAGTATAAAAATAGTAATTATTTAATATTTATCGATCTTATATTGTGATAATCTATTATTCCTTTCTTATTAATTGATTTATTGTAGGAGATCAAGTATGAGTATACGTGCAGAATAAAATTATTTATGATTTTCATTTTAAATAATTGTATCTTGAGTAACTATTTAATTATCATCGAAGTTATATTGAAAGTAAAGTGAATTATAAGCTCATGGTGTATTTCAATGAAAAGTTTAGAGTTTAAAATTAAATTTATAAATAAGAGCTTTTTGGCAATTTAATTGTGAATTAAATAAAAGCATAATTTGAGTTCAAACTGACATTTATCAATAGGAGATATTCAAGGGAGAGTTGAAATTGAAAAATGATTGGAAACACTCCACTTATAGGAGATAAGAAGTTTGGTCAGTGATCAGTTAAGGACGTTGTCGTAATAAAAGATATTTAAGAAAGTTTATTTAAATAATTTTACTCATATGATAAGATATCATCAAAGCATGTCTAAGAATTTTTAGTTTAAGTTTTTGCTGGAATTTCTCTCTTACTTAGACCTTAGTGGACTCTGAAGTAGAGTGCCAGATCTCATATCGATAATAATTGTATCGGATATTTAAGTCGATTTCTTAAATAGTGAATAAATCAATTACCAATTCCTTGGTTTCCTTCAAATCACCAGAAGTTGTGAATTTAATGGGTATTTTGGAATCAATTTAAGTGATGGAAGGTATTTACTGAGGGATCTCGTCAAGGAAATCCATTTTGTCGATATCTCCCAAAATTGAGATTTTTAAGGGTTCCATAGTCAGCCCTCTTTGACTAAGGACAATAGAAGGAACTTTAATCTTGTGTCTCAACTCATTTGCTTTTAGAGTAATAGTAGGTCTATCTTAACAACAGCCCATTATTTACGATAGTGTTGAGAAATTGATTTTAAATTAATAAAATCCATAATACGAGAGTTTATATCGTTGATATACCAACATATATGACGACATTATATGAGAGAGATTGCTTCATAGTATTCAGAAGAATTTATTGTTTAAGGTTCTAATAGTCAACTGTTTTGTAGAATGGTATTGAGTTTAGCCTATATAAATAAAACTTCAGCTGTTGAATGGGGATTGTTAGTACTATCGTAAGGTTTTCTGTTCTCGAGTGTTAGATTGGATTGTTAGACAAAAAGGAGTCAGACAAAAAGGAATCATTCGATTGGGGAGAGATTAAGAAGTCTTTATGATTTAAATGTAGTTCATTTGAACATCTTTGCACAACAAACGATTAAATAATTTAATTTAAGATAAATTCAAAGCTCTTACACAATCTTTATTCTTTGTTTCACCATTCCGTCCAATTTAAGGCAGACTAGATAATGCAAATAATCTGTACCTCTCTTATATACAATTTGTTAAAGTCATCTTATTTCAGTTTCTTTATTGCTTTTTCTCTTTGTTCTATTTTGTCATATTGCACAACAACTTGTTTTGATTCAGGCACCACATTGGCTTGTCTGTGTAAGTATTTATCGAAATCAAACTTCGACTTTTTCAAACTAGCCTAGACAATCAGATGGGATACTAGTGCGAATTTAAAAGATGTAAGTACTGTATTTTTCATTGCTGCCCAAACAGATAAAGCATTCCTGGAACACTTTTTGATTCTTCAATTTCAAACTATTGAAACTCTTTTGACTATTGCCATGGAGTTCGATGTAGCATTCTTAATGGTAACTGTGTCCACATTAAAATGCCACTGCTTTTGTACACTTAGTGATTCGATCATTGCATTCTCCGCAGTATCGATCGACACAGACTCCTTGATTCATCTATTGAAAGAGTTTTTTGCTTAATCCCTTGTAAGTGATATCAGTCTATTGCATGGCAATGTTATAGGAAGGCAATTCAAAAGCGAACTTTTCCTAGATGGATTTGTTGGTCTTGAAAAACACTCTGAGTGGAATAGAACCATAGAGTTGATTCATTTTCTAGATAATCATACAAAGTTTACATCCAAGAGTCTGTCCAATTCTATGCATTTGGACATGGCTAAGAACACTTCGGATACAATATCTCCGTGCAATTTTCTGAGGGCTTCAGGGACTTTAAGATCAGTCAATTGTTCCAGTTTATGCTATTTGAAAAAAGAGTCTAAAAATTAAAACCAATATCCATCGTCTTCAATTTTCGAGCAGAGATCAATGATGTAATTCAACTTCTCAAAGATCTCTTCTTAATCAGTTTCTGAGACTGTCTTTGATCTTGCGAACGATTTGTGACAATCCTTCAATCTATTGATAAACAGCAGAGTCAACATATCCAGAGCCTTCTAGATGGCTCCATTCTTCTGAAGCAGGTAGGCAGCAGCATTGTACACCTTATACTTCTCACAGATGGCCAAGGCGTCGTCTAGAGGGAAGTCTCCATTCTGGACATCTTTCAATACCTCTTTGGGTGCTCTTTAACACAGGAGATCAAGATACAGTAATCTAATTGAATCGGAGGCCTTTTCATTTTTGATGTATTGTTTGAGGTAATGCAATTGGTTTTATGGTGTTTTTTCTAATTTTTGAATGATTTGCATTTACAATTTGAGATCGTGGAAGTACTCCTTGAAAATTCGATTCGTATACTATTGACTAATGTTCATCAAGGTATCGCAATTCTCGATTATAAACTCTTACAACTACATCAGCAATTAAGCATTAGAGTAAATCAACAGTCTTTCAATGACTTCAAATACATTTCTCTTCATCATACTGTTCTGCATCTGAAAGTAATTAGAAATGCAGGTGATATAATCGTTTTGTTTGTATATGAGAAAGGTACGGAATTCAGGAAATGGGATGCTTCCATCGAAAACAACGGAGACGTCATTCAATTGACTAGTGTCATACAGGTGAATTAAGTAGGCATTCTTATTGACTTCGTAAGACTCTAAGTAGATGGGATCAGTATCTTGACTGTTGAAGTTATATTGTTTCAAGGTTTCGAAATAGGATGGAGACAGGAGATCTTGGACTAGTTTCTCTTTGAATTGTTTTTTGAATTACAATGGGAATTGCATTAGTAATTCAGAGTAGAATAGCAAGAAATGATTAAGTTATTCAGCAAGGGATATTTAATGATATTGTTCAGTCTTGTCATTATAAACTATCTGATAGTGTTCCTGAGCTTTAAGGTCCTCCCTGGTGTTCTCTATGGAACTAAGCATCGATTTCAGGATGTCAGGGACGTGATCGATGATCTCAAACTTAATCCCAGGGAGAGTGGCTGATTTGATATTGGTATAGATGTGATGCTGCATGAATTACATAAGCAATTGAAGTGATAGTCGAATGTCAATGAGTATGAATTGTTTTAAATTCTCTGTATTAAAGATGAATGAAACCAATCCCCTTAACATATCGAAATAGATATTGTGTGGCACCCTCTCTCCCAGGATATTAATACCCTTCACACACATACGAAAGTAGGCCAAAATACTGTATCCTAGTTTAATTCTGAACTTCCGCAACTTCTCCTTCTCAATGTGGCATGACTCCTTCTATTCCAATTACCATTTATTTTCCCAAAGATCCATCAGTTTCATTAATCCAGTGATGAAGTCTCCCTACTTTGTGCACAGATAAATCATGGCCTTGTACAAGTGATAATCCATGCAGACCTTGATTAGAAGAGTAGGTTCTTGTTGATGTAAATCTAATTGCAGTATGAGTTATTGTATCATCTCCTTGTCATTTTAATAAAAATTGACGTAGTCCACAAAGAACGATTCAGGAATCACAGCAATTTATTTGTTCTTAATGAAGGGATCCAAACAAGTGAAATACAACTTCATCTATTATATGTCCTTGAAGAAGTCCTTCAGCACAACCAAAGCATAAGTCATGCTATCAACTCTGAGCAAGAACTCTATTGTCTTTTTTATTTTATTCTCCTTCTCTTATTAAGATAATGGGATATCCAATGGTTTCAGTGCAAACATTATATGAGTAAAAGCAATCTTCTGGAACATCTAACTCATTTATTCTTAACGTGCTTATAGAGAGGAAGCTATCTCACTCAGTATTTTAATTTATCCTTGGTAGATCAGCATTCCTTAATGCATGGCTTTCTCCCATTGATTCTTCTCAATCAAATCCTCTAGATATTCATTCCAAGTTTGGAGTCTCTCTATTAAAATGTTATTCTTCCTCAATGATACAATTCCATTCTCGTATATTTATACCTGACAAGGTATACTTGGACCTTCATATGAAACACAAATCTCAGCAACCTATGGTTCGACATCTTCCTTTGACAGCATTCTTGTTTTCGATTCCAATATGACAATCCCATCATCTTGCTTAGCAAATTAAAACTATGTAGTATGAATTAAAGCAACCCAATTAGAATCCGAAAATGTATAAATGATATTATTTGTTAAAAAGGAACTCTTAATTATATTCCCTTTCTCTTTCTCTAACTTATAAACAGCACTGATTAAATATTTAAATTATATTACCCTTCTACAATTTCTAGTTCATCCTCTATATTCATACATTTGACTAAATGAAATATGTCACCCCATCTTATACACAACAACTTGGCATTCTGATATGACTTTTCGAAGTACCCCTCTCCCCACGACAATTCACCACTTTCATTACTATCATTTTAAGGGACATCAATTGAGAAAGTATGTCTTTTCAGAGTATACACTATCTCACATTTCAAAGACCCTAAATTTTGATGCGTATGGCAATTACCTTTATAGAATTTAAGAATTTCAACGCGATTAGAATATAATACAGCAGCAATCACTACTTATTAAATATTTTGATTGAGTTACTGGGTCATAGCTTCAGGCATCAACTTAATATCCAGAGCAAACTTCGTCTATTAGCCCTCTGTGTCACTGGAGTGCTTGGCTGATGGATCTGTATAATCAGTGACTTCCTCTTCTTTTTTGAATATGCTATCCCACCAGGAGGACTGCTTTTATTTTGGCTATTGGGGGTTGCGTTTGATGTGATAGATTTTGCCATTCTTATAGATCTTGTCTTTGGAATGAGTGACGATGTATTTGTCCATGACAGTCATCACAGTGAAGGAATGTTTGTAGATGACTCCGTGTTCATCCAGAGATAGTGCTTCGATAGTGGAGGATGGTATGAATAGGACTTGCATCACTCTGCCTGAATGCAATCTGGATTCATGATGCAAGCGTTCCCATTTCCGACCTACCTCGTATAATTGAATGTCTCCTCTCTCAAAACCAACCAACATATATTTCTCCCAACATTAGATTGCCAATACAGAGCCATATCTTGTTTGTCGTTCACCTGCATTGAGTATGGCTTGGATGGACTCCACTCTTCCATTCACCACTTCAATGCAGATGATCACAGAATGTTGAGTGCCAATCATCAGATACCTCTTTTGACGATGCATATAGAAGCAAAGTTGAGTTGGTTGTCCATAACTACCATACAATTCATTTGCTTATTGTGTAAACCCATAAATAGGATTCACTTGGAAACAATCTGGTTATTGTTGCACTTTTTCTTAAAAGAAGGTGTTTCTGTCTCTGGACTCTAAGGAGAACTTTTTTAACACTAACAATGGTTGATTACCTTAAGAGATTGGTAGATTGGTTCAAGTTGATCGAGAATATTGAAGTGTGTAAATTGGTGATATCTACTCCGCAAAACTTCTTAATTTAGATAATACATAAAATTATTATTCTGAAAATCAATAATAAACAAACCAATAATCAAGTACAATCATAATAACAAACACAACTAATCATGATAGGGTTCATTCATTCTCTCTTGAAAAACTATATTGAACTGGGTTAGAATTAGAATTAATAATTGGATCAATCTGTATTTCAGCGAAATAATCAATTAATCTCCATGTATTCTTCTATTATTCATATGCAATTGGAAATTATTAATTCGTTCTCCTTCCATAACAGGACTACAGTATTTATTTGTTTCCTTTATCTAATATAAAATTTAGAAATGATTAGATATTAATAGTTTATTGTAAATTGCACTAAGATTGATTTGATATGGTATCCAAATGTCATTTGATTGACAATTACAGAAATAGAATTATAATCTGATTACCTATTGAATTTCTTTAATATCAGAGTTTAATAGAGAGTGTTTACTCAAACCTTCGAATAGTTGAAATCATTGGACGATATCCCTACTTCTCTTCAATCTAAAGAAACACTCGATATTTTATAATAAATAATTTTATCACTTTTTTAGATTAATAGCTTTAATCATAATACTCGATCTCTTAAGAGGAGATCTTTGGGAGTTTTTACGTTGCACTTTACGCGCTGATGCTTTCATTCGCTCTTGTGGGACTTGCTTGCTCTTATAAAATAATTCAGGATGGAGTAGGGAGAGTTGTCTCACCAATTCAAGGCTTTCTTCTAGTGGCCGATTCAATTGGCTACGTAACTCAATGAATTATTTGATCTTAATAATAATTTTAATAATGATACAGTACCACATTCATATCCAAATCCTCAGATTGGATCTCCTATTTGTAGATCCATCCAGTCCATTATTTGTTCTCAATCATTAGGAAATGTTGAGCTAACATCAATAGCAATTCCAACAGAGTCATTTATGATTTCTAACTATTATACACCTTTTCATTGAATTCCTCTGAAAATAGTAATTAGAAATAGGGAGATGCATCTTTGATCGTAAAACACTCATTGAGTTGATACTCGTGTTGTTCCTGCAATTCTTTATAGTATTTGAGTACTTTCTTTAGAGATACAGAACTCAATTAACGATGCTCTCGGATTCCAAAAATGATTGCATACAATTGATTGATGGGTTAATCGAGATCGCATTCGCTAAGATAAGTCAAAATGGCATTTAGTTTCTCTTCTTCGCCAACCCAATCGATAAAGATCCTACAAACATGATTTAGGAAATCTCCGATTTGAGTCAGGTAATCCAAGAAGTTACATAAGAGGGTTGAGTAATCCATTTCTAATTCCTTATTGACTTCAAATGGTATTTGAAAGGGATGGACTTGCATAAATATGCCTACAGAGTTCAAGTAATACAGTTGGTAGTTCTCCTCTTGCAATTTGTGACATCCCAATCGAACTTGTGCTTCTTGATGTTTCATCGGAAGAGGTTGATTCAACTTCTGCTATTTAATTAAAGCACTGCCCAATTCCTTGATGTCCTTTTGGAAGACGAAGGAATGTTGGGCGACCACCTTGTCATATTGTTTGAACATGCTCTCCAATTCCAAAGCCTTTAAGCCAACTGAGTTCATTCTCTCTTCGGCAATTCTGAGATCACTCATCTATTGGACTGTCACAATGTAATCTTGAAATTCCTGTTAGACTGACAATAACTGTTATTATAAGTATTCATTCTTACGAATGTATTACGCTTCCATAGCTTTGAATTCCTTATCCATCTAGATCATCTAATCTTCAACTTTGATCTTCTGAGCCACAGCCTATTTGAATTGCTCCTTGAACTCTTTGACCTGAGTCTCAATGTAATCGGCACAACTCTTGCCCATCCATTGCAATTAGATGTCAATCAAGACGATCCAGAATTTGCAAAAGCCTTCCAAAAATATCCCCAATCTGGTATCATGCTTCAAGGCTTCTCGAACACTCTGCACCATAGTGTCAGAGACCAGATTCACAGCATTTTAGACAAAGTGCATCTTGAAATTAAGCACAGGTCTGGTCTATTAATGTAGGGGTTCGATTATTTGTTTGTCCAACTGTTAGAGTGTGTTGAATAGTGTAAAGATGAACTTTTCATCTAAAATGGTCTTGTTTTCACACATCTTGGCTCGTTGAACCTCGTACTGATTTGAATAGAGCATCATTTTGATGGATTGAGGCAATTCGCTCAAATTTTAAATCAACTATTCATGCTCTCTACAGAGGTAACTGTACTATTCATATTAAGCACATATTGGAATATTCTCTGTTTCAGATGGTACCCTAATGCGATGTTCTGTTCGACCCTCCCCTATTAAACTGGCCCATCTAGATTTCCGTTCCTCCTTCTTCAATGATGGACACATTGTTCCTGTGAGGGATCCCTTGGCTCTCTATCTCATGATCTGAGAAATGGTGGCCTTCTAATAAAACATATTGGTTGTTTGGGTTGGCCAATCATTGCGAGCTGTGTTGGATTACTTCTTGAATACGTCCTTAATGGCCTGGGTGAATTCAGCATCGTTGAACATATCGTCAATCTCACCCAATGATATTTTAGTTTACTTGTTGCCATTTACCTTGCGTGCACTCATTAATTATTATAATGTAAGTTGCATTTAGTGCCATTTGTGTTGGATTAGACAACGCTGGCAAAACCAGTCTATTGCGCACACTCTCCAATAGTCAAAGGATGGAGATATTCCCAACACCCACCATGGAGATCCATTATGTCATTTGTCCCAAAATAGGGAAGTATTGTCTGGTTTATGATATGTCTGGAAATGGTCGTCATCGATCTAATTGGAGAATTCTCTATCAAGACGTTCAAGCCATGATCTACGTCATTGACACCAGCGATTCAGAATACAGGTAGCATACAAAATACATATATCTCTAGATTCCATTTATAAAGACATCTTATTGAAGAGGTTCTTAATGATGATTTAATCAAAAAAAGTGCGATCCCCATTCTATTCCTATTCAACAAGAACGATAAAAAGAATAGATTCAACAAGGACGATCTCATCAAAGTACTAGGATTGGACTCCAAGAAATTCAAAAATAAATTCATTTTCAAAGAGACTACTAGTTTTGAAATTTCAAAATTGAAAGAAGCCATTGATAATCTCACTGATGCACTCTTTAGCAAAAAATAATGATTTGTTATTATTATATTTACTAATCATTCATTTATTCATTTCATGACTTGCCTCCCCCAAACAACTCACCTACCTAATTATCCAAATTGATGCTATAGCTATGCAAATACATGCACACACCACTTTAAATATATACAAATAATCGTTTATCTAAATTTATTTACTTTATTTCTCAAAAGCAGCCAATTTAGCAAATCCAATTTACTTATTGTCAATGTCAAAAACTGTTACATGCTTTCTTATGAATGTATCCCCCAGAATCCAATAACTATTTGAACTCTTCGTAAAAGACAACACACACACTGATACATCAATTTATATGTAGTCACTAGGGTGCAATTGCAAACTCAAATCACCTTCAAAATTTAATTCAAATTCAGGAAAGTGTGAAAAATCCCCATCAGGACATGAACATTTTATTTAGTATTAGGAATACTGACAAAACTATTTATAATCATCTCTTAAAATTGATAATATTGAAGTAAATTGATGAGTAGGTACAACTATCAGAGAAGTTCCAGTATCTATCAATGCTGATACATCCTTAATCAGGACTTTTTTATTCAATTATACATTGTTTAGTTTAACTGACCATGAATCTGTTTTATCCAATTTAACATACTTTACTTCAGAACTCATGTAATGAGTATCATACCCACCTATGAATAACACACTTGCATTATTGATGTGTTCAGGTATCGAATTCAAGAAGAATGCAAAAATGCGCTTATCTATCTAATGTTGATCATACAGGATGTTGATTAACGAATTGAATCCATATTAATCTTGTAAACCCAATCCACAAATACCATCAGCTCTCAAATTCTCCAAATTAGTTTATGAATTCACAATCAAAAATTGAAAATTAGAAACTGTGAAATTGGAGACTTGCAACTAGTCAAAAGCTTTGTTTCCTCCTATTTCCCCTTGACCATATTCCACCTTATATAATTCTTTTGTCATTAAACAATTAGGACTTGATTAGCAATCAAAAGATGTTTTCTTTGATTGTGTTGGACACGTATTTGAGAATACCTTTATAGTGAGCACATTTTACCCAAAAAATAGAAGAACCTGTATCAAATAGCAATTCAAGATCCTATTCCCCTATTTTAATAATTCCCGTGTATTGCATATTCATAAAATTGTTGATCACCAGATTGTTCCTCAGATGTCGATTTGAATTAGGAAGTGTAGTCTTATGCAAGTCGATCCTCACATAGGCACTAATTAGTTAAAATAATAAATATAATATCATTAATTATGGAAGCATCGCAATATAAATTGAGTCAAACAATAGCAGCACACAATGGAATAGTGAGATCAACCTCAATTTAAGGGGATTAATTATTGACATGTAAGGACATCATCAAAGTTCCTAATAGGTTCAGGTGATAAGACTGCAAAGTTGTACGAACTGAAGGATAATTAGTATCAATAAGTGACTTTGATATCTTTCTTCGAGAAATTCATTTATGCCTCATGTGCAAGAGTGAATGGAGGATATGCAGTTGGACAAGATAAGCAAATATATTTGTTAGACAATGAGGGGAATCTCCTTGGTATTTTAGATGGACATGAATAATAAGTGTGTTCTTTAAAGAGCATTTCAAAAGACGTACATTCAATCATCATCAAATTAAGTTACTAATATCTGGATCCTGGGATGCAACTGCTATTATATGGGATATCAGTTAAATGAAGTAACTTTATAGATTGAGTGGACATAAATATGGTGTGGCAGTATACGGGGATGAAAATTTAAATGTTCTAACTGGCTCATAAGATGGAGTTCTGCATTCCTGGTCCAAGGAAACTAAAATCAAGAGCGTAGAAGCTCATGAGGATATCATCAGAGAAATCCTACCTTCTCCCTTTGGTGGCTATTTAACTTGCTCTAATGATGAAACGATTAAACTCTGGTCTAAAGATCTTGAATTGATTTAAACCTTTTTAGGGCATAAAAGCTTTGTTTTTACAATGAAATATCACATGGATCAAGTGATTAGCGGAGGGGAGGATAGATTAGTAATTATCTGGAATTTAGATGGTACTTCCAAATAAACCATTTAATTGCCTGATACTGTGTGGACTGTAACTATCAATAATAATAATGATATTGTTGTTGGAACAGCTGATGGTAAGGTCAGAGTATTTACTTCTGATCCAGCGAGATATTCCTCTTAGAAAGAAATTGAAGAGCTAAAGCAGGAATAAGCCTCTTTATCCAATGCCAAGTAGGAAGGAGCAATATCTGAAGAAGAAGTGCAGAAATTGCCAGGAATAGATAAACTGACTATGATGGCAGGAAAGAATGATGGGGAAGTTAGATTATTTTTAAATGGAGATAAACCTTAGGCATATATTTGGAGTGCAGCCAATAAGAATTGGTAAATGATTGGTGGGGAGGAGTCAAGCTAAAAGAAGATCTTTTATGGAGACAAATACTTTGAGGCTGGAGAGTATGATCATATCTTTGATGTGGAGGATGGCAATGGAATTGCTAAACTCATGCCCTATAATGAAGGGGAAAACCTTTATGTCACAGCTGAGAAGTTTTGTTTAAGGGAAGGATACTCTAAAAATTACATTTAGTAAATAGTTGAATTCTTGAAATATCATACATCCTTTGGGTAATCGCAAAGGTAAAAGAAATAAGAGTTGGAAACTATGAATGAATAATAATATGATTAGGAGCAAATATTATAATAAGAATAGGCTAAAAACCAGCTTGATTATCAGTATATTCCTTACACTAAATGCACCTATTATGAGAATATGAATTTACAAGGTTTGAGTCAGAAACTGTTTGAGTTCAATGCTTTAATGTCTGAAGAGCTTAGATTAACGGAGAATGAAACTTTAATATTCAATAAAGGCATTGATAACTTAGGACAAATATCTATGTAAAAAGCTGTCGATATCGAAAATTCTGTTAGTCTCATATTCGTTGAGAAATTATTAAAGTGGGATGCCCAATACTTATCTCCAGTTTATGATTTCTTTAGGATCTTTTCCCTTCATCATAGCAGCGAATAACTTTTCGCGGATCAAGAAAAAGGCATGAGTCTGTTCTTGAATATTGTCACTATAGCCAATATATAACCTCCCAATGCTGTCCTTATAGGATTGGCTTTGTAAACATTATGTAATTGCTTAAAACATAATACTAATTCTTGTGCTATCCTCTATCATTTAAGAATAGTTAAAGATATTATTCAGAGTCTATTAGATACTGATGAAGATGTAAACATATTTTATAATCTAGACTGTCCACCTACTTAGTAATCTCATTCTCAATTTATCTATTGGAATATATTAGGGAAACGAATTGATTGACAAAGCAAGTGAGATATTATCCGAATCGATAGTTACATTTTTATAGTATAAACAAAGAGATGCTGAAACAATTGCTAAATTAGTGACTGCACTTGGTAATTTATTGAGATCTCCTGCTTAATAAATTAGAGAACAATGTAAGAAAATCAGTTATGGTTTTATTCAATCATTGATGATTGATACAAATAATTAAGACACACTTAAATGTTTGGAAGACGTTAAGTTGAGTATGTAAATTTGAATATTATAAACTCTGGAATAATATATGAATAATTTTTATTAGACTCTCAGTTAAGCCACCATTTCTAAATGTATTAAAATTTAAATTAAATGAAAATAATTAACACAGCATAAACTTATATTGATTACATTACTCTAAAAGGTCTTATTTAAATTAATTAAAATATTTAAGATATAGTTAAGTTTCAAACTAAAATTTCATAAACATTATATTAATTAGAATCAACATCCCAAAGAACCATATATTAGCCATCTTTAGAGAGAGAACCATAATTAAATTCTGATTAGCATTAAATTGGATCAGCCATGATCTTCAGATTTCCATCTAATTACTTTCTGAGAATGAACACAGTTGAATTGTGTCTGATGACTATTATGTTTTTTGGTTTATTATATTAAATAGGAAATAAATTCCAATCTTACTTCTAATTATTTAACAATAGCTAATTCTCAGGTTTTTCTTGAAACCTAAAGTTTGACCCTTCAAAGAAATGGACTCTCCCTTAATTTTGCTATAGCCAGATAAATTCAGTATCACTTAAGAATTTAATTTATCTACCGATATCTTGAACTGATTATTTCAGAACATCTTTAAATTTCCAGATGCCTTACTATTTCCCCCAAATCAATATATTTTAGTCTTCGCTACATGATATCATACATGTTTCAGAATCATTCATACTCAAACTTAATAGTTTATGTTGATGTTTAAATAAAGAGTATTCATAAACTAGGTTATTCTCCTTAAAATCTAGTTTCCAAATTACGATGGATTTATCCAGACTTCCAGTTATTAACTGAGTCTCATCGTGATTCACAATCATGCACCTCAGGCCAAATCTATGCTGTTTGAATTGCTTTGAAGACTTCCATCCAAAATTATAGTCCTATTACCAACATACAATTGAGCCATCTTCATTCCCACAACCTGAAATGAAGGAATTTGAATAATTACTAAAGAGTAGACATGATACATCATCGATATGCTTTTATAAAATAGATCCTAAGGTTAGGCGTCCTTTATTAAAATCCCAAACTTTAATATTTTTGCCACTTGTTGAAATCATGATCGAAGTATCCTTATTGAATTATATGGCATAACAGCAATCTTTTTGTATAATTTCAGTGTTAATCAATTTATGAAGAATAAAATCATTGGAAACAGATTACCTTTGGAGACCCTTTAAATTATTGGTTAATACGCCTTGAATGCAATTTGTAAGCTTCGACTTAAATTCTTTTCTCATTATGATAACTTAATCATTTCCTATTTCATGTATTTTTTCAATCAACTTATTTAAAGATCCTTCATTTATAAGCAAATCCAAATTCTGAACACTCTTAAAATATTCCCCATTCTGTTACGATATGCGATTTGTTAATTCTGATTCTAAGTGATGTATAGATTAGGATAGGCGTTGTCTTAATCTTATTAAGTTTGTTAATTGCTCTATTATTTCTGATTAGATTCCTTTGTTTTATTCTGAAGAATTAACTATCATTTCCTTAATATTAGTGAATTCCTAATCACAAATATTGTTTTGCTTCATCCTTTCTATTTTCTCAATTACAGTTCTGCATTGATTCTCAACATAGAGTTGTTGAATAGCATCTTCAATATTAACTTTCGATAATTAAAGAAGTGTCTAATAACAAGGATCAAATTTATTAAGACTATTAAATGGAGTGATTAGAGAATTCAAACCAGGTAAATATTACTAAGTGATGTTTAGAAACCGATAATTTACTTCATTTAAATCCTCATCATGAATATTACCCTAGTAGTTATTGAATGATTGGTCAAATCTCTGAATAAATTCTTTATTTTATTGTTATTATAAATTTTATAACCATTACAGTGCTTTGAGATTAGTTTATTCACAAACATCTTTAATTTCAACCTGTAATAACTTAAAGTATTAAATGAATGTATTTAAATGCAGAATGCTTTGTAGCAAAATTTAATTTGAATATTTTGATGTCTAATTATAATTCTTAGTAGCTTGAGCAAATGCAATGGATATGTTAATTAATTGAGTCTAATCTTAATGCTCATTCAAACATAGATGGCACAATAATCTTTACGTAGGGTTGATCGAAGGATCATTAATAATTTTAATTGCTTGAAGGTTGTGTTTACATAATAGGGCACTTTCTAATTCCATGATTAAAATGTTTATATATTTAATTGTTATCAAGGTAATTTTACATGTATAGAAATATCTTGCTTAACATATCGTTACCTTTGTTACAAGATAACTTAATGGATATTAATAAATAAATTAGAGCAAAATCTCATAAGTTTAAGGATAATCTAATTCATTACATAATATATCCATTATACCTATGATGTGAACTTAAAATACACTTAAGATAATTTAATATGGATTTTTGGTATTATAATAAAATTGATCATAATTCTATTAAGAAATAATGAAGTCTGTCATAATTCCTTTTAAAGATTTTGATGTTATCTGTTCGTACAATCACAAAATTCCTGCTGCTTATATACTGAAGTATGGAAAAGAAGAACCCACCTATATATGCAAAGATTGCTTATCTATTTACACACTACCCAAAAATGCCATAAATGTTGGCGAGGTTGTGGAAAAGTGTAGACAATAAAAGCAGAGGTATTGTAAATTAGTTGACCCATTATTCGAAGAATATAAAAAATGTATCCAACAACTATCGGTTAATCTCTTCGATTTCAAATCATAAATAGTATAATAGATAGATTAATCGATAACGACAACAAGGCTGTGGTTAGAAGAATTGGAAGTACTCTAATCGAAAGAGCTGATATTAGATTACAAGTATTAGTCATAATAATTTCATTTAAATTGCGAAGAGTATGAACTAAAAGAATTCATTCGAATTGAGTAGATGATACTCAAGTGCAACAAATCTTATTTTTTAAAATTAACCCAGTATTTAGAAGATTATGTCAATATAGATTAATTTTAGCCATGCTAACAAATAATAAATAATTGTTTAGATAATTCTAAATTAGATGGGTTTCTTTCTTAATAAAAAGAATTTGACGACAATCAAACCTATGCAATTTCAAAAAGTCCAAATAAATGGTTTCTTCAAGGGAACATCGATCCCATTTCGGATGATATTAAAAACCACTTAAAAAATTGGAGGACTTATAATTTGAACACTGAACTGATGAGATACTTCTACTTTGATATGAATAACAACCAATATTTCCTTTCACATTTGTTCCCAAATTTCTTTTAGAGTTAATTTTGTGAGTATAGTGTTAGATTAAATCCTCAGGAAAGAAATGAAATTATAAAAGATAAGACAGTAATTCCCATTCACTTAAATTTAGGTACTTAATTAAATTGAAGAGCATCTTTAAATGTTTCTTTGTTACTTGGGAGTGAAATTGGTTGGAGACTAAGTAGCATTGATTGATAAGAATCGATGGGAGGAATATCGGAAAGTCAAGAATAATAAGTCAGGCTTATAAAGAGTGATATCTTCTTTGAGTGTCTTAAATCAACGTAAAATTGCCTTGTAGCTCGTCGCTTTTACTAAAGAAATCAATTTCGAATATAAAGAGACGTTCATCAACTACGATCTTTTGAAAGAGGAAGGCAACACGAGCGAACAGGCGTTGACATTTTAGGATGCGAAAGGATATTACTTATAAGACGATTTGATGAAAAATAAATGGGCAACATTTACGATTCTGACGAATCAAAATTTAGATGAGTGAGATATTCCATTAAGTATATTGTATTTTTCTCCTGTGGTAATTATATACCAAAATATGACAGGGGAGATATTATATCAATATATATTTAGTTTTAATTATTTTTAATTATTATAATTTAATATTATCAACATGTTGCAGTAATATTTGAATATGGGATTCACTTAGTAATAGATTATCAAAGCATAACAGATTTGCAAGTAGAATCGAAACATAGAGATCTTGGATGTGCTTTTAAAGAAAATGTGTAGTCTCCAATTAAGGAGTAATCCCAATCCCAGATTTTGAGAGAATTGTCATTTGATGTTTTGACTCCTGATCAGCGGTTGCGATAAAAGGGAAAGCCTGTGGGATTGAAAAATCTGGCAAATGGTTTTTGTGATATCTATGTTAGTTTGCTATTTGAATTCTCTGATTCAGACTTATTTTCATAACCCAATCTTTGTGAAGGAGATACTGAGCTTTAAATACCCAGTGCAATTGAATTTTGAGGATCTCTTAAATAAGAACGAGGCAAAGGCAAAGCGGATAAAATCATCAATCGATTTGGTTGTGCATTTGTAGAGGTTTGCAAGAATTATAATTTTAGACTGTTTGCTTACTTAGTTCACACAGACAGAAAGTACGTGGATCCTTACAGAGTGTTCTTGAATGTAGTAGATGAATTTGGTAATAGGTTTTAATTGGGAGATTAGAAGGATTGGGCGGAGTTCAATTTATAATTTATAACATGCATCGATGAGGGATTGAAATATCACGAGAATAAAATAATGGATGCTGAAATTTAGAACAAAGATGAGAGTGGTGACATGCATGAATCAGATTAGTATTAGAATGAGAAAAATAAATCTGGCACTACTTTAACGAGATCGATGATATTATTAGATGAGAACAAGGCCAAATTGATAGAATAATAGCCATTGCAATCACAGCCTTAGAATTAGACAATAATCAATAGATTATTCTTTGGAAAAACCAAAGAGTATATTACACATCCCAATCAGAGAAATTAGAGTGAGGAACAAGAGTAAATATTTTTGTAGATTATATTGAATGTGAAGAATAGGAGTTTATATTAAGCTTGGGAGGCAAATAACTCTTTTTTGATAGAGGGTTATCGCAATGGAAGTGAAGTGATTGAGGTGGCCGAAAAAACCATTTGGATCACTTAGATTCCTGATTCCTTACTATTTCAAATACAAAGAGTGGGGTATGATCCAGAGAGAGGACTGATCAAAATGAATGATGAATTTCGATTTGAGAAGGAGATCTATGCTGATAGATTCCTTTTGGAGAACAGACAAAAGGTTATAGAAACGTAATAGCAATTAAATGAACTCAAAATTGAATAGGCCAAATTACTGTTTCAGATGGATAAGTATTAAAACTTAGGAGGCATTTCTATGCTAACCATCTTAAATACAGCTACTAAGTATGTTAAGGAGGTGAAACCAGATGATGAGATCATGCAATAAAGGATTGAGCAATGTAGATTAAGTATTCAAATGATTTTATAGAAATTTCAGTTTCAATTGGATGAAATTAATTAGAAGATTGAAGACTTGTATGCTATAATGAAAAAATATAAGTATTTTCTTTAAAGCATTTTAATACATGAAGGGGCGGCAGAGTCTGGCCATTATTATACTTATATTTATAATCCATTTTTGAAGCATTGGTTTAAGTTCAATGATATCAATGTAACTTAGGTGAGTGAGGAGAAGGTGTTGCGTGATGCCTATGGAGATGGAAAATCGAAAACAAATGCCTATTGTTTGATCTATTAACGTTCTGATCATTTTGAACCTCAATCTTATTCAGATTATACGAACAATTCCGTTTATGCTCAGTACATCCAATAGAATCTATATGAAGAGGTCACAAATGACAACAAAAAGTTTTCAATTGAATAAAAAGAATATGAACTTGTGGAATTAGGAGATTTGGTAGTTGAAATCTATAATGTGTAATTCCAATAAGTAAATGAAATGGCTAGGAAATTTAAAAATAGAAATGGTAATCCACTCAACAATTTTCCAACCTATTTGCGCACTCTGCTAGATCAGATGAATGATCTAGTCAAGTGGAGCATTTTGGATTATGCCATCAGAGAAGCATCTCAAGGCAAAAGGAATTTGAGAGATTACCAAGAATAATTGATCTTTCAATAAAGGTGTATATCTATTATATTGATCCTAGAATCAAATACAATTTTGAATAATTGAGTCAATTCAAAGTGCCATCCAAGTACGATATTGACAAGCAAACCATCAAACATCTTCAGTATTACTATCTGTAATATATATCATCACTCAGAATCACTGCAATACAATAGTTTCAGCATATTTGAATTATTTTTAATTATATTATAAAATGGTTTCAGCATATTCAGTTGGGAATGGCAAAAGATCCAATGAAGTTCAACAAGGACCTGACACCCCAGGACCTGGACAATACTCTGGAGACAAGAAACAAAAATACACTCCTCCCAGTTTCAAGTACCAATCCTCATTATAATAGGATTCCACAAGCACAAAGATAAACGTTTCAATCAAGTTTCACTCCAGGACCAGGAGCATATGCTTCTTCTGATGTATACTCTCTCTCTAACTTAGAACCTACTCAAAGGACCCAAGTTTTCATTTGCTGGCAAAAAACAATAATCGGTTACCTCCTTTTAACCTGGACCAGGGGCTTACAATCTAAAACCGACTAAACAAGCTCCTTTATACAGTTTCGGAGGCAAATATGGAAGCCATCCTGATGATTAACAACCAGGACCAGGAGAATACTAATTAAGCAAATAATTGGATGCTCCATCCATGAAGTAACACTAATCATCATTTTCTTAGATTTCCTCAATCCAAGAGAGATGATCCTCATTTGGAAAAAGTACCTGGACCAGGAAGTATCATTACTAATTTTATTAATTACAAGCCTACAAGCAAGAAAGATCGGAATCTGCTCCCAAGTACCGTTTTGGCAATGCCCAAAGAAGAGGACTCTATGACAACGAACTTGGAAAAGTGCCAGGACGTATGTTAACTCAGTATTTAATCATATAGCTGGATAATACAATTATTAGTCATAATTTGAGTCTATCCAACCTAAGGGTTTTACTTTAGTCTCTAGGAAAGAATAATCTTCATAATAACTTGTTGTCCCAGGGCCTGGAGCATATGATCCATAACCAGTTAAAAGACCTCCTTCCTGTAAGATTGGCAAGTCAATGAGAGGATTATAGTTTGCCAATCCTAATCCAGGACCAGGAGAATATGAACCTTAAATTGACACAGTTCGACCCTAATCAGCCATGGTCAGAGTAGGATCAGCCTCGAGGAGACCACTGAATGATGTTAAAGGAGTTCCTGGACCTGGAACTTATGATTTACCATCCAAAATGGTTGAAGGGCCATAAGTTAAAATATTGGGTCATAAATACGATCCTGTTTAGGCTCAAAAGGATTAGGTACCAGGACCTGGTTAATATGAACGTCCCATTATGTAAAGGCCATAATCAGCCAAGTAATTGTTAACTCAAACTATAATTTCAGAATTGGTACTTCCAGAAGACAAGATCTTAATTCCACTTTAGATGTTCCAGGACCTGGTCAATACAAAACTAAGGAAAAATTAGGAGGGCCTTCTTGGGGATTTGGAACAGGTAAACGACCACCTTTGAATCCTAAAAATGACACTCCTGGACCTGGTGGATACGACTAAGGAAATGAATTTGGGTCCGTACCAAAATATGCTATGAAGAAAATACCATGATCTTTATAGTAAATAAACTTACCTTCAAATTAATAGAAATTTTTTATATTTTCTTGCATCTAAAATTTCTGATTAAAATTCATTTATTTCATGAAACAGTTCTTTTGATTAGATAATTAGAAATTATAGCATATTTAAAATTATAAAATTAATAGACTCTAATACTTTGAAGTATTGAAAGTGTCAAATATTATTAAGATAATTAAATCATAAAAAAGATCATTAGGTAGAATATACCTAGATTATTTAACTAAATATCATTCACTAAAATCCAAAATTCATGAATTATAAAGATTTAATGATGCACTATAAATTTTCAACAATTATTTTTAATTAAAAGAGAATGACAATCAGTAAAAAGATTTAGGAATTTTTGTTGAAAATACCTACTGAAAAGTTTATTCAATTAATAGTTTAATAAAAATTGAAAATTTTATATGAATATTATAATATTCATCTAAAATTCCTTTTATATTTGGAAACTTAACTTAATTTTCAATAGTCTCATTTTTTTTACAATTAGAATAATATTATACACATGTGAGATAAAATCAACTATTTTGTGAACGATATTCAAAGTAATAATTAAACTAGTATTTTATAATTCGACATAATTATAATTATATAATCATTTTGCTCAAGTAATTAATTACAGAATAGATTCTCCGATTGCAAAAGTGTTTTCTTTTTAGTAACCCCCAGATAGCAGCATGAGGAATGGAATTTTTTTATGTTATGCCCATTTAAATACTACTTCATCTCTTCTTTTAATTCCTGCTGCAGAAATACAACAATGCCCAAGGGGATCTCCTGCCATGATATCTGTGCCTGCATTATAAATAAGGAATTCCATATCATCTTTGAGATGCGTTTCAAGATCTCTTTAAAGTGTTTTGATGTATTATTGATCTGAAGTATCCTTGTCTATGTGTTCGAAACAACTAATAGCTTATTCAGCTATATGATCCCCAGGATATATATACGAGTTATAAAAATCTATGATGTAAACTGAAGAGTCATTAAGGAAATCTCTTTCATAGCCATTGCCCTGATGAGCATCCAAGTCCACTATTACTATTTTCTTCAAATTGCAACATCTCTTAAGGTAGTTAACTACCAAAGTGATATCAGGATAAATACAAAATCTAATTGAATACTATGGTATACATACCCACCACCTCGATTTAAAGAGGCATGATGATAGCCTCCACTTAGATTGATTGCCCATCCCTTTTCAAGAGCTAGTTTGGCTGCTTAAATACTACCGCTTGTTGCAAGAAGCATTGAATCCAAGAGACAGGATCTCAAGAAGGCTCCTGGCAAGAAGAATACAGGCAATTCAATTAAGGTGGAAGCATATGCACTGTAACACATTTTGAGCAAGTACCACTTACTCATACCGAGGTAAAGGAAAGTTCCTCTGGATAGCATTTTTGGAGTAAAGTGCGAACCCTTTACCTATTGCCTAATTTGTCTATAGACATTCCCATATTTGCAGGAATCAAAGGGATGCCACTTTTCTATTCCGCACGCAGTGATATTATAACTCTCATCATATACGATAGGTATTTCAGGCATGTTTCTTATGCAGATTTCCTCTCTCACGCTTAGGAGATTATAGGAGAATTCCATTATGAAAGGGTAGATAAAATATAGGAACACTCCTAAAAGGCAGGCTGCTCCGTTGACATATACTCCTAATAGAATGGCTAGTACAAGAGATCCAATCGTGAAGAACCAATCTATAATTGTATATAGTTACATTTTAATAAAATAAATGAAAGAATCTAAACAAAAATATTTACATCAAACATTTGGAAAGGCTGATCGTTTCCCTAAACAGAAATACTGCTGCGAAACTTCAACCTTCTGTGAACTAATTCGAATAAAAAAAGACAGCGAACTCAGAGGACCCACTTTCCCCAAAGGCTAAAGAAAAATGTTCAATCAAAACTCGGAAACCCCAGGTCCTGGAAACTACAACATTTCTGTAGTAAGGGTTTTCAGAATTCCACCAGAACAACCCTACAAGGTGAACAAGGAGTTTTTAGATTACATGAATTCCAGACCTAAGTCCATTTAACACGTCTATCCAGGCCCGGGTGCGTATGAATTTAAGTCTACATTGAGTAAAAGGAAAATTTCATTTACAAGAGCAAGAATGGGGAGCTTTAGTGTGTCATAATCTCCTGGGCCTGGATAATATACTATTAGTAGGCCTGTTTCTAGAGTTTATTGATTTTAAATTTCATCATGAGTAAATTTACTGAATCATATAATCATGGGAGTACTTATTGTGATTTACTATATGTTTATGAATTTGTAGAAATCACTTGAATTTAATTTTATAATTTCTCAATTCAAGTAGACGAGTGGATCAATAAATCATAAATCATAGTTTAAATTAATTAATTATATTATATAATAATTTATAGAATTATTGATGTGAATCTTCAGTGAATTGTGTATCCAAAAGATTCAATTTGATCTATTAATAAATTATTAGTTGAGTAGAAAATGACAATTTTAATTAATATACAATTAAATATTTAATCACTTCTTAGATAAGTATTCGATCCATTTTTGTCTAATATTTTAAGCATAAATGGAAGGTAGATTACGACAAAGTGCTTATTGCAATAGATCTGCTTCTGCTAATTTGTCAGCTTCTTACAATGCCTTTTGGAGTACAAAGGTTCCGAATTTGTTTTTCATTAATTCCAAACAGATGATGTCTTAAGAAAGTTATTTGATGAACCTTTTTTGAGTTTTGGGAGATGTTTCAAGTATGCACTTTTCGACAACATTGGATGAATACTTATGGATGGATAGCTGTATGAGTTTAAGAAGTATTTTATCAATAATGGAAGCACATTTAAGATCTCCATAGACCTAATAAGATAACTGGGGAGATTCATTACGTCTATAACATGTTGGACTCCATAATTTCCAAAGGGATCTTAGATAATTTCATCTAAATGATCCCTGATTTTATTGATTATGACAGTGGATTTATCTAAATTGTTCTTAAATTTGGTGATGAGATCTTTCAACACACATAATCCAAATTGATGATTGACAACCTAAATGAATCTGTCCATCAATTTATTAAAGATGTTGTTGAGTCGATCTTCTGAGAAGCGTGCAATGATCTTTTTGATGAGATGAGTTCCTTGGCTGTCAAGAGTAAGTGAGATGATATTATTTTTGATGCTGTTCTCAACCATTTATTCCTCTTGTTTGCAGGAGATTAATGAAACTAGAGACTAGATGGCATGAGTTCCCTTCTTGTCACATGCAATATCAACAAGACGATTGCCAATCTAAATATAAATATCTATATGTATACAGTCTATAAGATATATAATCTTTAATGGGGAGCACAACTCTGACTGAGACTACCAAACATGTAATTGGCATAGGGATCAATCATTAAATCTGGTAGATGCGATCCTATTTCCTATAGCATTTGATCTAATTCCATTTGAGTGCAGGTTGTGAAGTGTTTCTAAATCAATCTGCTGCCATGTTGGGTTTTTACGAAGTTAACAACATTCCCTCTGATCTACTCCAGATTCTGTAAATCTTCAGTCCATTCCTCAATAGGTGTTTATGCTATGTCTTCAAGTTGGAGACTTTAAAAACGAGCTCTTGGTTGGATTGGACCTACTTGAGGAGTGAAGGTGTTCACTTTGGGTGAGAATAAGAAGGGATCAATGATTGGTGAGGATTTGGGGGATTGCTTTATTAAACTGGTGGTTAATTCAGTCGGGAGTGTGATTTGAAGCGATTTAATGGATAATTAAATTGATTCTTCTTCTAGTTACATTGAGATGCACACTCCATCGGATTCCAAGGAAATATATTCACCCACAGTTGCTTATTCTGAATTGTAATAAAATTCATAGGTGCGAGCAGCCTTACCCTCTTGCACAAGATTGGCATCTATAATGTAGAGTTCGATTTGAATGCGTCCTTGGAGGAAGGGGATGAGGTATTTGGGACGCTTGCCAAAGCACTCTCTGAGATTGGCATAATCTATTAGAATGGAGGTGGTTTTCTTTTATTTAAGCGTGGTGGAATGAGTGAGATGCAAGAATGGCATTTGGGCAATGGTGTGAAAGACTCGGAACTCTACGAAGGCTTTGATGTTGAGGTCGAGGAGGTCGTATTCTAGGGGAATGCGCTTTACAGATTTGGCCATTTGGATGCGTTGATGCAATAGGGCCAGAGAGGCTGGCTTTTGTTTACACATTAGGGCACATTGGGTATGGACATCGAAGTAGAGGGAGAGGTGATTTGAGTACAATTGCGTGTTGCCCAGATTCGCACAATCTGATAGCAGATGGGACATATGGAATTATCGTTTTGACTCTTTCCTATTATTTCATAATCTTCATCGACGACTAGGGGTTTATGTGGAGAATACTTAGGGATTCTTCTAGGGTGCTACTACACTTCCTGGAGTTGGAATCGTGAGGGATTTCGGTTTCTTTCTAGAGACACTTCGAAAATATCTCTTTGAATTCTGTGGGAACTGGTTCGTTCCAACCAAACAATGGATATAGATCATCTGACATGAAACTAGGCGCTCTCTCAAGTATTTTAAAATAATAAAATTGCCAATGCAAATAAGATTCTAAATTTAATTCCACTTAGTGGGGGTTGTAGGATTTAACTAATCTTTTGGTGGGGAGTATAGATGCCCCACTTTACCAATTAATTCATTCTTTTTTTAATCAACCAAAACATAGCGCGCTTCATTCCAGAATGGACATTTATTAAAATGAAAAATTGCACTCTGCTCAAACAACTCGAGATCAGCACCACCACTCACATCTTAGATCTCATTCACAAGACTTCATCCAAACATCATCTATCTGACTTATAGACTCAACAGATCTCACAGTATTACAAACAACCACCTTCCATAAACTCATTTCTAGAATTGTATTCCCTCAGCATGTTGCGTTGTGATTGTGTCAAATACCAACAAATCGTGGATGAAATCAATGATCAGATTCATGCCTTCTTCCAGACTCAGACCCCTTTAATCCAAAAGATAATGGCCTAAGAAAGGAAGTCCTAGCCAGAGCCAGAACCAATGCAGATTGAGGACGATGAAGATCAAAATAATATGAACAATCCAGATGATCCCATCTAGCAATAGCAATTACAATAAGAGGATCCACAACAACAACAACCATCCCAACAAACCAATGTCCCTTGTTCCCAACAACAACAGCCAGCCAACACCTAATAGACAACTCAACCATCCCAAAGTATAGAAGATGAAATTTGCATTCCCAATTCTGTTAAATTAAAGTACAGAAGAATAAATAACGGACCCTCTGAAAAAGAAGCCAAATGCGACAACTGTGTATGTCAAGGCAAACCACCATCAGAATCAGATAATTTAATACAATGCCTTTTATGCCTAAATTACTTGCATTTCAACTGTATTGCCAAATCCAAAGAATCCTTTGACAAGTGTTACAAAGATTTAGAATTTGTGTGTCCTCCATGTGTGCTCAAATACATGGATCATTTCAACAAAATATAGAGTGCCTTGGTTCCACCCTCTCCCTTCCAACAAATGGGCCAAATCAATCACAAGGCCTTCAATTTCGCCTGCGATAAAAGCATCATCAATATCAGATGTGTGAGACAAGAGAATAAGACCAATTGTGAAGAAATCACTTGGCCTGATATTGGAGAACTCTTCTTAAATCAAAAGAAAATCCAGGATTTCAAACCACTCATTAACAATCACAGTCTCAAAAAACGTAAGGATGATCACATCCTCACTACTGAAGTACTCCCATAGAATTGTTTGCAAATTAAAGAATGTATACCTACTCCTGATCAGAGGAGCCAATATAGAATCTCCTTGGGTCACTTGTATTTCCTGGGAGTATATTCAATAGAGTAATTCAATTCAAAGTAATTACTCGATAATGTCTTCAACAATAGTGAAAATTGGATGAACATCGAATAATGCCAGGATTTCATCTCTCTTTATCTGAACAAACATTAAGCTGATGATATTAAGGTAGATAGTCTCACTGTCCAATTGACATGTGCAATCACCTTCAATTTGATGAATACCCCAGTCAGAGGGTCTTTCTGTTAACACATCCAATGTTTTGGATTGGAAAACTACATTACAGCCATGTACTCCATGCAACCCAGAAAATGGAGATGTCCCCTATGTAAAAAGAAACTCTTCACTATTTAGGTTGATGCGTATCAATATGCGATCTTGAACACAATCAAAAAGTGTGATATCTAAGTGAATGAAATCACTTTCGACAACAATGGACAAATAGTCAATGAGAACATTCAAAAACTGCTCTGTTTAGACAATCTGCCCAACTATGCCATTAAGAATAACAACCGTATGATAAACTTAGAGATGCTGTCCAATGAAACCAACAACATCTTCTATAAGTTGTAGATAATCAAAAACAAGGAGTCTGTCAACCCACCCGTTTATTCAAACACCTTATAAAATGTAATTAATAATATGATGTTGTCGTCCAATCAACATCTCAGGAGCAATAGTTATGCGAACTTCTATGCCAATAATTATTACATAAATTAAATGAAGATACAATAATAAGCAAGAATGGAAGAACAACAAAAACTATAAACAAACAAATCTAAGATTGGACAAAATCATGACTCAGCCATTATTATAGAATGAGTATATCTATATTTTTTATTTAATCAAATTAATTTCCACTCAATCCTCTAAGAATGTGATGGCTGCTGCATAACTCACTGATGAATCCTTCTTGTCTCTCACCAAACAAGATTGTGCATATCTAATGAACTTAGTCTCCATCATATGCGTGTTCTAACTCATTGCTATGCACTTTCAACATAGATTATTTACAATTACATGTAATAATATGGCAATGCAATGTTTCCCACAAACATTGTTCTCATATTCTCTCAAATAATCATTGAACTTATCCAAATCATGTAACTCTATGTGTTCCATTGCCTTCTAATCTAATTTTTCAATGGATTCAAATATCTCTCCATCTGCACTGTTGTAATAAGTGTAAGCGAACTTAGTTCCCCAATGACAGAAGTCAGTTGATATAATAAATAGAGTATCATCCATATCGAAATATTCACTTAGCAATCTTCCATAATACTCTTCAGATTTAGCATCAATAGATCCAACCATTATTGGGATGATCGTAAAGTTATCAGTACCCAAAATATGAGCTAAGAATGGCAATTGCATTTCAATTGAGTGTTCTTCCTCCTCTGCATCCTTGTCTGATTATTCGAATAATCCTTGTTCATGCAATTGTTTTACAGCTAAATGTGATCACCAATTACTTACTTTCCAGATCTACTTTGATGTTCCCGAGAGGAGTTTCGTATATTTCTTATCTAGTTAAACAACATTAAGTTATGTAAACATAATGACAGGGACCAAGGATGAACACCTTCAATTTTTCAGAAGGAGGGTACTTCTTCAAGTATTTGTAACTGAATGCTGCAGTTGGACCAGAGTAGGCATAACCTGCATGGCTTAATTTAATGAGAAATGCATTACGGAACAACCAAGGCTTTCAATTAGGCTACTGTGGTCACTTCTGCCTTTGCCTACTCTAACCAACAATTAATCTGTATCTTTAATTCATTGCTCTTGCTTGAATACCAGGATCCTGCATGTACAGCCTCCCTCACATTGTATTTATTATTTAGCATATGCACATATGGGATTTGCTATAATTATTCCTCTGTCTTATTCCCTTATTGTAAAACTTCACTCTTTTGTTGTTGTTCCTCCTCCTTCTATTGTAACTCTTACGATTCTTCTTCTGATTGTTCAGACATAATTAATAATTACCAATATGTCCAAAGAATAAGAATTACAAACCAAAATTAAAAGCCTCGAAGATGACATTCAAAATAGACATAGACAAATAGTATCACTTACTGATAAAGTAGAAGAATTGCAACGATCCATCTAAAACAATTCAGAAGTAGACATCGAATCATAATTGCTTAGGTAGTGGAACTTGGAGAGAAGGTGAGAATGCTTGAATCTCAAAACCTTAAACTCATAGAAAAGAATCAAAGTGATGTTGTGGAATGGCGATCGAAAGAAAGAGATTTCAATGTACATCTTAATCCTATTCAAGAATCAAATCCAAGCACTCCAACGCAAATTGAATGAAGTCGAAGTTCAACTGACTGAGGCTAAGGATCTCAATTAACAACTCATTGCTAAGTCTGGAGAAAACAGCAATTCTGAATCGCAGTTACAATAAATCACCTAGCATTATGAACATCTTCTCAGCGAAAAAGATGCTTAACTCAAAGAGAGAGATACTAAGATCTACAATCACGAATAAATGATTCCACAATTGCAGAAAGACTTAGAAGAAAGAGATTAATCAATCAAATCATTGAATGAACAATTAAAAAGCCAAAAATAGCAATTGTCTCTATTGACTCAATAGAATGGCAATCTTAACACTCTTACTACTGAACTCAATAATTTAAAACTACTAAAAGACAATTTGCTGAATGATAATTAAACACTCAACTCTTAACTCCTATAACTAAACACTACCAACGCTGACTTATTAAATACACTCAAACTTACAGAAGATCAAAACAAAGCCAATTCTAAGCAAATCCTTGATCTTTAGAATGAATTGAAGGATTCACAAAAATAATACAAAGAAGAAATGACTAAAATTATGCAAATTCTTGAAAAAACCAAAGAAAAAGTATTTGTTTTATTTAACTATTTATTAAGTCTGCTCACGAGTAAGAACTATTTAAAAACAGATTACTTGAAAAGGATGATATTTTGAATGAAGCCAAAAAATAATTCGAATAAACTACTAAATAATTTGAAAAGTATTTACTCATTGTATTTATATCAAAGGGAAAATGCTGCTCTTACTACTTAACTATCATAAGCGAACAAGACTCTCAAAGAATAGTCTAAGAAAATCTCTGATCTTGAACTTAAAATCAGAGACTTAGAATCCAAATTGCAAGAAAGCAATAGACAATACATCAAATCCCTAGAGCATTCTAAACAATTAGACATCGAAGTAACAGTATACCTTATTATCTTTAGCTCAAAAAATCTATTCAAGCATCCTCAAAATATTAGGAATAATTAATATTCAAAGATGAAGAATTATAAAAATCTAAATAGCTTTAACTAAGAATTCTTTAAGATAATTCTGACTTAAAGGTGAAATTAGAGTCTTTGTTGTAAATGAATTCTAAAAGCAAGTCAAATGAATTATAGAATCTCAAAAATCAGATCCTAGAGAAAGATTAAGAAATCGAATTACTAAAGTAGTAATAGAAATCCTTGGCAACCCAATTGAAGACTAGTTAAGGATATGCAACTAGATTCAAACAAAGAAATAAGCAATTAGAAATGGAAAATACAGAACTATTGAAATCTAAGAACAATTTAGAAACTCTGTTCTAAGAAATACTTGATCAAACCAAATAAAAATCAAATGTAAAGAATTTATCAGCTTTATCGAATAATCCAACTAAATATTAAATGAGTTTACTCACATAAAGAAAGAATTATATGCAAGAAAACACCTCAACTCATTCACAAGAAAACAGATCGTCAAGTCAAAAATCCAATAACACCACTCCCAATTAAGTGGCTAAAACAGGAGATGTGTCCTTTAAACGAGCCATCCTAGTGAGTGGATCGAAAAAAACTACTCATTCAGCTTCTTAAGAAAATATTAATTCTAAATAATCTAATAAAGCACTCAATGAAATACAAGAACTTGATGAAAGCTAATAATAAAATAAACCGCAATCTTCACAGGGCCATTAAGAGTAGTAAATACTGCAAGGCTAACAGAAAAGTGTATAATAACAACAGGAGCACAAAGAAGATCAAATATATGAAGACTAAGAAAACAATGAAGAAGTTGCAGATTTCATTGATGACGACAATGATCTTAATTGACATCTATTTAATTGATAAAGTATTATAGAAAACATCCTCTACTATGTTCCTATTACAAATAATTGTCTAACATCAATTTTAAATATAATATTATACTTATCTAATGTTAATTGATAAATTATTAAACAAGATTTTTCGAATAAACCCAAGATATGATTAGAACAGAACTAAAGGTTTTTGCTGTAAATATTAGAGATGAAATCTAAGTATGTTAGATGCCTAGAATTGTATACCAAGGATTCCAAATAAAGTTTTATATAAATAAGATTGAATTATAAATATAGGTATTCATTTATTTTATTTTCACTCATTCAGCTAGTCTAGTATAATTAAGGCTTGCCCATAATTTCTTTAAATTCTTTCATAGCTTCCTCGTCCAATTTACCATCGCAATATAATAAACTAATAATATCATGTTCAGTAAGATTAATTGCTTTTTTCATTGTATATTTTTTGAATTTCATTTTTACAATTCCTTCTAATAATTGCAATATTGTGTGATGAATTGAAATCTTATCTAATTATTTTTCTAGATTTTAAAGTAATTCTAGAGCAATTTATAAGAAATTATATTTTTTGTATTTTCTTGGACAGTTATTGTTCGTTAATTTAACACCTTCGACATCAAGAGAATTTATTAAACCCAAATAATTGTTATATTTTTAAAAGTCTAGAAGATTAATCCAACTGATAGACTATTATTTATGCCATTCTTTTAATTTTATCGTAAAAATTTCCTAGGATTATAATATTTTTAATGAAAAAGCAATAATATTGAAAATATTGGTATTGAAAAAATCTTCTCTCGTATAAAAAAAATCTTTCTAAAAAAACTAATAATACTCCTCTTCTTTGTATTCCATGCCTTTCTTAACTTCATCAATTACTTCTTAGATTTTAAGTGCATATTTATTGATTTTCTAAAAGTGTTTATACTTTAAAAAACATCTTAATAATCTCAAAACTATTATTGCCCTATCCCATTAAAGTTCTTTAATGTTCCTCAAATTATTTTTTCCTTTCATTTTGCTAATTCTTTTACTTATTAATTTTTTATTCACTACATAAACTTTCTATATCTAGGGAGGATCACCTTGATGGGTTTAATCACTATAATTAGGTTTTCCATAATTTTTAATTTCTTCTGTTGGATTTTAATCAAATTGAGAATTGACACCATCTGAAATTGAATAGTTAGTTATTGAACTTGATTCTTAAATTTTTGATTAATCATATAAATCCGAAGATTTGTCGTGATCATTTTTGATTTTTTCCATAATATTATCAGAATTTTATATCTCTACACACTTTTTTTTCTAAACTAATTCTTTACCCTCCTCATCATCCACTACTAAAATTTCCAACTCATTCACAACTTCATCCTTATTCACATCTTCATACTCATCATCCACGTCTTCATTCATCTTATATACCTTATCAATAATCTTCTGCATTTTTCCCTTAATTTTCTCTTCCATTTCAAATTTAGAAAGTATTTTAGGCTATTTTTTTGGGTATATTTTTTGTGCTAATTTTTTCATAAAAATTAATATTAATAAAATCTATTATTACAATTTTTTTTCCAATTTGTTTTGGGCAACAAAATTATATATATATACTGAACTATTTTATAATTCATTTTGTAACAACAACAGAAAAAGCCATTTCTTTTTCTTCTAACAACTCTTTCAAAGTTTTGTCAATCATCGACTATTGGAATTGATCCCATTTCAAACCTTCAACAACTTTGACGTTTCCATCTTTGCAAATGCATGGGAATGAAAAACAAACTTATTCTTTGATTCCATATAACTTTCCATCTGTAACGACTCCCATGGAAACAAATGTCCTGTATAAAATAGATGAATTACCCATTATCAGTTCCAATGAGCCAATCATGAATATGATCACAAACAGCACTTGCAGCAGATGCAGCTGAGGATGCCTTTCTCTTTTCAATAATGGCTCCACCTCTCTTGGCCACCTATTCAACGAATGCCTTTTAGAGCCAAGCATCATCAGCCACAAGTCCTCGAACACTAAAATAGTGGAGTAGATTAATACGTTTATGAAATTCCATTCTATTACACAGTTGCTTGACTGACATCAGCAAATTGAGTAGTGCTATGATTACCCCAGATGATAATGTTTCTAACATCCTCAACATTGGCACTGACCCTTTAGGCAATGATGGATTGAGCTCTATTTTAATCTAGACGAGTGAGTGCTGTGAAGTTAGATTTTGGTATGCTTGGTGCAAATTAAGCCGTAATTAAGGCATTGGTATTTGCAGGATTTCCTACAACCAAAACCTTAACATTTTTGCTAGCGTATTTTTCTAATGCCTCTCCTTACTCCTTGAAGATACGAGCATTAGCAGCTAACAAGTCCTTTCTTTCCATGCCTGGTCCTCTTGGTTTTGCACCAACCAAGATAGCAATTTCACAACCCATGAAGCCTTAATCATATTGGGTTGTTCCTCTGATTTCCTTCAAGATGGGGAAAGCACAGTCTCTGAGTTCCATCATTGTGCCTTCCAATTGATCCTTGGCCATGGGCAATTCAAGGAGAGTTAAAATGATTTATTAATTTGGTCCAAGAAGTCTACCTTAACCAATCATATGGACAAGTGCATATCCAATATTTCCAGCAGCGCCTGTGACAGTAACTCTAACTGGAGGAGTGGTTATATTGGAAGCTTTGAAATGTCTTGAGAGATGTTGAAGACGTCTGGTTGTAGCTGATGAGTCCATATTAGATATTAATATTAAATAATACGTATGATAATCCACTCAATTAAATATTATTCTTTTCCAACCAATAATTACCTCATCCTTGTCCCAGGATTAGTTAAATTGATCTTCAAAACTAAATAATAGTTAAACTGCAATCCATACCCGACTCTAATATAGGTAACAAAGTAGTTGCCATCTTTGCATTCCACCTTGACTCTCCTGGAATACGATTCTGCAATCCAACCTGCATCCTCATAATTTTGTTCAGCCAAATCAATGTATCCATCTCCCACTCCAACAACTACAGCAACATGACCCCAAGGTTGATGTTCACTTTATGGTGCTAATAGCAAATCACCAAATTTTGGTGGTCTAACATATGAATTCAATATATACTCAGGTCCACCTTGTTTGAATCCTACCAATGGAAATGTGCCTGCTTCTTTTGTCAAATCTTCAACAGTTTCCAAGTCCCAAATGTCAGGTGCTTTTTAAATATCTGTAAACATGGTTTTATAATTCAACACAAAAAATCTTCTAGCAAATTCAACACATTGATATCTATTTTTAAATATATAGTTTACTTGTAGCCCATAAAAATATCACACCTCAATCCAGATTCTTCTTTCTTATAATGAACTTCATAGAGGTGAACTTTCGTTATATCATAATTGGGTTCACAATTCGAATACCCAATGACACCACCATGTGCTACACCGATCTAAGAACCCCAGGGAGGATGTTATTTATTCATTGGTCTAAATAGATATTCTATTTTCTTAAAATATTTATACATTATTAAACAATTAGATTTCGATTAGAATTCACCATCAATCGATGTAGAATTTAAAAATACCTATAACCCACCAATAAAAGATTATGTTTGTTGAGTGATGTAAATAATAATAATTTATTTAAAACTCTTATTGAATTTACTGTTCATGCTAAAATAATTCAAGAGATGTAGTTTTAGATCTAAATCACTGCCAAGAGGGATTCCCTTACTTGTTCATAAGTTTATAAATACTCGAGTGCGCTATGTTCGTAGAAATGCAATCAAGACTTATGCATCTGGACCTTTAGAAACTCCAACAACCATTGCCCGTCGAAAATCTTGTGAGGGAGATGAGTTTGGCTACTTTCGATCCAGTAAGGAATGGATGCAGTTAGTTAAAATTGATAATCCACAACATCGGAATTAGAATTTAGCCAGAATCGTATTTTTAAGACTCAAACACGGGAATTCACCAAGTCAATCTAAGCGCGTTCTTTCTTTAAAAAAGTGTATGAATATTAGATTGATGTGATTAGGCTTCAAAGACCAAGTAAATTTGCTCCGTATATTATCAACTTTTAAACCAAAAGTAACAGTTTAATAAATTGATCTTGTTAACCAATCAAAGAAGATTAATATGCCTCTTTTGCCATCTCCCAAGGCTAAAGTGCATACTAAATTATTCCCCTTCAATAAGTCAATTACCATCGATCAACCTCTTTTTCCAAAAAAGATGCATAGAAATTGGAGCCAATTGGATATTATGTCACCTTAAAAGGCAATAACATAACCAACTTCCAATTATGTGAGTCCAAGGAAGTTCAAAAAATCAATAATGAACATATACGGAATTTCAAATACTATGCACCTCATAAAGTACTGATTTAATTTCAATAACAAAATATAATTATCAAATTGATATATAAATCACAAAAATCGTTACTAAATAGCCTAAAAGCATACTAAAATCATCCCTTATTTGACTATCATAATAATGTCCTTTTAAATGTAATAAAGTTAATCACTTCAGTTATCTCTTTCTTTGCATGATTTCCTTTTTAATTTCTATAATAGAAATGGAGAATTTATTATTAAGATAGTGGAAAGGAAATATTTAAAATATTTCATCCTCCAATTAGTTACAATCCCCATATAAATGCTGAATCTAAGGATAATTGAGATCCAAGAATTTTATGATAATTTATACATCTGATATTAGGCGTTTTAATCTTTAAAAGTTTTGAAATTGTAGTCATTAAAATTCTTCTATCATTTGATATCAGATATCTATATGATATTTGTTAGGTAAACAAAGAGAATCCGGAACTTACTCACAATAGCAATTTTGAAAGGATAGATAAAATATCAATTTGAAGTTACCTATTAAATGCTCAGAAGGCTAAGAAAGATATATTTAGAACTATGTATTTAAGATAAGGAAATAGAGAAACTATTAGAGTAATTTTTTACAATTTCATTAATAAAAAGTGTGATCAATGATAGATTTTATCCCTTGACCACATTAGGATCAGATTGATCTGAGATTTCTTGTGAGGGTATATCATTTGGAAATTTGAATTTTTAAAATATCTAAGAAATAATAGTAAGAGGATTATTGATATAAAATAAGAAAAATAAAATGAAAATTGTGCATAATATCATAGATATATTATTAATTCATGTGTTTTCAATTGACAAATTTATAGTATATAATGAGAATATTTCCAATTGTTAATATGCAAACCAAAGTCATCAATATCCCTTTATTGTATTATTCCCTATTCTTAATCATAGTTGCATGCCTCTAAGTCATTTTCACTCCACTCTAGATCTCTTTGGTCTAAATTAGTAACGATATTATTACATCTTCAATGGCTCTTAGTAGTTTCTCCTTCTAACTACGAAGATTATCAAGAATGCTGATTTAAGTGTCTTCTGCTTCAAGTAATCTGGAATCCAGATTATTTAATTGCTTAACTTATGTGTGCAAATCAGAATTCAAGCCGCTGATCTAAGAGGGCTGTGTTTTAGTAACAACTTTGCTAAAGTGGGATTGAGGTTGCTTATCGATATCTAATTGTAAATCTCTCAACTTCTTTTGGCATTCTGTGTAAAGCATCTTATCTTATTTAAACTTTTATGCAAATTCCTGTTTATTCTACTCATTAAAGGAACTGTATTCAATTTCCATGAATTTGAACTATATAAGACGTTGATTATATCGATTACTTGTTATTCTGCTTAAACATGAATAAGTTTCATCTTCTCCAAAGTGAGTTGTTTACTTTGAGTCAGGGAGTATTGTTTATAGAGGTTGTTAAATTCATCCACTTTTTTATTGAAGTTAATATCATTCTATTGAAACATGTTTGAAGCCATTAATTTAATTAATAATATTTTATAGTATATCAACAGTATATTCCCTAGAGATCAACACTCAAATCAATCCCAATTCAACACTTTGCTAATGAGTACTCTGTTCTACATAAATCTCACATACATTCCAGTCTTATTTGAGGCCTTTTCTAAAGTCATTAGTCTTAATAATTATAATATCAGCTTTCAATAATTACTCCTTTTAATTTTTGAGGTCTTCCATCATGTCATGCTGCTATCCAACTGTATTGATTAATGTTTGAATGAATTTCTCTAATTCATAAATTGTGTTTATAATTGAAATTTATTGTTTTATATTTTCTTCAAGTGTCTGTAATGAATAATGGCTGAGGCTATCCAACAGTTTTCGATGATTGAATGGTGTTCAAATTCTTTTTGGCTATTGAAAATTGATTATATGTCACTTCGTTTTGTATCTTAATTTGGCCTTCAAAGTTGATTCACACATTTTGAATTCATATTAAATAGACAGTTTATTAAATGATATATGAAGCAAGAGAATATTTTTGATAGGCCTTGTTAAATTTCATTTAGAAGTCACTCTCATATTTTTATCCATCATTTGAGATATTATTATTAATAAATAAATAACATAAACAATTCAAAGATTCTTTGAGATTCTCATTGTCTTCTATCTTTTCAAACTCACTTTCATGCGAGATTGCTTCTCTTAATTTAATTAATTAGTATCCTCATCTAAAAAGATAAATGAGCTCTACTCTAGAATTGAACTTACAAATCGTTCAACATCTGAATGAATGAAGAATTAGTTTTTCAATTACATAGCAAATATGTCATTGTTCAATTTGAAGATTCTCTATCTCAAAGTAACAATATCGACAGTGTCTCTAACAAATCTCATTTGCAATTTGACAGCCTTCAATTCCAATCTATATTTTTTGATTTCCCTTTATTCCCTAATGTGAGATCGATAACGATCCCTCATCAACAAAGTGATGAACTAATTCTAAAAGTAAGTTTGATATCCCTTTTCATAGAGATACTTGATCCAAGTGATGAATCTCTTATCCATTTTTTATAGAGATGGAACAGTGTGTATCTTCAAAGTGTATTAATCCCATTTTTGAATCATCTTAGCCTTGTAGTCTCTCACATTCCTTACAAATTGATTGAGATTCACCTTGATCAACTATAACTTGCCACATGCTATCATTGCTTTCTTCTTGAACATAAACAATGAGGCTCTCCACTTCAACAAAGGCAATACAGAACCCAAAGAATTGTGGATGAATCTCCTCCTTGCCTACTTACAATACATCATCAGAGACAACACAGTATCTCCAATCACTCGATGTTGAATGTCTCCTCTCTCTCTCTATCGATTCTCCCTGAATGTCTTGATTCTCAACTACAAACCTATTACCATCATCTTATTCTTCATCAATTGCTTTCTTCTCTACTATAACAAAGTGTTCAATGTGTCTATAAGCTTGATGTAATAGAGTAATTCAAACCAAAGATATTTTTATTCTCTTCTCCTCTCTCTGTTTCGTAAGGCTGATGTTATCAATTTATATTAGTCATGTGCCCATTCCTTGGCCTTAAATTCAAGGTTCTTTATTTAGTTTGCTTCCAATACGGACTTCTTTTGCAGATTTCTTGTTTTCAATATCTGCAAAAAACGATCTGATCGACTAACCTCCATCTCGAACTTGTTCACCTTCCTAAATGCTAGAACCTTATTCTAATTCACTATGAATTAAGGTGTCTTTGGTATCTCGTCACTAATTGGAATTCTTTCATGATTACTAGTCATACGAACCAATTTGCGGAAAGAATCTGCTTATCCAAAATGAACCATAAACTTCATCTCTGTTTATTTTCTAGCAACTACTGCCAAATGTAATTTATCTTCCCCATTATGTCTCACTGCCCATTGTCTACTTCGAATAACTTAATCACAATTGAATTTTGTTGGAAAAGGTGAATTAAAGGAAATCATTATCTAAAACTCCCCGTCACAAAACATAGTACAATTCAGAGGAGATTTCTACCCTCTGGTCCCAATATTACAATAATAAAACTCCATCGGAGCTACTTTATAAACCTTGCCTGAGATTATAGTGCCACCCAATTAACACTCACATTAAACACTTGGCTCTGTTGTCATTTACTTGACTACCTACCTAACATTCTTAAACTCCTCCACGCTCTCCAATATATTCCAAGTTCTCTAAAATCTTTCAGTTGTTTCTTCCAGGATCCTCGATTGATCCATCACTCCAGAACCACAGGTCTATGATCTAAAGTGAGAAATCGATGGAGAACTTAGCTAATGACTTGGACTTAATATTGATTTTTTCATTTTAGCAAAACCGTATTTATATTATTATATAATCATTCTTATTAATAGTTATAATGTTTATTATATCTTCTTATTGATGTTTTTAATTCATTATCCAAACCAAACCAAATCTAATTTATTTATTAAAAAATTTAGTATTATTATCATTATTTCAAAATTCTGTAAGTTTAGCGTTGAATTCGATTAAATTCTTTAATTAAGATTTTAATTTAATTATAAATGAATTCTTAAGCTATGTGACCCAAAGTGATTTGAATGTTCTAAATTATGAAATAAGGGATAACGAGCAAATGTACATCTGTTATTGATGTAGACTTCCTGAATAGATAGAACAATTGGATAATGGAAAAATTGTTAATTTGGATGCACTTATTTATTTATATTTAAATAATCGTTTCAAGGTCCAGAGTTTTACCAATTTGTTTCCAGTCATTTAGTTAGGTCTTTGATCTCCTGTGTGACCACCATTGAGCATGTGAGTCAAGATTTCTTTAGTATACTAAAATGATGTTATTTAATAAGATTACCTTAAGTCTTTTGGCCATTTCTGTATTTTAACTATCAAGAGCAGTGGCTAAAGGATAATGGCTTCTTTCTCCATTTTTGTTTACATAAGTGACCATCTTATGTTCTGATGATAATATGATTTCAGTCTTATCAGTGAAATTAACCTAAAAATGAGAATAATTGAATACTTAGACAATTTTATTGGATAATCTAAACATGATAGCATGTTTTGTTTTCATCCATTTTTTAACATAGACTACTTATTTACTGTCATATTCTTCTACTGCCATATCGGATCTGTTTTATTCGCCTTCAAGATAGTTTCTGAAATGTTGAAGTAAAGTGACTTTCTTTTATAGTTCTCTGGGATAATCATTTAAATTATGGGATTCACAAATATCCTGTCTGTCAGTTCCTTTTCTTTCCATGTATTCAAATTGTAGTGATTTAGTATCTAGTATAATTTTAGTAGAATCATTGAAGAACACTCCTGTGGCACTATTGCTTAAGAGATATCCCAATCCATATTTGCTGGAATAGTCTACCCACTTTTTAACGTAAATCTCTTATTTTTATTGTGGTGCTCTTTAGCCAAGATTATTAACAGAATGAGTTCCTTGCATTCCAGTACCACCAAAAGGAGTAGTAAGAGTCTTTTGACTTTGACTACTTCTGATGTCATTGGGTTTCTGGGATTGAGGTCTTTGAGCTCCTCCATAACCGGCATTCTGAGCATTATTTAACCCGCTGGAACCAAAGTTATCTTCTAAAATATTTCCACTAGAACTGGGTTTCTACACTAGGAGAATAATGCTTGATGAATACATGGGAAACGATCAGAAGAACCATTGCCAGGTCGTTATTGATTTTTCTAATTGTTTGGGGTGGTTTCAGTCAATCTTTGAGGCATGGCATTTACTGACATTTTTAGACTGCTTGAATTTGTGGATGGTTAGAATTGTTTATTGTAGGATGCTGAAGGAGGACAAGCAAGAGTAGAAAGTGGAAGAGTCTTTGGAATAGAGCCACCTGTATTCATGAATGGATGAGACATGATTTCATCTAAAGTTGGTCGTTTCACTGGATCTAAATTCAGAATTCTAGTAATGAGATTCTTGGCTGCATCAGAGATGAGAACGTGTTCTGGAAAAGTGTATGAATTCAATCTGATTTTCCTATAGGTGGTTTTGACATCTGGTGTTTCAAAGGGAGGTTTTCCAATAAGCATTGCATAGATTATAACTCCCAAAGACCAGACATCAACTTCGAAAGAGTGACCAACCTTTCCATCCAAGACTTCTGGGGCAATGTAATTGGGTGTTCCACAAATAGTTCTTTTTTTCTCTCCTTCGAATTCCAATTTAGTTGCCAAACCGAAATCGCCCAGCTTCAATTCCATAGATTTGTTGAGGAATAGATTTCCTAATTTGAGACTTAAAATATTAATGAGGATACTCTCTATGAATCACATTAGTGGCATGTAAGTATTTGAGTGCGTTAATTATCTATGCAACGTAACATTACACCTCTATTTCTGTTAGTCTTTTGCGTCGTTTTATTAATTCATTTAGAGTCTTATTTAAATGGATAATAGTTACTTGATTAGAACACAACTCCAAAAGAATGTATACATTTTCGTGATCCTCGAATACGTGCTCGAATTGTACGATATTAGTATTTTGCAAACTTTTGTGTATTTTAATTTCAGAAATAAGCTAATTCATAACATCAAACAATTACCTTTTAACGAGCTCTATTCTTAGTTAAACTGCTTTTAGCTATTATCTTGGCTGCCAACACTTTCTTTGTCTCTAAATTTGTTGCCTCGTAACACTTAGCAAAACCACCCTTTCCTAAAAACTTGCCTCTCTAGTATCTTTTTATTGCCACTTCTCCATTAACTTTAGTGATTTTTTCTTCAAAGATCACCACCTACTCCGAACTTTATTTACAACTAAATTTTACCCTTCTGCTGTGTTCTTCTCGTCCATTATTTTAAACTATTTAAATTATTATCTGATTTTTATATATTATGGATATACCTATATACCCCGATTCTATCTTTAATATTAAGAGACATTACAACTGCGATAAAAATAAGAAAAAGGCCAATCCTCAAGAAAGTGATGATGAAACCATCCAAAAGCAAATCAAATATTTATACAATGATCTCTAGACGTGTTTGAAAAGAGAATCCAGAAAAATTAAAAAAAAGTGAACTATAAATCTATAATTATTTTAAATGCATTAATATCAAGAAGCTTTACTTAAAAATACATGTATCCTTCCATTTTTAATTAGTGAGAGGAGAGGACATTATAGTCAATCTCTAAATTTACAATTCAACTGCTCAATAGGATAGATAGCAATTTCTTAAAGCATTACAAGAATTAGCAAATGAGAAAAATGTCAAAATTGATGAACAAACCCGTATTCTGCAACTTCGATTACCAGGCACCACAACCATAGCCAATATTAAGTCAGATTTAGAAAAATATTGCAATCAAAAAATTGTAATCAAATATTTTGATTATCCTAGATATTGATGTGCGAATCGATGGTCCCAAATCCCCTAGATGTCATTGGAGATATCAAGTGTACAACTCAAAAACAAGAGGTTCACTTATAATTGTGTTCTTAAGTAATTGCAGGATGATGATGATTTATAATTCACAATAATTTATTTACAACTATTTTCAATTATTTCTATTTTTTGTTCCATTTAGCTGAAGGATGCTCATCATCCACTTAACATCCAAAATCTAACTCTATCTTCTCATCCATTATAGTTGTTAACTTCAATCCATGACTCGAAATGTTAAGATCAATGTCCTAAAAGTTTTCCACATTAACATTTATAGTTATTAATATTTTATCCTTCTAATGGACAACCTGATATTTCTCCACCTCATTCTTAGTATCAATTTCCTCAATTAAAACTTTATTTGGTGCTTTTTTTTGACTCTAATTTTGAGCATTTAATATTAAATCATTAAGAGAATCATTCTATCTAGTGAAACTGAGATTCTATTAAATGTTTTCCCTTGGATTCTAAACCTAAGGAGTCTTCCTTCCTTCTTTATCAGCCTACGGTTCTAAGAGTATTTTAAGTGGCTTCTTAGGTCCACAATATTTGTATGGTTTGCTGATTATCTTAAGAGAAGGAATTTCAAATTTATAGAATGCTTTAAAGTAAACAAACTTAACAGGATTTTTGTCTAATTCTATCCTTTTCTATACTGTATCAATTATAATTGACTATAGAATTTGACGATTGATCTAAAACATTAATTGATAGTCTTACTTTTTTAAAAACATCTGTATTAATAACAATATCATAATAGTATACTTAGGTATTGAATGAAGTTGACTTACCAATTTGGACATCAGAAATAGAAAGAGGAATTAAATTATATTATGCTGGATTGTCTGTTGGAGTATCATTTTTATCGAATGCTCCCAATACTCGATCATGATGGAGTAGATTGATATAAAATTTGGTTCTTTTTTCTAATTTATCAAATTGGAAATTTTCTTATTTGATTTCGTTTTATTTCAATAATAGCTTGCTTTCCAATTCATTGATGGATTATTTAAGGAGATTGCCCCAAATTTTCATGGAATAAGCAAATTGAGGTGCAATAGATAATTCTTCTATTTTTTGCTGTTTCTCAATTTTCATCTCTTCCATTCCTGCTTGAATGTTTTTCTCAACAAATTATTTATATGCTTAGGGATCGGAGACAGCCATATCATCAAGCATCTTCCAAATATGTTGAGCTTGTGATTAATCCATTTATTAATATTATTATAAATGGTTGATCACATCTCGAAACAATATAAAACAATTACAATCTGTCATCCAAACTATGCACCATTTTAGGTTATGATTAATGAATATTCGACCATTAAGGAGATCTCAAGACAGATGCGTTTGGCATGGCGAATAAGTCCAAAAGAGTTGCGATTATTTAATGCTAGTGGAATTGAAATATTTTAAGAAGATCTTAGATTTTAACCCAAGCAATCAAAATTATGGGCAACTTTGAATGGGTAGGAACTTGATTAGAACATCATCTTTCAAGAATACACAATTTTAGATTAAATTGGATAAGGAGGACAAGGTGTTGTGATGTTAGGATAGCACAAGGAGACAAAAGTATATGTAGCAATTAAGATAATAAAAGGAGATGGATTCAATGCGGATGAAATAGATCTATTGTTTAGGGAATCACAAATACTCAAATAATTGAGTCATAGGAACATTGTTCATTTGATTCAAAATATAATGTTAAATCATGAATGCATATTGGTAATGGAACATCTCTAAGGAGGATCTCTCTTGGATTTGGTGAGAAGGAAAGGACATCTGGATGAGATTGAAGCTAGGATCTACATGAAATAGATATTAGAGGGGATTGAGTATTGCCATAAGAAAAATTTGATCCACAGGGATTTGAAATTAGAGAATATCTTGCTTGTCTCTCCCAATAGTACATAAGTAAATATACTATGCATTATAGATAGATAAAAATAGTAGATTTTGGAATTGCATGTTGTGGTAAGGATCGAATTCGCATGGGCACTTTGCCATACATGTCTCCTGAATTGATATCTGGATAACCAGCCTCTCAGCTTTCTGATGTCTGGGCAATTGGAGTGATTTTGTATGCTATGGTCTTTGGGAAATTGCCATTTAGAGGATCTACAAGGGAGGAACTCATTTAAGCAATCAGCATATTTAAATACACCATCCCTTAGAAGGTGAGTAATGATTTATTAGATTTATTCAAACAAATATTCCAATATCGGAACAGGATCACAATATCAGGAATTTTGAATCATAGATGGTTGAGTGAAAGTCATGCTATTCCTGCATTGAGTTTATTGAAGATGCTATAAGTCACTACTCCTCTAAAAGTGACAACCAAGAAACCAAAGTCAAATATGCTATAAAGTTGTCGAAAGAGTTCTATATAAAAGGAGGAATCCTAAACAAATATTGGAAATGTGACTGCCAAACCTATCAAAATAGTATTAAAGTAAAGATCTGGGAGAGCTAAGAGTTAACTTTTATTGAGCAACTGACTATTGGATGATAATATAAGACATAATTTAATTAAAAATACTTCACTTATAAATGTTTCACGAGTCTGATGAACTTTCTAACACCAAAACACTCAATATCACTTTGCTAGGCAGTGATCGTAAGTTTTAAATATCCATCTATGGCGATACTTCACTTAAAGAATTGAGATAATTATGCGAATAGAGACATTAAATTAGTCTTAGACACTTTCGAGTATTTACTTAGGATGGAGTGGAACTGTTTAATGAGGATCTGATTTACTTGAAAGATAATTCAAAATTGTACATAACAAGAGGAGAAGACTTTGATGCAAATATCATCCATCAAGAATATGAGATATTGGAATAGTTGGGCAAGGGAGGATTTGGTAAAGTATTGTTGGGTAGACACAAAGAAACACTCAACTTAGTTGCTATTAAGTATGTGAATACCAGAAACAGAGATGCTAATGACATTGAGTTGGTTTTTCGTGAAGCCTATTTACTGAAATCACTTAACCATAAAAATATAGTCAAATTCTATAATTGTTATCCACTCTCCAACATGCAAGTCATTGTTGTTATGGAATATTTGGAAGGTGGTGATCTATCCAAATACACTCAAGGTATTTAAATTCTGTAATGAAGCCAAGGGTCAGTTATGTGAAGAGGAGGCTCGAATGTATTTCAGATAGATTTGTGATGCCATGATGTATTGTCATAATCGCAAACTCATCCATAGGGATCTCAAACTAGAAAATCTCATGTTCGCCAATAAGAATGATACATTGATTAAGGTCGTTGATTTTGGAATTGCTGGTATGGCTGTCAACAGTAACATGGATAAACTAAACATCGGAACCATCAGGTACATGGCACCAGAAACTCTCCAAGGAAATAACCAAAAGATAGGTCCACACATTGATGTTTGGGCCATGGGAGTTATACTCTTTCATCTCATCTTTGGGAAGTATCCTTTTGATGGAGACTCCAATTTTGACATCATTCAAAATATTACAACCAGCAATTACACATTTTCCAAAAAGAATGTCTCTCCATATCTAATTGATCTATTATCCAGAATTTTCTTAATTGATCCACAAAAAAGAATCAAACTATATGACATTCTCAATCATGAATGGATGAAAATCTCATTCGAATAAGAATATTTTGAAATGCCTTAGTTTGTACCCAGAACCTAATTTCGATTACCATCTATAGAGAATGCAAAGTAACACATTGGAAATTAGAAATAGAAGAAGGTCAATAGATCATTCACTCCTCTAAAAAAGAATTCTCCTAGAAGAAGAAATAGTTTCATCATTAAAGGAGTCTTAAAGAGATACCCTTGAAAATAAATTACTTGACTATTTAATGCTTATGATAAATTCTTTTTGGTATATAAAATTTAAATTAATAAATTTGAATTATTTTCTATTTTTCATAATTGAACTTGAGGCTAAGATGCATTATTTGCAGCCTTATTAGCTTCATTATTTTATTGTGGGACATTGTCACTTTGATCGTCCTAATTAATTTTGTATATTTTGTAAACCACCTACATTCCCAAGATATCGATTGCCAATTGAATGAACCAAAAAGCAATAGCAATATTGTACTTGAAATACTATTATTAAATATAATAAAGTAATACCTAGTACTCTTAAGCTCCAATACCCATACCAATTAATAACAAAAACATTCCAAAGTTCATAGTTGCTATTATCCCTAAAGCCGCGTAAAAAATGTATTTAAAATGTAGTGCTATTATCAATAAATATCCAATCATCATAAAAACATTGCCAGTTATCGAGAGACCTTTATACTGAGCCATACCATCACTCATAGTCTCTAAGATAGAAGCATAAAATGCTAATAGCACAATGTTTATCGATAGGTAGCATGTAGTGTCACAGATCGATTTGATTGTTGGAGTTCTAGCCATAGTCATAATATTTATACATTTCAAACATAAGGATTATATGAAAAATAAATATTAATGATTCAGATAATATGATTTAATTCTTATAGTTATTTCAAAATAAGATATATTCCAAAAAGATCATTATTTTGGCGAGATTTATCATCAATAAGAGTTCCAAAATTGTAAATTAAAAATCTATAATAGATTACTTAATTTTATAGTTTTGGTATCAAAATTATGAAGAAGACCTTATTAACAATCTAATTAAATAGGATGAAGGTATATAGTAATTCAGCTAAACCACTGCTCTCTTATTTTAATAATATAGATATTATGTAGTTTTATCAAAACTTTGATAGTGTTTTAGATTTTTTTTGAGATTCCGTAAAATTGAGTTTCATTTTTGAAAGTTTCTCCTTTTATTGTTAAATCTCAGCTCTCAATTCTTCAATTGTTTTCTCAGTTCTATCATTTGATGGAGACTTATGAGGTGTTCGAATGGATGGACTATTGTATTATGGAGGTTTGTTATATGGTTCTGGGATCAATATACATATGATAACATACATTTAGCAGATGATAGATTTTACTACATAGCTGGAGAGCGATGGAAGCCTTAACTTGATGATAAGGAGTGTTAATGCAAAGGAGGAGATAGAGCTCTTTATTGAACTGGTTGGATAATGGTTTCAAGTTATTATATTTACGACTGGTAATCTCTTTAGATTTAATCCATTTTCTTTTCTGATTTGTCCTTAAGATCATTATATCTTTATTCGAGAAATTATCTCTCCTTCAAAGTGTAATCAGCTGATTATTGAATTTAAATTCTAATATTTATTGAATGATTATTTACAATTCATTTTCTAATTCCTTAATTGTCTATTGAAGTTATCTCTATTCATATTCTAATTTCTTTTATTATTCCCTATTAAGTTAATCCTACACTTAAAGTTTCTGAGATAGATGATCATTCTCTTAAATGTAGAAGTTCAACTAATTTCTGAGATCGTCAACTGATTGATCTTGCTGTTAAATCTATTACAATTTTTGTTTAAATTTAATCTGAGCCTCTTCTTGTATTAATTATTCATTCTATTTGTATTATCTTTTTAATTGTTCAATCTTCTTTTCCATCTCATTTTATAGTTCAATAACCAGAATATCATTTTCCCTCTTTTCCTTTTACACACTTTGATCAATTAACTAATTTAATTAGATAATATACATAATTGAATTTTTTAACAGAACTCAATATAAGTTGCCTATTTTCAGAATCATATTGTTTTAGTTTATTCAAAATGACTTATTTCATTTCGAAGAGTTACAAATTTAATTACTCTTTTTACCTAATAAACACTCTTTGTATCTATTATTTAACCGATCTAAATTTAAATTTCAATTCATCAATTTGTTTAATTAATTATTGTTTTTCTGTATTAAACACATTTTGATTTTTTATAGAATTTTCAATTAAGATCTTCTCCTTTACTTTTTGTTCTTCTAATTATTATAAAGTAAGAGTATATTGTGATATATAGGATTCTAATTCTTGTACTAAACTATTGTTCTACTTTTCCAATTGTTCAAACTTCTAGCTTTTTTAGAATAATTCCTTTTAGAGTTGATTATATGCTCTTATTTATTCTTCATTCAGCAATTTACTTTCTAATTTCAGTTTCTTCAATTAGTTTTCAAAGTTTTCAACAATTAATTGATGTTCTTAAATCAAATTTTCTACTTCTTACTTAAATCTTAATTCTTTCTATTGGATTTCCTATTGATGTAATGTTTACTACTTCAATTATTCCTCTAATAATTGAGAATGCTCTTGTTTATACAATTTGCATCTTTGTTCCAATTCCTGTCCTAATCTTTAATATGAGAATGATCCTTAGATTTCTATTTCCAATTAATGTTGAATAGCCATAATGATTTCTTATTGTTATTATTTTTCTCTCTCAATTTCACTCATGTAATCTTGATTTTCCTTCAATGTAGTTAAGGTTTGTTCTGAAAATGATTTCAAATCATCAACATCAGCTAATAACAATTTTAGATTTTAATCTTTTTTATTGATTTCTTATTCAATTTAATTATATTTCTATTTTAATTCTGAATTTTAATTTTGTAATTCCTCCATTTATTTCTTATAAGTTTAAATGAGTTCTTCAAATTTTGAATTACTTTTTTACTTTTGTTCTTATTCATTTTATATTTGTATTTTTAATTATTTTATGTCTTAACTCAATCCTAGAATTTCTTTGTCCTTTTCAGAAACAGTACATTCTAAACTTTACGTTAGATGTTATTATAGATCTAACTTTTCTTATTCTAAATTTTCCTCCAATCTTGAATACTATTTCTTGTATTGTTATTCCAACATCCTTGATGGCTTATCTATGTTGATTCGATTAGAATTCAACCTATTGTTCAAGTTCTTTGATTTGTTCTTATAGTTCAGCAATATGTTGATCCTTATTTTGAAGTTCTTTCAATTTAACTTTATATTCTTTAATTTTTATTTGGTTTTTTTCTTTCATTTGTTCCAAGACTTCTTTTGATTTTTGTGCTTCTTATTATTTTTTGATTTTGAGTTATTCAATTTCCAACTTAAGATTAGACAACTCACTTTCTTACAGAATGTGTTAATCTGTTACTGTTTACAATTTTCGTTAATAGTCCTTCAACTATTTGTCAGATTCCAATTTCACTGATTTGAACTACTATTCCAGAACAGAATAGGCAGATTGTAATTATTCTGCTTTTTACTTATATTCTTATCCCTCTAATGAAATATATCTCGATTGTCTATCAAATGACTATTGATTATCCTTCAGTTGTTGGAGTTCTAAGCCTAATTGTTGGTTAGTCAGATTGGATTCTCTGATTTATTTATTGAGTTTCTCAATGATTAGTTATTACTTATTGTTTAGATCAATCTACTCATCACATAATAATTAGAGTCTCTTAATCTCCTATAATTATAGTATCTACTGCTCATGCAATTTGTGTTCTAAATCTATGATCAATTGTTATTCTCTATCCTAATACTCTCTTTTGATTCTATCATTTGACTGAGATTGTTAACGCAATTCTTGTTGCAATAGGAGTACCTCTTCGGAATAGTGTCTTTGGAAGGTCTCAAGTGTAATCTCCTTAATTCGATTAAGAACGGCTACTCTGTTTTCTCTATCCATCTACTCTCCCAAGACTTGTTTGGTGATATCTACTAGACATTCTGAGGATAATATGATTGAATTACATTCTAAGACCTTGGATTGTGAAACGAACATATATTTATTCGTTAATTAATAAATGTAATTATTAAAGGAAATAGTGGAAGGTGTACATAATCCAATCAACACCATTGAACAATTAAAGAGATCAGTTATTCGAGAAATCAACAAACAACATTATCAAACCATCGATTATACGCATCGTCGTTCGATTTCTACCCAAGAGGCTCCATTCACTGTAGTTAGTATAAAGAAACCAAAGACGTAACTCAATACAATTGAGTTGGCTCCCTTGAAGAACAAAACCAGGTTTATGCCGAATTCAACCTTGGAGTTGATTGTCAAGTAACAAAAAAACAAGTCACTGCAATTTAAATAGAAGATCTACACACAAGAATATAAGGAGAAGAGTGAGTATGTGCAGGGCAGAAGGAGATTCAATAAGAATGTTGAATGTCTCAAACAAAACAACCAAAGATTCAGATTAAGTGTAAGTGAACAATCACAATAATTGAACAAGCTACTTGAAAGCAGATTGTCACGTATGTTGAGATATAACAATAACAATCATGATAATTATTTATAATGAGCGGATCCAGTATCTAAGCATAATAGAAGTCAATTCAAATGAAAACAGCCAACCTCCCACCCACATGGGAAGTCTTCTCGACTCTTGATTTTAATAGGCAGCAAACCATCTACAAGACTATGTGTGAATAGATCCAATAACAAATGAAGCAAATTACTGTTCTCCAGGAAAAGGTTAAACAAAATGAAGTATTTCATTCTCACAATTTAGTTACTTGCCTCACAAAAGTTAGAAGACACTCATCATAGACTTTCTGAAGAATAATCGAAATTGAAATAAGAAATTCAAATTCTATAATCACTTTTGGAAAAGAAAGAAAATGAAATCAAATTTCAAAATGACCAATTGGATGAACAAACTAATTATATCAAACAATTAGAAGTTGATGTTTAAAAGAGATAAGAATCATAGAAATATGATTAATTGATTGTTGAATTAAAACAACAAATAAAGGAATAACAATTAGCAATTTCTTCATATGAGAAGTCTATTCAAGAACTGAAATATACAATTGAAGAATAAGAGCAACAATTGGAAGACATTCAAAATAAATACAATCAAGAATTAGATGAGAAAGATTTAAAACTTGCAGAATATGAAGTATAATACTCATTCAAATTAGAAACAATTAGAATTGCAATTGGAGGACAATTAAAAGTTGCAATAAGGATATCAATCATTGAATGAGAGGATTAATTCCAATAAAGACTATCAATCATTTTAACAGCAATATAATGAGTTATTCAATGAGTTTTCTATCATCAAACAACAATACTAGAACAAATGCAATAAAATTAAAGAACAAGAACTAACTATTGAAGATTTAATAGGTGAAAATTCAAGACTTGTTATTGAACTTTATCACTACTAAAAATAATGATGATGATCTATGTCAATTATTTAATTCACATTTTAATTATCATATCAAAATTTCTTGAACTCTCTTAAGAGTAGCTCTTTTTTTACAATCCGAATTTAGTAATTCATCAATCAATTATTTAGTACTCTATGATATTTATACATCTTCTTTGTATTACTATTTATTAGCTTTTATGTTCTAATAAGCAATTTTGATATCAAATGCTTCAAATGGATGTACTCCAAAGATTAATGTGTATAAAATGATCCCTAAATACCATAAATCTACTTCAAAAGAATATCCATTTTCGTTGTCTAATATATCAGGAGCCAAATATTAAGAACTGCCACAAATAGACCTTCTTCTTTCTTCTTTCTACTCTAATTTTATTGCATAGTTGAATCCACCAACCTTTAGTTACTACTCCTTATTAAAGTATATATTGCTTAGCTTTAAACTTTATAAATATGAAATTGTATAAATACTCTCGATGTAGGATGTTATTTTCATGTAAATAATTCAATGCATCGACTATTTAAACAAATAATAACTTTGCCTCGTTTTCACATAACTATCCTTTCTATTACAAATACTCATTTAGTGTCTAAAATCTAATTTCATCATTACACATTTAAAATCCTCAAGGAGAATGTAAATAAAGTCTTAGTCTTCGATAACTCCCTCGTATTTGAGAATGTTTTTATGCTCAATCTACTAATGAATTCTAACTTTTTGTAACACCTATCATAAATAATCTTCAATACTTATTATCTAATTTTACTTGTATTTATTTTGCTCTTAGTTATAATCTTTGCAACTAACACCTCTTTTGACTCAACGTTAGTCAGTTGATAAAATTCTCCAAATTAAGTTTTTCTCAATAGAGGTCCCTTTTCAAATTTAATTGTATTTCCTTCTTAATTTTTAAGACTTCCAACTATAATTATTTTATCCCTTTATAAATATAAATCTACAAACCTATCTTAGTTTAATTGAGAATCCATCATTCTACTTTGGTTGTTTAGAATTTAAATTATATCAATTAGAGTTTACTCTCTTATTATTATGTTAATTTTACAAGAATAATATAATTTATATGTATATATATTAAGCCAAATCCATATTATCATAATTTTGGTTTTAACATGTCTCTTGCCTTTTTACTTAAAAGTGTAAAATTAGGAAATGTATTGACTGCTCCTCCATCAACAATAATTGTTTATCCAGTTATATAACTTGCACAATCAGAAGCCAAAAAGAGAGCCCAAGGAGCAATGTCATCATTGTTTCCTGCTCTCTATAATGGCAACAGTTTTTCGAAATCCTCACCAAAACCAGACTTAAATAATATGGGACACTAATTACACTATCATCCATTCTCAATCTTTTAAATCCTTCAGATTTCTCAATAGCTCCTGGGGCAATACCGACTACTCGAATTCTCTTTGGTCCTAATTCAACAGCCAGATGTCTAGTAAGAGCATCTATTCCTGCTTTTGCTGTTCCTGCATGTGATTGAAGTGCTACTCCACAATGTGGAAGTGTGGTACTAATGTTAATAATAACTCCTCCATTTTTTGACATCCATTTAGCCACAACTGCTTTACAACACTATTTATTTATATAAGAATTACATGAAATGTTCCAAAAGTGTCTATTTCCATTACAGATCTGAAGGCATTTACACTCATCATTTCGAAAGGAACCAAAAAATTTCCTGCTGCACCATTAACCAAAATATCTATTCTTCCCCATTTATCTAATGCAAATTAGACCATTGCTTCTACTTATTCAAATTTTCTGACGTCGCAAGGAAAGTATGCAATATTATCATTACCTGATTCTTTTGCTAATGTAACACATGATTATTTCAAGACTTCTTCTTTTCTACTTGTAATAAGTACTTTGCACCCATATTTCAAGTATGCCAGACTTATACCATAACAAATCCCTGTGGCTCCACCTGTTACGACAGCCACTTGATTTGCTAAGAAATTTTATTAGAAAGTTTTATTCATTTACTTAATTATAATTATTAATTTAATTGATATTTCTTTATGGCTAATCACAAGATTAATTATATGAAAAAATCATATAAAATTTACAATATATTGTGTTTTATGATTATATATTTGTATTTTGAAGACTACTTAATGTTAAAGAATCAATAATTTATAATAAATATTAAATTAATTAATTTTATCAGCTATTTCAGATCAAAAATGAAATTGATTAGAATTATGTGAGGAACTGTCTACTCCTTAATTTATTACTTAGGGTCACACAGCTTAAATAGTGTAATTGATTTCATTAATTTGGTTGAAAAAGGGATAAATATCCATAATTGGAATCAACACCCGAATTAAGGTATGCAATTAGCCTTATAGCCACATTTTGGATGGGTGAATGAGTTCATGTTTGATTCATACATTTGTATCTAATAGGATTGTATGTAGATTTTAGAGTAGTTATTAAGTTTTATTAATACTAACTAATATTAATGTGATTAATAATGAAAATTCCATGACTTTGGTTGAAAAATGTATGATTACACTCATATGAATTGTAATTATTAAATTTTGTAAATCATTATTACAAATAAAATGTAAGACACATACACATATTAGGTATTGTCATCATTTATACTTAGATTCTTAAAAAATGCAATGGTAAAGTAATTATGCAGATCGATGAACACCTGTTGGATATCATCAATGCTCATCTCACCATCAAGCCTCAATAATAGTAAACTGAGGTACCATACTCAGTTAAGAAACAACACAATTTCTAACGTAGGATTGTGCCATTCTTCATGAACCAATTCATGCATTGGGCTGAAGTAATGGGATATAAATAAGTTGATGGCTACTTGAGAGCTATTCACAAGAAAAAGACCTCCAAACAACAAAAGTTCGAATTAGGAGACCTTAAAAAACTATTCGGAGCCATCAATCCAAGAACAAAGATCATTCAGTTGGAAACTTAACACAAGTGGATAGAATTTTTAGGAACTTAAGCTGAAATTTGTGTGCTTATCAATAACAAGATTAAAGATCAATCTACAAAATAGATGTACATCTAAGCTATTGAGCAACTGAAAGAATAGTTGCACAAAGAATAACCATATGATAAATTTCTAAGTCTCTCAAAAAAAGACGAAGTAAAAGAGGAGTCTATTAAAGAAGAATATTTAAGTTCTGAAGTTCCAACAGATGAATATGCACCAACTTATTATTAAGATCCATACACCTATCTAAGTTGTGCTTACAATAATGAATTCTGATTTTATTCTCATTTATATTTAACAAATTTATGACATCATTCATTACATTTAATATTATTGTATAATATATATCGGACAATTTGTAATTAAATGATATTTAATTCGAGGCATCAAATCAATTAAAAATTCATATTCTCCTTTATTTCCCTCCAAACAAGCATCCAATCATTCAGACTTAGTCCAATTCTCATTTTTTAATGAATTGAAAATATTTATAATGAATTTAAGAATTTATCTAAAGAGTAACTACTCGAGTAGAAAGTTGAATTCTTCGGGGTGTATAATGGAGAATGAATGAAGGTTATAGTTCAGATTGAAAATTTGTACAAATTTAAAGATGATTAAATAAATAAAAAGAAATGATTTTCAATATCAAATAAAATTCCAAGTAAGAATTTTTGTTTAATAATGAACAATCATCAATATTGTCTTGTATGGTTATAAAGATCTATATTTAAGTGTGCATCTAAGTTAATTATTTCAATATATCTTTAGTTGTTAAACTATTTATGCAAAACAAATAAATAAGTTATTTGGTTAATAGATTCATTCCGTATTTTATAACAACTAAAAAATCTTCTCTTTGTAGATTTTTTCTTAAATCTACCATTAATCTTATTTTTCTAATGTTTATTATTCTAATCTAGTAATTTGGTTTCGCAATTATTCAATAAAAGTAGCCTTAGTATTTTTTTCTAATTCTAATATTTAATTTGATAAATCTTTTATAATCTGATTTTTCTTTTCAATAGTTCTTTCAAATTATTCTTAATTTGATACTGTAGATTGATTCAGAGCATTGTCAGATATTTATTTATATCCAGATTATGTAAGTTAACTTTGTTTCTTCAACTGCTCTCCACTTTATCTGATGATTCTCTTTAAATGTTAATGTTCATCTTAGGCTTTATTGTATTTCTCTTCTAATTCAGCATACTTCGATTTCAACTATTCGAGTTCTTGGGTATTAATATTATTATTATTATTAGCAAAACAGGCTGTATTATCGAATTATGTTTTTCTAAGCTTAGAATCGATTTTAATATGATTATCTAATTGCTCAATCTACTTCTACAACTCTTCTTCTTATTGAGTAAGCATTTCAGTGATTTCTCTGAAATTATCATTTTCTTCATTAGGAGGAACAACTTGTTACAGTTTTTCTTATGAAAACTTTTCGCCAAGTTATAAGAATTTTTAAGTGAGATTATCGGCTGGTTGTTTAATGGACGCATTAGGTTATTCTTCTGTTTTGTTAACGAGAACAGCACTCTTGATTTCTTTTGGAGGAGACTAACTCCTGGCTCTGGTTGTTCTAGTTGGAAATTCCATTTTACGACTACTAGAATTTCTAGTAGTCTATGGGATCTACTGAGATATTGGAGTATGTGTAGGTGCAGGCATTGGTACATTGGCTTGAGGATATTCTTAAGTTTCAAATTATGATTGCCAGGGTGCTCTGATGACTCGAAACAAGAGGGCAGCTCGTTTGTCAGTTGTAGAGGTTAATGGCTTTTTGACTTTTTGATCCTAATCTATTTCACCATTGAGAAAGTATGCTAAATTGATTAGACAATCCCCAAGTTGGTTGCCACCCAAATAAAACAAAAATTTAATCTAATTAGAATGATTGAATAGTACATTATAATCGACATAGACTCCATCTTTGTTGACCATCTTCTGCTGAAACTCTGCAATTTGATCGATTGGGTAATCTACACATATTGGATGTTCTTTCAGGATTCCTTATTTGCATTTTGCTTATAATAGTTTATGCAGCAAGTGTTCCTCTTTTTAACATGATGGATAATTCGTATTGTTATTGATCGAATTTCGAGCTAAACTCCAGATATTGCAGTATGAATTTGAAATGTATTTGTTAATTCATTATAAATTTTAATGAGCGATCACGAAAACTCTAATATCGAAGAAGTCATTACTAAGATTAAAAGCCTACCTGTTGCTGAAAGAGTCAAAGCAGTAGCTCTCTTTTATCACTTAAAACGCAAGCAACAATACGAAGAAGAGTTGGAAGAACAAGTTCAGAAACTCACTATCGAATATGATCACTTGAATCTCCCTCTCTATTAAAAAGTAAGCATTTAAATTCTATTTCTTCTCAAAGTAAAACGAATTGATTCTTGGATAAAGAGCTGCCACTGATATTGAACTATCCAATTCAGATAAATTTTTAAGTGAAGCAGAAAAGGCAATTGTGCATGAAAACAATACAGCTGAACCCATAGATGACTATTGGTATAAGGCACTCAAAAATTCAGTTGTTATTGGTAATTATTATTTTGATTGTGTTTAGCTGATGTATGTTAAGAAAACGAGAAGGATTGGGATGTTTTGAAATCACTAACTAAAGTAGAATTAGATTTTGAAGAAAACACTCACAATTTCACAATCAAACTGACCTTTGCTCCAAATGAGTATTTTACTAATACCGTACTTACTAAGAGATTCATATTTGAAAAAGCAGAAGAGACTCCAGTAAAAAGTGAATCAACCTAAATTGAATGGAAAGAAGGCAAGAATGTCACTCAAAAGAAGGTTTCAAAGAAATAAAAGAATAAGAAAACTGGAGCATCTAGAACTGTTGATAAAGTTGTTGACTCTCCTAGTTTCTTTGGATTCTTCAAAGACTTTGATCTTACAAATAAGAAAGACCTTGATGAAGAAGAAGTTGAAAAATATGAAAATTTAATGAATGAACATTTTGACATTGCCACAGAATTTCTTGATTCCATTGTTCCTTGTTCATTGGAATTGTTCTTAGGATTACAACCAGAAATGGCAGAATTAGATGATGATGATGAAAATGACGATGAAGATGATGAGGATGATGATGATGACGAAGAGGATAAAAAGAAATCTGTATTCTATTAACATTATCAATTATTAGAAAAGAAAGAAGTCGAGCAGCAGCAAGGGTGATAAGAATGAAGGCAAGAAAACTGAAAAGCCAGAATGCAAATAATAATGATCTATGTGTTGATATATATATATTAAAAAACAGACAATCTTCATTAATTATAATGCAAAGTTTATTGCAGCCATCTCAACAAACTCTCCTAGTCCGTTCTCCAACTGAGGGATCTCTTAAGAGCTATTCCAGATACGAGAGCAAAGGCAAGAAGAGGATGCTCTATAAGAATAATAAAGGTGAAATTGTTGACCCTCCTGAAAAATCACTCAGATTGCAAAATACTCAATATTCATAACAAAGCAAAACCAATAAGTCTCGAACTACCACCCCCACACCATCTGAAACCATCAAAACATAAACTACATCAATCTTTGATTTGCTTCCCATTGATGATCCCATTTGGTTAGAATTGATTCCCATAGATCTCTAATAGGATCAAAACTTTAATCTTGAAAAATTGATTAGTGAAAATCAAGAGTACTTTGTTAATTTGCTTGGATTGTACATGTAGGAAAGATAATAAAACCGAATCCAAGAATTGAAACTTTCATTACCAAACAAAAAGCTTTCTACCTACGATTCAGTTTTCAAAAGACTCTAACCCTTAGATCAATCAAATTTCAATATCAAAATGTATGATTAAATCCCATTAGCTCAGTCCCTTTAATTATCAACTTAATATGAGGTATATTCCATTTTTATATCCAAAGACATCCTATCGCACACCAAAACCTCAACAACAAGAAAATTATAAACCTTCTTATTACAGAGATCCCTCAGAGATGATGACACTCACAAGTTATAAGTAAGATTACTTTAACTGGAAACCAGCTCTAACTGAAAGAGTAGGACCATAAAGAGGTTAAAGCACAGGAGCATTGCCATTTATTGGTAAGACATCCTATCAAGATAACTTTCGAGCAACTAATTGTGAACCAACCCAATCTGCCAAGAAGAAATCTCTGTAAATACTTATCCAAATTGTATATAGTGGACCTTTTGCATCAAGTAGTTCCATGATCTTCAAGGAAGCCTTATCGAAAATACATTATCCTGGTTACACCTTCGAGGATCTGCCTTTAAGAAAATAAAATAGTAGCCATATCCAAAGCAATGGATCTTACGATGGACAATTTAAAACAACATTTAAGAAGTATTAATCATTCTCTAATCTTAGTTCTTTCGCACATAAAGTACCAGAACCCATAGTTCAAGATAGGTATTGGAAATAGAAGTTGATACAAAAGATATTAGAAAAAAAATAGATTTGATAAAATGAATATTTTATTCATTTTTGTAAATTATGTAAACCATTATTTTATATACAAAATTAAATTGTTGTTGCTTAAGAATTTATATTATTTTATTAATTACTCCTAAATATGAAATATAATAATATTTATAATATAAGAAGAAGATCTAATTAAAGCAGTAGAGCAAAATAAAAAATAATCCTAAGAAATAGATAATAATTATTAGAAGAAGCACTAAAAAACTTAATATAATGAATCGAACAATTCTAAAAAAAATTATTAATATATTTATATTTTATTTATAATGAGCAATAAAGTTCCATAAAATGGGATTTAAGTTGTAGCTAGATACTCAAGAAATACAGATGAAACAGAAGTAAAGAGAATCTCCTTAAATGATGAAATTAATAAGTATGAAGAGTTTTCATATTAATTTGACTACTATTAAGAAAATTTGAATTAAAATGATCATGAAGTTCCTGAATAGTATCAACAATAAATCTTCGATCCTTAGACTAAAATTTGATCATTAAATTAAAAAAATTGTATTTAATCATTCCATATATGTATTATTACAATTTTTTAGTAATCTAATATACATATAGGTAAGGTAGTATTGCAGTTTGATTAATTTATCTGGAACTTATCTTAAGAGTTAGGTGTTGTTTTTGCAAATCACTTGCTCACTCTTTATCAAAAAGACTTAGTAAAACCTTTCCATTATCTGAATTGTTGGAAATCACAAATATTTAGATTGTTCTCAATGGATGAAATAGAATAATTATCAAGATGTTATGATAATGAACTATAGCGCTTAAGAATGAAAGCATATGAATAAATAAGTTCTTTATGTTATGATTATAAATGCTATATTCCAAATATCATTCAATGCATTAGTATTTAATCTTTTTTTATTCAATAGATCAATCTACTATAATCATAATTATCTGATACTAGAATCTACTAGAATTTAATTTATATTCTAGTTTTTCTTAATTTATGTCATTAAGTGTTTATTACATAAATGTTCGATAATCTAAATCTAAGATTACAAACGGCAAAATAGCAAAATAGTAAATTTAAATATATAAGTAATAAACAAAAAATAAAATTTCAATCTATATTAGATAATTGAAGCAATGCCTTATGTTTTTGTAAAATAGCAGAGTTTTTGTTTTAATTTGCATTAGATTGATTTTTCATTACTTTTTATTTAATTTTTATTCCAGTAGCTATGTATTAATGGGATTGCATATCTCCAGAAAACCGATTAATGGGATTATGATTAATTGGTTGAATTGTTGATTAAATGAATCCTATTACTGTACTAATGATATTTTATGATCTTATTTCATTATGATTATTATATAGATGAATCATTTATTTTTGTCCGTGATATGATTCTAGAGTTTTAGTAAAATGACGATATGGAATAAGAGTGTCGAATTTTGATCCCAACAATAACATGGGACAGTTAATATTCAAACTTTCAGGTAGTTTGACTGAAGAGATGGAAAACTTGTATAACTGTTAGATCTGTCCTAATTAAATTATGAAAAATTGAATGCCATACTTTTGAGAATTTCTAACAATCCCATATTAATCAAATCAGGTGTACCTAATTTATCTTTAATGAGATTGAGAATTACTTCTTCAAGTGCAATGAAAGGACTGTCCAAAATCATACAACTTGTTTTTTGATGCTTTAGAGCATACATCAATGCAGTGGTAGCTCCCATTGATCTTCCCCATAAAATGATGTTTGAGTATTTCCCCAATAAAAAGTCGACTAACAAAACTACATTGAGTTGTTCGTTTAATCTCTCATAGTTAAATCAATGATACCCAAAAGTTACAAAGTCTCCCTCTGATTCTCCAGCTGCTTGAAAATCGAAAGTGCATAAATCCATAGCAGATTCTAGTATAGCCACAGTGTAAGGTACAGCCTCTAGTCTTGACCCATTATATCCATGTAAATACAAAACACACAATTATGTGGTTTTATTGCATTTGTATAAAGAACATTGAAGGCCTTGCAATTTGAAATCATGTCTAGGGAAGCCACATTCTAAATCAGATCGATTAAATATGGCTCTCTTTGGTTACATAATTTATCTACAATAATTATCAAACATCATATTGGATAAGAAAATTAATTAAGAAAACCTTTTATTATAATGATGTAATTGATAAATAGAGACTTATCATAACAATGTCAATTCGTAGAATTGTATACCACAGTTGAATTCTAATTAAGGAAATATCATCAATAAGTGTTAAAATTAATAAGATGCTAATAGAAGAGTGAATTATTAAAGGAGAGTGTAGAAATTTGAATAAATTTATAAGATACATTGCAAGTGTTGATCGAAAGTCTAAAATTATTTAGTAATTACATAAAATATTTAACAATAATGAGAAGAGAGAAACAAATAAGGGTGCAAACAATGAGTGATGAGCATGCATCTCCTGTAAAACTACCATCTGTGTATTAGATCAATAAGACAATATAAGGAGAAGATGGAACTGTATGAATATCTGTAAATAATAGGTTTTTGCAATGAATCAATTATTGAGCAGAGCAAACCTTGGGACAAGTAATAAGACTGTTAGAACCTTATTAAAGATTACAAATGAGTAGAGTGAAAGAAAGGATTTGTAATTATTATAATAATGGATCGATGTAAGTAATTTCGACAATTATTTAGTCAATGGTGCAACAAATTCAAAAGCAGCACTTCTATAGTATAACAGAGTTCTATGATAAAATGGAATTGATATATTCTGGTTCAATAGGATAACTTTGTCAACAGTTGTCTGTGAAATGCAATGACTATTCTTAATTGATTGATAAGATATGGACTCAATTTACAGGCACTGTTAAAGAGATTATAGATAAATAGTCCAGAACAAATCGTAAATTGGAAAAGGAGAGTTTGGCAAACACAATTAAGATCCATGAGAGATATTAGAACTCAATGACTGAGAAAGTACAACGATTGCAAGAGGCAGAAAAATAATTAAAACGTAATACAGAATACGTGGAAAAATTGAATAAGGAGAACAAGTATCTACGAAAGAAGACGAATACCTTTCAAACATAAATCACTAGTCTCAATAACGATATTGAATTGTTGAAATTGCAATTAGAGGATTTGAATAAAGAAAACGAAACACTTAAATTATTTTAATAAGTCAGGCATTCTACTGAGAATCTGACAGCAGATTACGAAGAGGAGTTATATAAAGCAAAGAAGGAGATATTCGATGATTTTAAATTAGTGTTTGAAGAATAGACTCGTAAATTTGAAGAAGCATATCATAATAAAATGTTAGAATTGGAAAGAGGAAATGATGATAAGGCTAAAAAAGATGAGAATTTAATGGAAGAATATGAGGAGATTCTCTTCAAAGATAAATGTGTTGGTAATCATAAGGACTTTACAGATTCACAAGCAGATACTATAGAGTATATAATAAAATATATATTAAAATAGTTTAATATAAACCTAGGATTGCTCAGTCTAAACTATTTACTAGAAGAAAAAAATCTTTGAATAGGGAACTCAGACCTTACCACCTCAACAATGTAATTAAGCTTGTGAAGCAAATTATGCAATTATTAAAAGAGAGTGCATTCCCAGAAATAGTGATGAATAAACTTATTTAGAAATGTCACGATATCCGATCAAAGCATTTATTGATGACTACTATCAATTGTATATAGAGAAAGTTGAAATAGAAAAGAAGACATTTCCTGATGTATTTGAAAGTGTTCTCGACCAACTCAAATTTCGATCATCTTAACTGTTCAACATTATGAAGATGAAGGAAGAATTCTTTGCAGATGATTTCTATGAAGTAGATTAATACGTACAGAGTTCTTATTCTGTTTTTGTATTTTTAACACATCACTTTCAAGAAATCATTCGTAAATTGAAGGATGAATTGATTGCTCGAAAAATTTAGATCTTCGAAACTCAAATTGATTGTAAACAAGCTGTTCGATAAAAGAATCAAATTCAAAAGAGATTAGATATCTTGAGTAACAAATATTAATCGTAAGTCAAGAATTACAATTTTATTGAAAAGCAATTTAAATCAGTCTCCAGATTCATCCCTCAATATCAATAAGATTAAATACGTCGGAAAGCCTAAAAACATAAAATTCATTTAGAATTCCCAAAAGCATATTCACCTACTCCAAACCCTCTGATTACAAGCACTAATAATTTGAATCCTCCAGCACAACAGGTATTTATCAATAGTTCCATTTCTCTCTTGCCTCCTTAACACTAAAGTACAAGTCCAAACTTATTGCTATCTGCAAATCCTAAGCATTCATTTGGGTTCTTTCCACCAATGACTCCTTTAGAACCTTAATAAGATAATAGTCTTCCTTAACGTAATTCCTTGGTTGAATTAAGTTATGATTCACCAGAACCCCCTGAAATGCTTTCGCCTCAAAAACCCCTAATAACATTGAATTGTATTATTTTATTCTATCAAGTCTTTCCTGATAATAAATTCGAAGAGTCATCAAGTTCTTCAGAAGAAGAAGTGGATTTATCTGAATGTCTAAATCCTGTAAAAAATCTACTGTCAATCGAAAAGAAATTGTTTGTGTATAGATGTCCAAGCAAAAATACTTAGATCGCAACACAAACCCTATTATAGGAAATTCAATAATTTAGAAGAGATAAAATAGAAAATATTGTTACTTAAGGTACATTGATAAAAACACTATCAAATTTTGTGTCTTGGTGTTTAAAGTTTAATAAATTCAATTATCCTATGCATATCTAATTATATGAGTATTTTTCAAGTGAGAATTAATCATAACCATAAAATGTTTGGCTAGGCAAAGTGGCAAGAGTAATTAAGTCAATAATCTACTATAAAAGAAAGAATGATTCAGCCAGACTATTTCATGCTATGCTGGTCGGAGATGTACTTAATTTTATCTATACAATCATTAGTTAAGTTTCCTGATTTACTTATAAATCTTGAGCAATATTTAAGGCATTAACTTCTAAGACACTGGTATTTCAGTTCTACAATCCTAACTGGCTGATCAAATTAAGAGTATACAGAAACTGCCTCAATATATTGATTATGATTAGGAGATCTCCCATCATCTAGGACCTATGTAAGATGTCAAAATTCAGGAATTGCTCCTAAAATATTCAATTATCTTACAAATTTTTGCAGAAGAGGGGGAAAGATTAACTTAGAATTAATTCAGGTTGCTCATGCTTGAACTTGATAGTAAGAAGGAAGAACAATGTTACATTAATATTTTTAATTCTGAATGTGATATTGAACAATCTTCTATACAATACATATCTTTTTAAAGATTTGCTGTTATTTGTGATGAACTTTAATTGCTATAGGGGTTAGATGATTACTTAGCTAAAAATGATGCCTAATATTTTAAGGATTCTGATCTATGGAAATTGAGGGAAATCGAATTAAAATTAATGATGATCAGAAGTCACAATTACGATGCGTCAGAAAGAGATCTCTTTTATAGAATGCACAAATTGCATCAGCCTCCTTAACGCATAATATTAGGAAGGTTCTTGGAAAGAAGAGCTAAAGAATTATTACTCTAGAAATATACATTAGAGTGTTTGGCACCTTTTATGTTACTTTTCGAATCATGATTATAATGAAAATTAATTAGTTAAAATCACACTAAATATTTAGGTTAATGTTAAGTTATTTTTTATGGGAATTAAGGCATTAACATCTTTAGATAAATTGTTATGGAAAAAGACATACACTGCCTTTTGGTATTTCAATTTCTTAAGTGTAATAGTCTTTGTATCATTAGCTCTTCTCAATTTATCTACGTCGTCAGATGTTATGAATTGTTCAGCTTTCTAATCTTAAGGCTTCTCATTTTTTTGTAATATCTATGATTGTATTAATTCCTTACTTTAAAAAACGTTTGCTTCTCCTATTTCTTAATTCTCAATTCATTTTATTTAATTGTACATTCTTACACTTCTAAATTTAGTTCGTTGTATTTTGTTAAATGACCTAGAAAATCATCAAATTTCGGATTATTGTATGTATTAGCAATTCCTAAAGTGTTAAGTTGTCTAATTTGTTCTACAAGATGTGAGTCTATTTGATCACTTACATCTCCTTTTGGTTTGAGTGATAATCTATATCCAGGAGTGATCATTCTATTGGATGGCATTTATTCCAACATCAGTCTAGTCTAAGTTTCACGTAGTCTATCCTACTATTATAAATTATTATTAATTGAATATTGATGTCTCAAGTTCTTATTATTCTGATCTTACATGTCAAATGTAACCTTTACCTAATATTCAGTATTAAGATTCAAATTAATATTCCCATTATTAGTCATGTTCTTTTGACTAACTTAAATCAAATCTTTAATTTTCATAAACTAATTAGAAATAGGTTGCTTTTATTATTACTATTTAATGGGTTCAATCTTGTTCTTTTGCTTATATATACTTAATTCCCACCCAACTCCTTTATAATTTATTTATATTCATTTATCATCCTATCCAAATTCTTACAATGTCTGAATAATTGTTACACTCTCTCTTCATTCTAATCTTAATTGAATTGACATAATTTTAAAACCGTTACATTCTTTTCATTTCATCCTACACTCCCTATAAATTGTCCATCTGCTTCTTCAGTTCATCTCCCTGTGTCTTTGTTAAGTCATTCAATCTATAGGCTTCTATCGTCGCCTCTTGGGGGTATAGATTTTATTTAACTGTTTTTAATTCCTGTAATTTGTTCTTCAACTATTAATTTTAATGATTTACTTTTAATTAATTATATTTCTTAACGTACAACACTTTCTTTTTGTTCTCAGGCAAAATTCTTCTTCCGATTGAAGGTGTTCTGTCAATACTTTTTCTAAAGACTAATTAATTCTTCTCGCTGGTTCAACTTTATTTATCATTGGACTATAATAGCGGTGTCTAATTTCTGGTAATTTTTGTATTGACTTGTTCTTGAAACTCTTGGCATTGATGACCAATCTAATTGCTTTTTGATTAATCTACATTTCTTCCTGAATGGACATATATTAAGTAGAGTCTTTCCCATAGAATTGCATAAGTTTTGAGAAATTATTCTTTTAAGTTAATGCCATGGGAATTGAACCCATAACCATCTCTTATAATAATAGGGATTTGGACCTTTAAACGTGTTTAATAATTTCTCTCTTAAGAAGTCTTATTTGGTTTGTAAATATTCTTGTAAAATGTTTGGATGAAATTAAGATTAATAATAATTAATAAAGCAATCTCGATTATTTTTAATGTCCAAATTTAGATTCTCCAATTAGACAGTACTTATTAATGTTGAGAAATAATCTTCATTCAATTGTTATTTTGGTTTTTTCTTGGACAACATTTTCAATTAACTTAATTCGCCATATAATCCAACTTCTTCGAATTCTATTGATTAACCTCTCAATAAAGGATGCTTATATGCAGGAGTGCCGTCTCTATTAAATAGCAAAATGAATAGTACTTCTCGAAATTGGAGAATTCTCTCAGAAATATGCAAATTTATAACATAATGAAGAACAATCCTTCCGTAGAAGGTTTGTAGATGGCTTAGAAATTCTCTACGGCTTTATTATATTCCATAACCAAATCACATCCATTTTATTCAAGCATATCCCATAATTAACATAATTCAAATTTATTATAAGGATTCCAGAGAATAAGGAAATGTTCTATATTAATAATTATTTCTTTGAGTTTAAAGAATTTTTTATTTTTAGCGTATTATTGAATGAGTTCTTCCAATTTTCTAGTGGAGTTGGGCGAATGTTCGATAATTTATAAGAATTACTCATACAGGTTTTTATTAAATTGGATTTATTAGATTGCTTATCTCATAGTAAGTATATAGATCGAGTAGACTTGATTCTTCTCTAGGAAACAAATCTATTTAATAATGTTTGTTAAGGTTACTTTGAAGAAATCATAAACTTTGATGAATTGCTCTTGAGTGCATGAACAACTGGCCAACATTTCATCTATTGAGATACCTTTATTAACATATGAAAGAACACAAAAGATGGAAGAAGCTATTGGATCATCAGTACAAAACTAATTGACAAGAATAGTAAAGAAATCGATTTCAGTTTGAAATTCTATTTATTATTTAATAAGTTATTAGATTATACTTTCTGCCTTTTATAGTACTTCCAAAATTAATTATGCGTATTCCTCCAGAGGATTAATGAGGATAGTGTAAAAATTTTGAGAAAATGCAATTAGCAACGCAATTATTCTGGAACATGCATTATCTCATTATAACAAAGAAGATACTCGAACTTCTCCACCACTATAAAACTTATCTATGCCTTGAATGAATATAATGACCCTCAATAATACTATATTCTATACTCGTTTGTATGTTATTTTACAATCACTGTATAACTGATTGCTAAGTTCTCTTGAGCATAAATTCAACCAATATTCAAAATACTATTTTAATTTCTCACTCTCTAATTCAACTTTTATGGGATATTAAAAACGGCCTATTTATTCATTAGAATTACTCTTAATTTAGTTAAAATGTAATAAATGGCATAATAATGATTCTAGTTCTCGTGCTCCACAAAATATGGAATAATTAGATCTCTCTTTATTCTTTTATTATAATTACATTCCTTTATTAATGTTCTTGAATCCAATAAGCAATCATTGTCTATAAATCATCTCCCTCCTTCTCTTCAATCAAAACTACTTTATTTTACTAAAATTAATGTTTGTTTAACTTCTACCTTAACTTTATAAAATTGCTCTTCAATTCGGAAATGAAATTGTTCAAGTCCTTCTGGACGCATCATCGTTAAACATTTGTCAAGAATTACTTCAGATTTACTGCAAGTTATATTTCAAAATACCTATTGGCATACTCAAGTTCAAATTGGTTTTCCATTTAAATATTAATTATAATATAATAGTAGGAGAAAAAAGAATATTTTGACTATCCAAATATTAGAATAGATATATTATAAGCTTTCAGCTTTGATCATAAATTTTTGCTTAAACTCTATTTGACCTATTAAATGGCAGGTTCTCTACAATCTTCTTACTGATGCAATGAATCCTCATCATTAACTGGCTGTTATTGTTGTTTGTATTTTTAAAGGAAATTCAAAGATTCTTGTCTCTTGTGTTTGGACAATCCTTCTTTCATTTTTTGTTACTATTTTGACCCTTCTAAGGGGGAATCTAAATGAAAATGAATTAAAACGTGTTTACCATCAATGCTTTCTATTCTTCCAGTAATCACTGGAGTATGCATAATCATCTGCTCTTGCAATTAAACGCTTTCTTTCATCTATTCCTTCATTGCCTAAGTTTGAGTGGCTCTTATATTTGGAGATCTGATTGGTGAATTGGTTAGTTGATTAATACGCATCATATCAAACTTATTATTAAGATCATTAATCTTTTGCAGTCTCTAATCTAATTGACAACTATCATCACTATCAATGTTTTCATCTTCAAATTAGGCTATGTTTGGAATATGATAAGGGTTAAAATAATTATGCTTTAATGCTTCTTCTGCTGTGATTCTTTATTTTGGATCTGTTTCTAGCATTCTCTTTAAAAGATTCAAGGCTGCCTTTGGAATTATGTCAAATGCTGATGATTTCCATTGTATTTTAGCCTCCTTATTTTGATTCACAATGGTTGTATAACTGCGTCCAGTAAATGCTGGTTTCCCAGTCAATAATAAATGAAACACCAATCCCAAGGAATATATGTCACAAACTTTATCATATTTAGTTGTTAGATCTTTAATGTTGATAACTTCAGGAGCCACAAATCTATTATAAATATATTTTTGTATATACCCAGGAGTGCCACATCTGCAATACAAATACACTTCATCATGAACATAGGTAGCCAATCCAAAATCTGCTAGACACACAGACTCTATTTAGTTAGGCTTTTTGAATAAGATATTTTCTAATTTGATATCTCTATGCATGATATCTTTGGAATGAATGTGTTTAAGACCTTTTATATATGTAATCAGAAGTACCTTCTAGTAATCCTTTAATAATAGTTAAGATCTCTTTATTTGAAAATATGACTTTTTTCTTCAATTACTCATATAATTGACCACCTTCCAATAATTCCAAACAAACATATAATGAATTTGTTGTTTCATGGACCTCATGCAATTTGATTATGTTTGGATGATCCAATTACCTCATCAACTTAATTTCGTTCATTAATCCTTCTTTTCCATTTTCTTCTGCATATGCCACACTTTTAGAAAATGCCTTAATAGCCATCTATTGCCCATCCTCAACTCTCTCAGCCAAATATACTGATGCAAAGTTTCCCTTTCCAATCTTCTTAAAAACCTTGAACAAATGATGGAATCCGTACTAGTTGATCCTCTTCCCCAAGAACTATCTCCATTGTGTGAGGATCATGGATGGAGCAACCAACTCATATCTGTGGTCCTCATCTCGAAATAGCCACAATGTAGTAGCCTCCCCAAGTTTCTCTATATTTTCGCTCTTCACTTAATCAACTCGAGCACTTCCTGAAAGCTTTATCACCTAACATCCTGGTTTCATCTTAGGGGCTGTTCGTATCATCTCAAATTTCAGATCAAAGTCCATCATTGTGTACTTCTTGGGCTTTTTGAATTGGGGGTCCTTATGTTTAAACTCGTATTGAAACCTCGTATATTATCAGCAGTGTTTCACTTCCACCTAAATATCTAAACTTGCCCTTTTTCTAAAATTCAGACTTTATCAAAAGCTCTCCTATCTTCACTTCCTCTTTATACGGGCTCCAAAACTTTGTTTTCATTATATGATAGATTATTTTATCAATTATTTTCTTTAAAAATCATCATAATTTTTCAATCTTGAATGCCCTCAATCATTAAATTATATAATCGAGCTAACCATATCTAAACTCATAGAATTCTAAAATTTCTTTAGTGTCTAGATAGAATTTCAGTATAATAAGAATATATTTATTAAATCTATCCAACAATCAAGCTGAAATCTATATATTTATTGTAAAGAACCCCAATTTTCTAAAGAAAATCATTGATCTTAACTATCAATATCAAATATTCAAACTATATGAAAAAAACTATAAATATGTTCTCATTTTAAATTATAGTTAATAATATATATTTTATAAATTCAAATGAACGATAGAACCTAATAAATGGCAGAGGATCCCTCTACAAAAGAGTTAAACAATTTTGTGTAAACACTCCTCAAACAAATGCAAGATCGATTCGATGAAATGCAAGGCACTATCGTTTCTAGAATTGATGATATGGGTAATCTATTAGATCAATGTTATTAGGAAAGCGCATTGAAGACATAGAAAAAAGTGTAACAGAACTAATGAATGACCTAGGATTCTCTGATGATGAAAAATGACAAAGGCAAATAGTTTTGAACTTTATTATAAATCTTATATCATTATTACATTTTCCATTCATCTTTATCATTCACATCAGATAAATCATTTATAGAATAATAAATATCGATTAATCGATCAAATCATTCTTATTTTCAATAATGTATAACATAAATAAATAATTCTGTCTAAAATTTAAATTAAAATTCATAATACAAAAATATTTCAACATTCTATCAATAGTGTCAAAAGAGATTTATATATATTTCAATTTTCACCAAAAAGAAATTCTACATGATTTTCATATATTGATCAAAGTCACTGTGAAATTATTAATGAAAATAAAGGTTATCTTATCTATCTGAACAGATAGTTTGTTTTAAATACTCTTTTGTTAAATATTAAACTAAATATACAAAACTGTTAGATTATTCGTAATTCCTTAACTTGTTAAAGATAAAAAAATACTGGCAAATAGAGATATTTAATCTAAAATTAGAATATTGTTGATTGTAAAAAATCATACTATAAATTATTATTTTCTTATTCTTTGAGATATTTTACATTATTGTTATTTCAATATTATATAGAAAGTTGGTACCAAAGGCAAAATTCTTTGAATTAAGTTGATAATTTATTTCGCAAAACATCATTTAAAAATAATAATAATAAATGGGAAATTGTTCAGCCGAAAACATTTAGCAATACGAGAATGTAGAGTTCACAGAAGGAGATACATATGAAGGAGAGATGGAGAACGGATTTGCAGAGGGCTGGGGTGTATATACAAGAAAGAATGGAGATCAATATATTGGTTGGGTAATACGAAATTATTTTAATGAAAGTGGCATAATGGGTTTTAGCATGGGATTGGCAGAGAAATATTTGCTGATAAAACAGAGTATGATGGAACATTCGTAAAGGGGAAGAAACATGGCAAAGGAAAAATTACATTTCCAGATGGATCATCTTATGAAGGATAATTTTAAAAAGATAGTTTTTCTGGGGAAGGTGTATACATATATCCTAATGGGATGAAGTTAATTGGTACAATAATTTTATAATTAAGTTTGGTAAGTGGATTGATAATAGAAAAGAAGGCAGTGCATAGATAGTATTCGAAAATGGTAACATATTTGAATGCGTAAGAATATTATGAATTAAAAGTAATACAAAAATGATAAGAAAAATGGGGAAGGCCTATTCAAGTGGCCAGATGGATGTAGGTTTTAAAGTAACTGGGTAGATGGATAACTGTAAGGGGAATCAAAATTGATAGAGAATGGCATCATGACAATAGGGGAATGGTTAAACAATAAATGCGTGAAGTGGGAATAATTGAATGATTGATATCCAAAATCTATTTAATATATTATAAAGATCAAAATGATTACATTATAATTAATTTTATAAACTCCACCAAAATTTTCAATTCAAATATTTAATGGAGACACAAACACTTTTACATCAATTGGTAAAGCAAGCATTCCCAGATTCAATTGAGGACAGCACATTTAATAACTATAAAACTTATTTTTTGAGAATTCTAAATGTGCGTACAGGTATTTCATTGATGGATGAATCTGAACTTCAGGCAGAGATGACTAAAATGACTAATGTAATATCATATCTAAACAAAAGAAATCATAAGCTTATAGATTGCAAGATTGTTTGAATCGATTAAACAAAACGAGATTAAGAAGGAAGAATGAACTTGTTCACTTCCTCTTTCGTACAAGTCAACTCGGCTAGAACAATAGTTATACAAATTAAACTTTAGACACCTTGTTTAAATCATAGGAGATATCTTAAATCAATTATTCTCAAACAATACCCAAAAAAGTCATAGAGGAGAGTCCTAAAAATAATGACTAACTGAACATTATCCAATAAATTATTGATAAAGGAAATGCGACACTATCTATTACAGAAAAAGATCTGATTAAAGATTTAATATTTAGCATTTAAGGTATAGAGAGTTAATATATCTGTTATGATCCAATTAATGATTTATTTTAAGTGAAAAAAGATATAGCAATTAGTTCAGCTAGTAGGAAGTTACTGAATGCCATGTGTGAATGTGGATGGCTATTCAAAAAAATACAAGCATTCACTTAAAATAATTATAATAGTTTAGTCTTATAGGCTTTACAGAATTCCATCAAAGAAGAATTAAATGAATATTACAGATTGATTGCATATTTTGAAAATCTTCTAGCAGAATCAACATTAACGCTTAGGAAAATGTATATGTGGTTGAAACAGCCCATGCACCATTTAGTTTAAATCAACTTAGTGTTATCATAAATTTTGACTAATGTCTAATTGGGTACGACATCTTCTTTAGTGATTTCTATTCTTTGCAGATATTCAAAGCATGGTTGTCCATTAACATCCTAATTGTTTTCTAGAATTTTACATCAAACAACCATACCAATTGTTAGATTTATAAATCAATGGATTTTCGATGGGTCTTTGAGTGATCAAGCCTAAGAATTCTTTATTGAAAGAAATGATTCTAATAAAATATAAATAAGAGACAGCGGAGAGTTGTGGAAGAATGAATTCAAAGTTAACCAAGATAAAATACCTTATATGATTTCTTTGAATGATTCTTTTAAAATCTATGATACAGGTAGAGTAATTAATTGGCTTAGAAAATAGTGTAAATTCACACAATTCAATTAAAATTATGATTTAATAACTATTGATCTACTAGGTACTGAATAGTTTTCTCTATTTGTTGACTAAGTCAATAAGGAATACAACAAATAGTTAATTTAATTGATTAAACCAAACTTTAAAATTACACTAAACGCAATCAAAAGATTTTTATTGTTGGGTTAAGGAGAATTTATACATACATTGATGGAATTATTATAAACTGAGTTAAATAAGCCAGCTCAATAATGTTATAGGCATACTTTGTTGAGTATTTTGGAATCAGCTTTCAAAAATATCTCATAAGAAGTTAGACTGAATGTAAAACTCCTTGAGCCTTCTTAAAATGATACTGGTTGGGAGATTTTCTGCTTGGATTATGCTATTGATGAACCTTTGAATACAATTTTCAATTAGAAGATTATGTTGTCATATTATAGAATTTTCAATTTTTTATGGAGAATTAAAAGAGTTGAATTTACATTAACTTAATGTTGGAAAATGCATTAGAAATTTATGGCAATTCCAAATCAATTCCAAACTATAAAAAAAGCAATTTAGTTAAGTTATCAAATGATGAATGAAATGCAACATTTTATCAAAAATTTTTACAGTTATCTCATGTTGGAAGCGATAGAAAGTTCTTGGAAAAAATTCATAGATGAGTAAGATAAAATTTAGGATTTGGATAGTTTAATAAAAACGCATGAATTATTCATATCAGATATATTAGACAGATCTTTCTTAAATACAAAGGGAGAATCAACATAAAAATTGTTATTCAAATTATTTGATTATATATTTAGATTTAAGAGTTGTCAGGAGTTGCTATTAAGCTATGCAAAAGATTAAATATCATAAACTGATAATTAGCAATTATAATTGAAAAACTTGCTTAACAAACAATAAACTTTAGGTAGATAAACTCAGAGTAAAAATTAAGACATTATTAAATCTTTATTGGAATTGAGGAAACAATATAGAGATTAAATGTTTGAATTACTCGAAAAACTTAAAAAGGAAGATAGATTAAAATTCCTTCATTTCAAATTAGATTTCAATGAATATTATTTGGGAATCTAAGAATCCAAAATATTTAATCAAGATTTAGAAAGGTAATCAATACTTATATCCTATTCTTAGATTTATAGAGAAATGCTTGCCTAAAGTTAACGAAGTCTAAATACCACCTCATCGAGTTCAAAGTAATAAGTCACTAGTACAACCTCAACAGCCATAGCAAAGAACTTTCAATATAAATACTGAATTTTAGAATGAAGTGAGATCAGTCAAAGAAGGATGTAAGACAGTTATTAAAATTTGTAGTAAAATTATTAGAAGAATAAAGAAGATAACAACTTTAATTAAAAGATTAATTCAGTAAATCTCCTTTGCAAAAGTCTCCATTATTGCAGATACCACCGACAATGACAGAACATGAAAAAAGAAAGAATGATGAAGATTTAAGTTCAAGTGATGATGATTGAGAATGATAGTTAATGGAATTTATTTATTTTTGAAATTAACAAATAATAATTACAATAATAATTGATTATCAATCCATAGCAATCAGAGTGTCTTAAGAAAAAAAAATTTGACAATTAATATCTATTTAATTATAAAAGGCAAATATAGTCTATTAGGATTTTATAATTTTAATTGAATTTATAAAATGTATATGAGGAAATAATGTGGTTAATTTTCAACGTTTCGCAACAACCTCAAAATAATATGGAAAGCAGATATTTATGAAAGGGCAGTAAAATTTGGAACTCCAATCAGTAATCAAGTATGAAATTAATTTAAAAACATTTTTTGGCTAAATAACATAATATTGTTAAAAAGATTAGGATTATAGTTTCTAAAAATAATGTCTTATATTATTAATGTCACTTAAACTGAAGGAACCCTCATTAAGGATTGATAATCCAATTTTCCAAAGTAGGCAACTAAATTTATCTTAATTTCCTATGAATCTACTTCAAATTAATTCTCAATCATTAAGCAAATTTTTAGTAGATATTTAGATAAACAAACGAGGTACAAAGGAACTTGTAAGTTATCAAATAGTAATGAACTTACTGCTAATAATGTGAGTTTTTGGTTTGCTTGAATTGAGTAGGATTTCAAAGGTTAAGTTAAAAGTATTAATCCATACTTGAGAAACTGGGTCTAATCATAAAACAAATAAAAAAGAGAATGCTTTATTAAAAAATAGATCCAAATAAATAAAACCAAGAGTGATTAAGTTACCAAAGAAATACATTGTAAAAATTCTTAGAATCGCAATTATTTAATTAAATTTTGAACCCCAAATTTGTAAAAATAGATCAAATGAAAGTCAAATTAATGTCAAAATCACAAAAAGTTAAATATATAAGTAATTTATAATAATAGTCATCCCATCTCTCCAAACACATCAAAGTCTTCAATTTATTATGAAATTTAAAACACAAGATGATTCAAAATTCTATCGATGAAGACTGAAATTATCCACTATATAAAGAAGTAGTTAAAAAATCAATGATTCAATATCATTTAACATTCTGGAATTAAAGTAGAAGTATGAACAATTGAATTTTCATAGTTTCTTTATTTATTGATGTTAAAAATAAAAATTAAAAAATAGTCTAAATTTATATAAATTCAATATATCATCATTATTTTACTATAATATGCGCATTTGGTATGCTATGTCTTGAAGAATAACTTAATAAGTTATAATTAGGTAAATGGTCACTTGCAGATTTTGCTTTTTTGGCTGCCTTATCAAGACTATACTAAATCAGCCTTTCATTATTCCTAATTCTAAATTGATTTAACAAAACTGGATGCTGACCACTTCTTTACTTGCTGCGATTGGTCATTTCATTTCGATCGCTTACATAACTATTCCTCTAATGGATTGATTTAAACATAGTAGGAACATCTATTTTTAAATAAGAATGGTCCTTCCAGTATTTCACTGTCGATAATATTACTGAAGCCCTCTTTACAGCTTTACGCAATATAATCTTATTAATAGTAGTATCTATTTTTGGTTTTTGACTTATATGCTATAAACAAATAGATATGGGATATAAACAATTTAATCTAAGCAATTTCTAACCACTATTACCCTCTTAGAAGCTTTTTCTTCTTTATTTCTTTGGTATATCATCTAATTCAGCAATTTAGGATGTATTTTTCAGCCTTTTTGGCTAAACTAAGGATACTAAAAGCGAATTTCTCTTCTAATTTACCAATTTATACTCTCTCTAACTCGTTAAGCAATTTAATGTCATCTATCCTAATGATAGATAAGCTTATTGAGTCTTCATAATATTTTTAATTTAATTATATTAAAATGCTGTAAAAGTGACTACGATAATTTCCAGCTCCGCTTCCAAAAATTTTAAGAACATATTTACTTCTAAAATAGTAATCTAGTCCCGAGTAGTATCTCCAACAGTAACATGTGGTTTCTCAGAAGTAGCAATATTGTTAAAAGGCAATTATTCATAAAATGAAGAATTGAAAATTACATCATTAGTCTAGATAATGAGAAAATGAAATTAAAATCCAAAGGTATTTCAATTAACAAGACTTTTGAGTCAATATGACAATCCATAACTCATTACTATAACTCTATTAAATTCTGATTAAGTTGGATGGGGGGTTTAAATCTCAGATCTCATTTGATAACCAGTTGATAGTTAAATCAAAATTAGATTTAACTCAATAAGAATTATGCTAATTTAATCAAAGATTGAGGGTTTTTAGACGTAATACTAATAAATCATTAAAATAAAAAAGAGGAGATGAAATATTTAATAGGTAGATGAAAATGAATATGTGATATATCAGGAACATTTATTTAATTGTTTAGAAAAAGATATTAAATACTTTAAAGAAAAACTTCATTTTCCTTTCTAATTATTTATCATTTTTAAATAAAAATAGAAATGCCTAATGTTGTTTTCGCACTATTTTATTCAATACTAATAATATAATGCATCTGATCGGTACAATAAATTAAAGTGCAGCATTCATTTGAATCGATAAATTTTTTCAACATTTTCTGAGAACAAAATTCTTAGTTTCTTTTATTTAATCTTAGTCTCAATAACTTAATCTACATAATAAGTAATCAATGTAATTTAGACTTATAATATCAGCTTTTTTGAAAATTATCTCAAACACAATTAGGCTAAGAATTTTTCTAATTCCAGATTTGAAATTCAATCATTATTTTTATATTATTATTATTGTTTGTATTAATATATTTACGATATAATTGGATCAGTTTAAATTCTCGATTCCATTTGTTTATAAATATTAGTTGAATTTAATAGGTTAGATTAATATGTAAGATGCAATATGAGAAAGAAATAAGATATAAAAAAGATTAGAGTATCGTTAC
>NW_001799021.1:145632-220852 GCF_000165425.1 Paramecium tetraurelia
GATTCTGGTATATTTTATTGACTAAATTTATTTAATTTATATTATGAAACTAAATCGAAATTGCTACTGATTTTGGGGTATGTGTACATATATCTATTTGGTATTCTCTTGGGTATTATTATACTAACATTAACAAACATATACATTTATTAAAGGAATACCAATAGTTTTGACTACTATGATATCTTGGATTAATTAATTATCTCAAGGATCTTTTAAGTATTAATGAGAGCTCTAAAAACTACAAATGATAAAATAATGAATTATTTTATAAAAACCTCTTAAAAGGGAAGTAATGGTAAAGATTAAGAGGTATAGATAAGATATCATTTCTAGGTAGAAACATAATAATATTTTTTGAAATTGGAAGTATCAATAATTTTTGATTAAATAATATAAATATTCATACATTAATAAATTTTTCCTTCCAAAGGAGTAATTAAAATATGAAATATATCTTTGGAAGTGATTTTGGAAATCCACACATTTATAGTTATATTTGTAAATCATCAATAATCTGTTTAACATATTCTGGTATTTTTAGGTTTGAATCGCAAGACATTTAAAATAAACAATATGAGGTCGGATGGATGTTTGAAATAGCGTATAATTGCGAAACTATTTATCACATTTTATCTTTTAAAAAAAATATGATCCTAAGTAAATTAAAAAATTTTGTACTCAGATATATTAACTCAATTAACAAGTAAAAGGACATATGTAATATATATTTAATAAAGATTTTGTAGAAAATTGATTTTTTTTTAAAAATAACCTCAATTTATCTCTGCTATTGAAACGGTTAAATTTGAAGATAATTATTTATCAAACAATGATTAGAATAGCTATTAAATTCATAAAAATTGTTAGATTCTATTGGGGGAATAGTACAAAATGCTGGACAAGCCTTTCTATTATTAAAGAAAGTAATAATATGGAACAATGACTTTCCATCATTCTTAAATTAAGCAAGAGCTCAATTTCGAAGTATATTTTAAAAAAAAATAATTAAATTTACCTACAAACAACTTCTTGAGTTAATTTTAAAGCAACTATTAGCATCAACAATAGTGAATAATATTTGTAAGCTTCAATATTTTATGTCATTTTAATGTATCCTTATAACGAAATAGCTGGAATTGGTACAGATTATATTTCATCTAAAGTTTTTTACAATATAAATTAAACATTTTATTTAGTTCGAACAGAAATTAATACATGGATTATTATTATTGAAGCTATGCTGATTTACACAATTAATTAGTTATATTGGCTCAGAATTTAAGGACTATGCATCCATTCATAAAGAAAGATACAACGATAGAATTCTTTAGATATGTAAACTATTTGTATTTGTCACTATATACTCCATAATTAAACCCGATAATGGGGATAATTAATGAATAATCTCAAAAGATGATCAACTTTTAAGATATTATTAATTAGCGTTTAAAGTTTGAGAGAAAGTTGAAGAAAGCAGATATGGTTTCAAAATAATTACCAAAATTATATTACTCTCTCTTCCATTATTTACAACTTAAGTAAATAATTCAGAACTAATAATTCATTTCTATTGACTATATTTTATTATCTTCAATTTTGCTTCCTAACCTTAATTTCTCTTTGCTTTTATCACTTTATGATACGGTTCTTATATAATTTTAGAATATCTTGAAATATTAAATATTTTATAACTCTTTTAATATTTTGTAAATTTTTAATCATATTATTTATTACAATTTTAATTATCAAGATAGTTTATCCATCTTAAGTTATTTCTGAATTCTTCGAGAGAATTTTATATATCTATTTTGACCAATAGAAGTGTTTAACTAGCTACAATACCAGACTTTTAATTTTATTCTAAATTATTTCTTGTGCTTCCAATAACATTCCCGTCCTAAAACTATTTGAAACATTTTGCATTTAGATTCAAAATATACAACACATTAATTAAACATTTCTTGTCAGTAATTTATTTTAATTAAGGCCTAATGTAGTTTTATGTTAATCGCAATTTTATAAAATTCTTCTTATAGTTTGCAATTGATGATTTATAGAATAAACTTTCTTTTACAACCGTTGCTCTTATGATGTTGGAAAATCTGAGACTCCTAGTTCGATAAAATGTTGTATTTAAATCTCTCAATTTTATAATTTTAGGAGAAGAATATTTTACTAAAGATCTTATTATGTGAATCCATTCAATCAATTTGATGAAAGGCTTAAAATATCTATGGTTTAGGGAAACGTAATTCGATACATTAATCAACCATTCCTATCAGGAAGTTTATTGCATTGTAATGATTATGTAGGTGTGAAAGGGATGAATCCAATAATTTAATGGATTTCTCAAACAGATTCAATTTTTTTGCTTTAACACTTTTTTGAGTGCAACTTTTAGGCAGTATTAAGTGTTAATACATGGAGAATTATATTTTTGGAGATAAATTCAGCCAAACATTAGGCCAGTATATAATACACCTAAAATATTGTATAAAAATAAAATTATACTTGATGAATGGGTGTAAGATACTTAATCTAAACATTATTAATACATTATCTTTCATGTTGTTTAAATAATTATTTCTTTAAAATAAAAAAATGATATCATAAATTACATAGTGCATTATTAATAACTTAATATATATATAAATAGTTAAAACAAAAAAAACATAAATTAATTGTCTATTCATAGATTTTAGCAATGCACTCAATTAAGTAAAAAGAGTACCTCTCTATTTAATAATGGAATCAAAATAAATATTTAACCATTTAGAATAAAAATTCTTAATGAAATTACACTCTCATTTGCGTAGATTAATCCATTAACAAATGAAATAAAATTCTTTTTTAATGGAGTTCAATAAGGATTAAGAATAAAAAAATCTATCTTTATCAAAATTTGTTATATTTTCCTAACGATTCCACTTATAAATATTTAGGCATTTTTAAAATAATGGAGAACGAATAACTATTTAGAAAAGCTCTCCTAAACTGTTAAATTTCTACAAGTAATTATTCTGGTTATTTTAAGAATTGTATAGGAAATAGAAATGGATTTTGGTAAATTTTTATTCTACTTGGTTTCACCAAACCATTAATATTTTAAATAAACGAATTTCAACATATGCTGAAGGGTTTAAGATATATTGTAAATAGATATTATCAATATAAATCAAATAAAATTATAGGATTTGATCTTAAATGTATCGATCAAAAAAGACTTAGAATATTCAAAGGTTCAATTGTGAACTTTAAAACAAAAAGCAAAGAAAGTCCTTGAGTAATTCGAGAAGGTAAAGATGTAATTGGAGGAAGGAACAAAAAAATAAACAAGTATGAGGGAAAACTTAAAAATTCAAAATAATCAGAAAGAACTTTAATAAGGTGGAATTTAGTAATAAGCTGAGGAGTTTCTAACTGATTGATCATCATAAATTATATCAATACAAAATTACTGAAGTTTTTATTTGTATAAACCTCCTCTTCTTTTGTTCCTAATTTATTTCAACAATGAAAATCAAGGTTGTTATAAAAATAAAAATATTTCATCACTTTAATAAACTATTATTAGCACTTAAATAAAGGTTCATAATTCATAAATCAAAAAAATAAATATCTTAAAGTTATGCTCCAATTTGTGTATTGTAATTCTTATATTCAAAAAGTTTGAAAAAACAATTTGTATAGGTAAGAACTTGATAAAAATCACTCTTGATAAAAAAAGGTTAAGGAGAATCAAAAGAAAAGTCTCTACAGTTTAAAATGTTTAGTCATGAGTGTCTTAAAGTTGAGTAATACAATTATAGTTAATTTAGTGTAATAAAAAGATATTAAAAAAATAAATAGAATGTTAATTAAAGTTAATTATTAAATTATTAAGAAGAATCCTTAAAAATAATAAAGCCTATCTACAATTATGTTTAAATATATTTTAATCATAATGTCCCTCAAAGATTATGATAATAACATAGAATGTGTGACTATGGTTGCCATAATTTTACCAATTAGAAGTAACAAGTAAGAACAAATTTTAAGAAGGAGATTCAAAAATAAGAAAGCCTCAAAAGAGAAGGAACAAATTTCAAATAATGACAAGGTATTTTTTAAAAATCTTACCCTACCAAATGACTCAAAACATCTCAAAAATTGTTAAACTACTTCCTAGAGATTCTTATCCTAGTCAAATTATATCATTGCTGGATTTCATGATTTCAATAAAAGTTAAATTAATTATATTAAGAAAAATTTAGCATTAGGTTAATGCTCACATTTATATTAGCGCTGTGTGAAATGTATAGATAACAGAGTGATATGTGTATAGTTTAGATACATTTTAAACGTATTGTGGTATGACCTATAAAAAACCATTAAAAAAGGATAGGAAAAGCTTAGGGATAGATAACTTAAATGCAAATTTTGAATATTTTACTGTATTTTAACTTTATACAGGGAATAGTGACATTTTATTTTTGTAGACTTTGCTTTTTGAATTAAAATAGTAGCTCATATCACATTTTATTACGTCTAACTGAAAAAAATTATTAAATTAGAATGTTGATTGGGTAATTCCAATAAATTTCATAAAATCATTACCCGAACCTAATCAAGCAAATTTTACTAAGAGAACATAGATGTTTGGTGAGTGCTAATTCTAGAAACAGACCAGAATTACACTCTTCATACTGATGAAACCCGCTCCTTCCGCTCATAGCTTATAAAATTTAGCTACTCAAGTAAGAAGAAAAATAGATAGTATCAAATTCTATTATAAAAAAAAATTTATATTCAATCTCGGAATTAAGATAAAATATTTTTATCTCTCAGCTTTTTTATAATTGTTATTTTTGAACCAATTCCACCTAAATTCAAAATAACACTAACTAAATTAATATAAGAAAACCTTACGATTATTGAGTCAAAAAATTTTAAGGATAAATTTCACTTTGGAGAAGGCAAATAATCTAAAGATTTGAAAAAATTAAAGATAGACCTAATCATTATTTTTTTCAGCACAGATTTAGTTAATGATTAAATAAATTCTTCCTTAAGTATCAATAGAATCTTTATACTTCATTCTAAACTAATTCTGGTTAGCTTAAAATTAGCCAAACTCTTAATATTTTTATATAATAACTAAAACCAAATAAAATTCTAAATTTAATGTTTCTTAGATTTATTTATTGAAACAATCATTTATTTATTTCATTAATAATTTTTCCCTATATATAATATGAAAATAAAAATCATGCCATTAATCCTAAAAGGCCGAATGAAATAACTGACAAGATGTAAGCACTGTTGTCGGTAGTAGTTCCATTATCTGTTCCATTATTAGTACCATTTGAATTATTAGGAGTGACGGATCCTGCAATACAACTTTTCGCATTTATTAGTAACGGCATTCCAACTATAAGTGTAAGCTGATTTAGTGTAGCAAATCTTGGAATCGGTCATGGTTCCTGGATCAGCAGCAGCGCATTTTCCGCTTTAAAGAACACAAATAGTAGATGAGGATCCATCAAAACTTGGAATTGGCTGACAATCAGTTCCTGTGGCAAAGGTATCACAGGTGTGATTAGCACAAGATGTTCCTGTTGAGTTTTCAGTCCATTTACATGTTGGGTTGGTTGTGCAAGCTAATTTGTCTTTGGTAGCATCAGCACATGTTGTAAAGGTTTTGCATGTTCCATTAACTTTATCAGTTCCAGTAGGAGTGAAAGCACAAACTGTTGATTTATTGTTTTCTAAACCACCTCCGTTACAAGATGTAATGGTCTTGTAAGCTGAGCAAGCAGCCTTTGCAATGCAACTTGTTCCATTAGATACACATGCCTTTCCTGTAATAACACCCATACAATTAGCATTTGATGTTCCTCCAGTGATATCTTCGCATTGCTTTTATCGGCAAGTCTTTGTTCCTGTAGTAGCTCCAACTGGTAATGCGAAAATGCATTCTCCGTCGGTTCCGTAGAAGCATCCAGCTTCAACATAGCTTGAGCAAGCAGCCAATGGGATACATTTGGTTCCATCAGTTGTGCATGATCCTCCAGTTACTGAGATAAGTTTGCATTAGTCATTTGTACCCTTTTATTCATCTCCACATTCCTTCAACTTACAAGTATTAGCAGTGGCATTCCAATAGCAGATACCATCAGTTCCAAGGTTATTACAAGCTGTTTATGTCTTGTAAGTAGCACAAGCTGCTTTAGCAATACAGGCAGTTCCATCAGTAATACAGGTTGGTCCATATGAGAGACATTCATCATTGGTGGCAGCAACGGCATCTGTACATTATCCGAACTTCTAGCATTTTCCAGTTGGTAACCATCCGCAAGCTCCGTCAGTTCCGACGACACATGAGGCCTTCAATGTTGTACTGGCACAGTTGGTAATTGGAATACAAGTGTCTCCATTGGTTGTGCACAATGGTGAGAAACCTTAGCATTCTGGGTGTGTCTTCTTGATAGCATCTTCACATCTGTCGTAATCATAGCATGATCCATTAACCCAAAGGCATGGTCCATAGTTGGATTTAATACAGAATTATTTATTAGAAAATTCAGTACATGAGGCTCCAGCAACACAACTTGATCCATTGGTCTTGCAACCAGCAAGGAAAGTGTTACATTCATCATCTGTTAAACCGTTCTTGTCGCCGCAAACTCTAGATCTGCATTTATTTGTTGCAGTATCCCAACCACATCTTCCTACTCCGTCCTTGGTAGTTGAGGCAGCAATACATATTGATTAAGTCTTGTATGATGCACATGTTGCAATGGTCAAACAACCAGCTCCAGATGTAGTACAATTATCAGCAAAGCTTTAACATTATGCATGAGAAGCAATTGTTGCTGGTTAATCTTCACAAGTTTAAGCTCTGCATGTTGAGTTAGATTCGGTCCAAGCACAGAATTTACCATTGACTTTAGAATTAGTACATTATGAGTAACTGGTGTTACTATACGTAGCCTGAGGTGGTACCAGAAGCTGTACATTAATTAGCCCATGTGCATTCTGCTCTTAATTTACAAGCAGCTTATGATGTCAAGTTACTGCAGTTCTTAGTAGCTGTGCATCCATAACCAGTTGTATAACAATCCTTATGGTATTTCTAACAATCAGTATCTGTTGCAAGTGTATTTGGTGCTTCTGTACATACTCTCTTAGCGCATGCTCCTTTGATTGTTCCAACTGTAGTAGCTTTGCATGGACCATCTTTAGCCAAATATGTTGGGCATGTTTCTTCAGTTCCATTGAAGGTACTGCAATTCTTTCCATAATCAATGCAACCAGTTCCATCAAAGACACAGAAAGGATCATCTGTAGTCTTGAATGGTGGCATACCATCACTACAATCCTTATTGTTTTTACCAGCAATATCACTGCATTTCTTCTTTGCACAAGTAGCTGTAGCTAATGCGGTTGAAGTGTTCCAACAATAATCTTTTCCTGAACTTCCCATGAATTTAGCGCATGTAGCTTAATCTCCTTTGAATCCAGTGCATGATGATGTTGCATCTATACATCCAGTACCCTTTGTAATACATCCTTTCAGATAAGCAGCACATTCGGTATCTGATGTGGCTGTAGTGTTATCAGCACAAGTTCTAACTTTACATTTTGAAGTAGCTGTATTAGTAGCATCACCAGAACAATATTCATAAATTGGATTTTTATTAGCATCTAATCCAGTGTATTTTTTGAATTATTCGCATTACTATTTAGTTCCTCTGTATGATGTGCATGGTTCATTATTTGGAATACATCCTGTTCCACGTGTAACACATCCACTCAAATAAGAATCACATTCAGAATCAGATGTTGCTGTAACATTATCATAGCATTTTTTGTTTGTGCATGCCCCTGCAGCTGTTGGAGTAGCTGGTGCTAAAGGTTTGCATTTGTCTTTTGTTGTTGAATCTAATATGAGATTGCAAAAATCTGCAGATCCATTAATTGTATTACAAAGAGTAGTTGAAGAAACGCATATTTAACCATTAGTCTTGCAAGATTTGAGGTAACTTTAACAATCAAAGTCTGTATAGAATTATTTATCACCACATGCTCTGTCTTTACACTTTTTGGTTCCAGAGTCCCAAGCACATAAATCTCCTGAGGAGTTCAAAACTCCTTCACACCATGCTTATTAGGCAGTATCGTCGGCACCTTATGGTGCATAATTTGCACAAGTATCTTTAGTAATGCATTTATTTGAATAATAGAGACAGCCTGATGCATTATTTGCACAATCTGTAGCACTGGCATCATTATCAGTGCATATCTAGGCCTTACATTTTTTATCAGTATCCTTTATGCATGGATATTTAGAAATCGATTTAACTGCTTTGCATTGTGTTTCTTCTGAACCAGCTGTAGGTCCTTTTTCTGCTGTAGTTGACCCATCATATGATGCACATGTATCCAATTTAACACAATTGTTTCCTCCAATATATGTACATGCATTTCCACTTGCATCAGTTAATGTTGCACAAATGGTCGCTTAATTTGTTGAGACACTATAAAGGTGACAATCTTGTTCAATAGCGCATGATGTTCCTGAAATATAAGTACATGATGTTGCTGCACTCACTTAATCACAATAAACCTTTTCATTTCCAACTTATGCTGTGATTGCTGTACAGGCTGGTGTTTTATTATAGCATGTTCCTAAAAGATAAACACATGTTTTTCCTGGTGCTCCTAAATCGCAATCTACCTAAGATGTTGCGCCTGTAATATCTTAACAATCAAAGTCTCTACACTTAGTATCAGCAGCTGTGAATGCACATCTTTTTCCGCTTACATCAACTTTGCTTAAACAATAAGTTGGCTTATCAGCATCAGCAGTTGGCAATGCTGTATAAGAAGTACATGCAGCAGCATCAACACATTGAGCTGGGGGAGTTCCATTATATTGATCATATGTGCAGTAGATAGATTTATCTGATTTGTAAAATGATTAGCAATATACTAATTTTTAAGCTGCAGTCAATCCGCTATCTATAGGAACTTTGCCATTATCAGCACAATCACCAGCGGCTGCAACTCCTGTTCCTGGTGTATAGCATTTATTATTAGAGTAAATACATCCAGATAAGTAATTATCACAATCTCCTTAACTAGTTGGCGATGGAATGTCAGCACATGTTGCATCGCTGCAGAGTGTTGTTGAAGTTCCAGATGTATATTTGCATAGTTTTGCTCTATCTTTTTATGATTAGGCTAAACAATATGCATTTTTAAAAGCATCTGTGGTTGGGTCGCTTTATGTATCCCAAGTTCCAGTTGTTGGAATTGTTATAGCACCACAAGTTGCATTGGTTGCAAGAACGCATGATGATTTATCAGATTTAAGACTACAATAATCGGAGGCTTCTTTGATACTTCTACAATAAAGTGACTTTTAACTATCCGTTGTAACTCCACTTGGGAAAGTTGTAGGACAATTACCAGCTGTAACAGCGGCGTAACATTTACCACTAAAATAAAGGCATCCTGTTTTATAAGCCTCACATTCTCCTATGTTTGAAGCAGAATAAATATCTGAACAAGCAGCAATGGCATCACATGCAGCACCTGTCTTATACACACATTTAGTATAAGCTCCAGTTCCTGTAGTTATTTTATTCAAAGCATCAATAGCCTTCAATCCCCAACATAATTCTTATTTTTTTGTAGTAGTCAAAGTAGAATCAAGTTTATAGTCTGTGCAGAGTGTTGATAAAGTTAAACAAGTTGAATCTGTAACTTTTTAACATTTTCCATCCGAATCGAAAATAGATTGATCATTACATGTTCTTGTATCTGTTTATGTGATTAATTTTTCGCAAGTATCTTATAAACTACATTTAGTATCACCTGTTTTAAATGTACATGTAAGGCCTTTATCATTTACATATTTCTTGCATTAAGTTAGTTTAAGTGCATCAGTTGTATCTGTAGAAGCATAACTGTAATCGCAATTTGCCTTATCAGGTAAATAACAAATGGTTCCTGCTAATTTACATGTTGCATCTGTTGAAATAGAAACATTCTTTTATAAATAAGTAACGCATGTTAATGAAGTAGTAAATGTGCTCAAGAACTAGTCACAAGTTCTAGATGCACACTTTGTTCCTGAGGACCAACCACAAAGTAACCCAGCATTATCTTTGATGCTTGTACAATAATCAAACTTTTGTTAATCAGTTGTGGCTGTATCAGGGGTATTGTAATTACTACAAATACTTGCATCAATGCAGGCAGCTCCAGCCTTTAAAAATCTACAAGTTGATTTATAGTCTGTGCAATCTGAGGCTTACTAAGGACTTGTTTTGTCTGCACAAGCTCTATCTGCACAGGCATCATATCTTGTACACCCAACTTTTGTCCAATCTGTTGAAACTTACAAACCACCGCTAACAGTAGGGCAAGTAGCAACAGTTCCTTATTATGCAGAACAGCTTCTTGCAGATCTAGCAGCACAACCTCCTTCAGATTTTGCTATACATCCAGGCATGAAAGCCTCACAATCCTCGTCCTTTGTGGCTGTTGTATTATCTGTACAAGCTCTAGTGGTGCAAGCACCTGATGTAGATGTTCCAAAGCAATATTTTGAACTATTATTTCCTACAATTGCAGACTCACAGAATGCAGCAACACCAGTGTAACTTCCACAAGTTGTGTCACCAGCCTTAGGATCGACACAACCTAAGATTACCATTATAGACACATCCATCTAAAAATGATCCACATGAACCATCAGTTTAGTTTTCAGCCAATTTGCATGTTTTAACTTTGCAGAAATCACTCTCAGTCGCACTTGCACTATTGTAGCATTATTATGTTGTAAAGTTGGTGCTTGATCCACTCTTGTAAGCAAAAAGCTTGTTACAAGTATCTTAAGTTCCTTTCATTGATGTGCATGGAGTATTGTAATCAACACAACCTTTTCCGTTACTAATACATCCAGGTAAGAAAGTAGCGCATGTAGCATTATCTGTTGCATCGGTGTTGTCTGTACATTTTCTGGACACACAAGGAGTTGTGTCTGTAGCTGAAGCGACATTGGTACAATATCCTGGATAACTCAAACATGTAGATTATGTTCCAAAAAGTTTGGCACAGTCATATTTGGTAATGCAAGCATCAACTCTATTACTAATACATGTTGGAAGTTCTGCTGCACAATTTGCATCAGTGTTGTAATAAGCTCCAGTTAAATCTGAACAAGCCAAATCTTTGCAAGCATTATTCAACCAACCACATTTTCCTGTTACATAAATGTATTTTGGATTTCCTGAATCATCTACTCCATCTTGTGTTCTAATTCTGGCTTAATTTGCTAAGCAAATTGATTTTTTCTTAAAATCACTACATTATGTCATTACTAGTACATATTGGTTACCATGAGCAATTATTTGTACCTTCACAACTTTATTATTTAACAGTTAAATCACATGTAGTTTATGAAACACATCCAGATCCAGTTGTAACCACAATTAGTGAAATAATTGGCACAAAGTGGGTTAGTATTGACATTACTTGCTGCAGAAGCACAATCTCTAGCAACACATTTGGTTCCACTCTTCCATGTACATTTTCCTTCAGTTCCTACTCTAGATTAGCAACTTGTGGTATCTCCATCATAAGTAGTACAAGATTTCAAATTAGCCTTTGTAACGCATCCTTTTCCTGTAGTAACACATCCAACTTAATATTTGGCACAAGCATCATCTGTTGTAGTTGTATCTGGAGCTTCGTCACAAACCTTTGGTGCGCAAGCAGCTTCAGTAGTTGTACTTGTTCCTTTACAATATCCATCGGTACCAATATAAACGGCACAAGTGGTGGCAGTTCCTTTATATGTATTACAAGCTGATAATGCAGATACACAAGTTTTTCCATTTGTCTTACAACTGCTTTAATATTATTTGCAAAGATCATCAGTATTGAATGCTCCATTTTCGCATTTTCTGGCTCGACATTTAGAACCTCCAGCATCACCTTCACAAACTCCATCTGATCCAATATATCCAACACAAGTAGTGTTATCACCAGAATAGGTTGAACATAAGGGTTTTGTTGTTGCCAAAACACAACCTTTTCCTGTTGTTATGCATCCTTTTTAATAGGCCTTACAGTCATCATCAGAAGCTAAAGATGTTGGTGCATTTGCACATTCCTTTGCCTTACAGTTAGTTGTTCCGGTTGCTAATTCACAATTTCCATCTGATCCAATGAATGATTAACAAGCAGCATCATCTCCAGTAGTATGTAGCACATGCAGGTCTTGGAGCATTAACGCAACCTTAACCTTTTGTGACACAACCAGCTAACCAGCTTGAACATTTGGCATCTGTATTTAAGGTAGTATCAGCTTCTGAGCAAGCATAATCTCTGCAAGCTCCAGCTGTTGTATCCCATTTACATTTCAAAATACCTGAGATACTTGGAGTAGACTCACATTATTATTATGTGTAAGCCTTACACTCCTTAGCCTCAATACATGAATTTCCATCACTAACACAAAAATAGGATATAGCTTAGCAATCTGTTGTTGTAGTTTTAACATATGCTGGACATCCTGTAAAATGCGTACATTTGGAGTCAACATAGGCACATCCAAAGGTTTTAGCACAGTTTGTTTCTGGCTTATCGACAAGCTCGCAAAAAGGTTTGAATGAAGCAACTGGATCGACTGTTGTTTTTTTTTAGCATTTTGCTGCTGTTGTTCCTGATGCAGCTACCCATTCACAAGCTCCTGTAACAGTAATTTCTTATTCACAATCATTTTGTGATTTTAGTTATCCACAATCATTACATCTATTTGTATATTGAACTTGCTATGCTAAGACCATAGCAACTAAGCAAATGAGAATTAAATTCTTCATTAAAAGTATTAAGATAACATTTATAAATTAAGCGAGTTAAATTGCTCCGTAAATGTTAATTATTTTCCTTTTATTAATGATGTAAGATTATTTTTATATTATATTTTTCAGATTTTGATTTTTAAGATAATCATGCAAAATTTTTAATATAATTTAATTTTCTTATATTTTGGGGTTGGCAGATGTGGCCTAGACAAATTAGTCAACTTGGTCAAAAAAAATCAATTTTATATATAAATATTCAATACAACTTATATTAAGTTATTTCTAATGGTTTAAAGAGATAAGTAAGGCATAACAAACCTAGTAATTTACCCAAAGATGGAAGCCTTTTATATATATATTATAGCATTTTAAATATAGTTGCTATATATGATTTATATGAGATTCTAGAAAGCAGAATTAATTATAGAAGCAACCTAATTAACTATGATGGGAAAAAATTTAGAATTATTATTTCCTCTCTTCCTTACATTTCAAGAGATTATCTTATGTTGTTGACTAAATGAGTTTAAAATTCAAAAAAAATGAATAAATAAGAGGTTTGAATGGTTATAAATATAATAAAATATTGAATATTTTCTGCAAAATTCCAATAGATGTATTATTACTAATGTATAAAACAGACTTGTAGGAGTAATTTAAATGAAAGTGTTTCTAAAAATACTAAATAATTTTGTCTTTCCACCATCTTGTTTAATGATGATTGTAAAGACTTTCCTTAAAAATGAAAATGATGCATCTATATTTTTAGATATTGAGTTTGGAGTTGATTGTGTGAATTATTATAGTGTCGGCAACCTAAGAAATCAAAAAAGGAAGTTAACAAATATTTTTATATATTTCGAAATTCTTAATTATTCGTGTTAAGCAAAAAAAGATACATTTGAGATGTACTGCCTAATGTTGTTTTAACAAGTAAGGAAAGCCAAAAAATATCATAATGAATAATTAAGATCAAAACAATACTAAAAAGATGATGATTCAATAAATCATTATATAGACATCTCTATAAAGAAATTGTACCTTAAAATTACTAATTGAGAATAAATTGAGTTATACTAATTTTCAACTCCAATTTTGAATAATAAATGCTTGAAATGCTTTTTCAAACTAATCTGAATTATTTTCTAGAATGTTTACAAAATATGAAGAAATTAAATAAATATAAAAATTGATATGAATTATTATTATTAAGAGTGAAGAATAAAGAGTCTTAACTAAAAGTAGATTAAGTGGCTTAGAATGAACAAGATACACTAAAATCTTTATAAATCTATGTATTGAAGAAAAAGTGAAAGAAAGTTATTAATCAAGATCATTTACAGTGAAATAATGAGTGATTAATTAAATAATTACAATATTATTCAAAATAATATAAAAAATTCTCTATTCCACTTTTTTTGGAGTAAAAATGATTGATTAAGAAACTTCTAGAATATATATAAATTAAGAAATTTCAAATGAATTTCGTTTGATCTCTAAAGTAACTCACACATTCGGGTATTTGGAGTGTTTTCTTTTCATTGAAATTTGATAAGCTTATGATTTGCTGAGTTATAATAAAGAAATTATTATATGAGAAACAATATCTTATCTGCTTTAATCCAACTCGTTTTACAAATAAAATGTAAAATAAAAAAACAAATATCCACAGTTTAATCCAACCAACAAAATTTCATATTTTAGACCTTTTTGAGAGTATGAGAAGGTGTCTTTTTTTCTATATTTTTTTACTTCATTTTGTTCTTTTTTTTTCCAATTAACAATCTCTCTCATTTATACTATATATTGTTACAAACAAAGAATAAACAAGATCATTATGGACTTATTATTTTTGAATCCAAAGCAAATAAAAATAGTTCATCTATTAATATCTCTAAGGTATTTGTATTAAATTTATGTTATATAAATATTATTATCTAAATATATATATATATTAAAATAAAAATATTAATAAATTACATTTTATTGTTTACCAATTAATAACATTCGGAAAATAGAATAGTAATTAGCATATTAAAGTTATGTAATCATTCTAAATTCGCATATAAAAATCCTATTAAAACATCTTAAACATAAAAAAATACAATAATATAAATAATTCTCTCCCTAGTGTCGAGAGTGATAAGTTAATAAAGCCTTAGATAAAGGATTAAATAATTAAAGAATTAATCAATCCTTTAATTGAATGCATCTATGTATTTGTTTTGATGTAAATAGAAATTTCTGGATAGAAAAAATATGTTTCATAAGTTTTGTAAATATTCATGGAATGTATTGAAGTCTAATCGAAAATATCAAATAGAATTGAAAATAAAAGAATTATAGATATAAAAATTAATTCAACCAAATAGCATTAAGAATCAATGTGAACAATTTAACTTCACATAAATTTATTCAACCAGTATGAGATTTGATACAAAATAAATTACATGATATGAATTGAAAATACATATTATAAATGATCATCAAAAAAACATTAATAACACCCATAGACAAAGCTATAAGAGGAACATATAATTTACAGAATTGGTCGTTTAAGGTGTATCAGGGTTCTTTACTTAGCTACAACTTTCACATTTACTGGTTTATATATTCCAAGTGTGTGAATGCTATGATTTAGAGTAACATATTCTTGGGTCTGTAATTTCAATTGGATCACTAGAAACACATTTTCCATCTTACATAAAACAAACCATTTATGAATTGCCATCAAAGGTTGGAATATTAAGACACCCTGCATCTGTGGCATAGGTCTCACAAGTATGATTAACACAAGTTGCTCCTGTTGAATCTTCAATCCAAAGACATGATGGAATTATTGTACAAGCATATTTGTCTTTAGTAGCATCGGCACATGCGGTGAAGGTCTTGCATGTTCCATTAACTTTATCAGTTCCAGTAGGAGTGAAAGCACAAACAGTTGATTTATTGTTTTCTAAACCACCTCCGTTACAAGAATGTAATGGTCTTATAAGTTGAGCAAGCAGCTTTGGCAATGCAACTTGTTCCGTTGGAAACACAATACTTTCCTGCAATAATACCTATACAATTATCATTTGATGTTCCTCCAGTGATATCTTCACATTGCATTTACCTGCATCTCTTTGTTCCTGTAGTAGCTCCAACTGGTAATGCGAAAGTACATTCTCCTTCGGTTCCGTAGAAACATCCAGCTTCAACATAGCTTGAGCAAATTGACAATGGGATACATTTGGTTCCATCAGTTGTGCATGATCCTCCAGTTATTGAGATAAGTTTGCATTAGTCGTTTGTACCCTTTTATTCATCTCCACATTCCTTCAACTTACAAGTATTAGCAGTGGCATTCCAATAGCAGATACCATCAGTTCCAAGGTTATTACAAGCTGTTTATGTCTTGTAAATAGCACAAGCTGCTTTAGCAATACAGGCAGTTCCATCAGTAATACAGGTTGGTCCATATGAGAGACATTCATCGTTGGTAGCAGCAACGGCATCAGTACATTATCCAAACTTCTAGCATTTTCCAGTTGGTAACCATCCACAAGCTCCATCAGTTCCGACGACACATGAGGCCTTCAATAATGTGCTTGTACAATTAGTAATTGGAATACATGTCTCTCCATTAGTTGTACATTTTGGTGAAAATGCTTAACACTAAAGATGTGTCTTTTTACCTGCATCTTCACATCTTTTATAATCATAACATTAACCATTGATCCAAAGACATGGTCCCTTTTTGGATGAAATACAAAACATTAAATTCGTGAATTCAGTGCATGAAAGTCCAAGGACACACTTTTATTCATTTAATTTACAACCTTCTCCGAATGCTTCACATTCAGCATTAATTTATGCAGATATATCACTACATACTTGACTTCTACAAGATTTTAGTACACTATCCCAAATGCATCTTTTTACACCATCTTTACTGTATGAAGCAGCATTACAAATAGATCTCTTCATATATGCAGTGCATGTAGAAATAGTTATACAACCAGCTCCTGTTGTCGTACAATTATCTGAAAAATTCTAACAATGAGAGTGAGAATCATAAGTAACTGGTTAATCTTCACAAGTTTGAGATCTACAAGTTGAATCTTGTTCATTCCAAAGACAGAACTTACCATTTACTTTAGAATTAGCACATTATGAGTAACTTGTAGAATTCAAAGCCTCACATTTTATTATTTAAGCAGTGCAATATTTAACCCATGAGCATTCAGGTTTTACTTAACATTAATACTTATTAATTATATTACTACATTAATTATTAGTTGCACATCCATAACCAGTTGTATAACAATCCTTATGGTATTTCTAACAATCAGTATCTGTTGCAAGTGTATTTGGTGCTTCTGTACATACTCTCTTAGCGCATGCTCCTTTGATTGTTCCAACTGTAGTAGCTTTGCATGGACCATCTTTAGCCAAATATGTTGGGCATGTTTCTTCAGTTCCATTGAAGGTACTGCAATTCTTTCCATAATCAATGCAACCAGTTCCATCAAAGACACAGAAGGTGTCATCTGTAGTCTTGAATGGTGGCATACCATCACTACATTCCTTATTATTTTTACCAGCGATATCACTGCATATCTTCTTTGCACAAGTAGCTGTAGCTAATGCGGTTGAAGCGTTCCAGCAATAATCTTTTCCTGAACTTCCTAAAAATTTAGCACAAATGGCTTAATCTCCTTAAAAACCACTACATGATGATGTTGCATCAATACATCCAGTACCCTTTGTAATACATCCTTTCAAATAAGCAGCACAATCGGTATCTGATGTGGCTGTAGTGTTATCAGCACAAGTTCTTACTTTACATTTTGAAGTAGCTGTATTAGTAGCATCACCAGAACAATATTCATAAATTGGATTTTTATTAGCATCTAATCCAGTGTACTTTTTGAATTATTCACATAACTATTTAGTTCCTCTATAGGATGTGCATGGTTCTGAATTTGGAATACATCCTGTTCCACGTGTAACACATCCACTCAAATAAGAATCGCATTCAGAATCAGATGTTGCTGTAACATTATCATAACAATTTTTGTTTATGCATGCTTATTATAAACTAGTAGCTGCTGATATTCTGCATCTATCTTTTCCTGTTGAATCTAATAAAGATTTGCAAAATTCTGAAGAGCCTTTATTTAAATTGCAATTAGCTGAAGAGTCAACACAGGTAGTACCATTTGTCTTGCAAGTTTTGATGTAACTTCGACAATCAAAGTTGGTCTAAAATGACTTATCGCTGCAAATTCTGTCTTTACACTTTTTACTCTCAGAGTGCCAAGCACATAAATCTCCTGAGGAGTTCAAAACCCCTTCACACCAAGTTTATTAAGTTGCATCATCAGCACCTTATGGTATATAACTTGCGCAAACACCTATAAAAATACATTTATTTAAATAATAGAGACAGCCTGATGCATTATTTGCACAATCTGTAGCACTGGCATCATTATCAGTGCATATCTAGGCCTTACATTTTTTATCAGTATCCTTTATGCATGGATATTTAGTAATTGATTTAACTCCTTTACATTGTGTTTCTTCTGAACCAGATTCAGGTCCTTTTGCTGGTGTAGTTGTTCCATCATATGTATCACATGCACCTAATTTAGCACAATTGTTTCCACCAATATATGTACAAGCATCTCCACTTGCATCAGTTAATTTTGCACAAATGGTGGCTTAATTTGCTGAGACACTATAAAGGTGACAATCTTGTTCAACAGCACATGTTGTTCCTGAAATGTAAGTACATGATGTTGCTGCAGTCACTTAATCACAATAAACCTTTTCATTTCCAACTTAAGCTGTGATTGCTGTACAGGCTGGTGTTTTATTATAGCATGTTCCTAAAAGATAAACACATGTTTTTCCTGGTGCTCCTAAATCGCAATCTACCTATGATGTTGCACCTGTAATATCTTAGCAATCAAAGTCTCGACATCTAGTATCAGCAGCTGTGAATGCACATCTTTTTCCTCTTCCATCAACTTTGCTTAAACAATAAGTTGGCCTATGAGCATCAGGAGCTGGCAATGTTGTATAAAAAGTACATGCTTCTGCATGTACACATTGAGTTTGTAGAGTTGCACTATATTGATCATATGTGCAGTAGATAGATTTATCAGATCTGTAAAATGATTAGCAATATACTAATTTTTAAGCTGAAGTCAATGCGCTATCTATAGGTACTTTGGCATTATCAGCACAATCACCAGGGGCTGTAACTCCTACTCCTGGATCATAACATTTATAATTAAAGTAAATACAACCAGACAAGTAATTATCACAATCTCCTTAACTAGTTGGTGATGGAATATATGGACATGTTGCATCACTGCAGACTGTTGTCATATTTGAAGGGAAATAATGGCAAAATTTTTCTCTATCCTTAAATGATTAGGCTAAACAATATGCAGACTTAAATGCAGCGGTTGTTGGATCACTTTATGTATCCCAAGTTCCAGTTGTTGGAATTGTTATCTCAGAGCAATTTCCATTATCTGCAAGTTCGCAGCCGCTTTTATCAGATTTAATTCTACAATAAACAGTTTATTCTTTGATACTTCTACAAAAAAGAGACTTTTAGGTATCTGTTATAACTCCACTTGGGAAAATTATAGGACAACTATTAGCTGGAACATTAGCATAGCATTTACCGCTAAAATAAGTACATCCTGGTTTATAACCATCACAATCTGCTTAACTTGTGGCTGAATAAATATCTGAACAAGCTGCAATGGAATCACATGCAAGACCTGCCTTATACACACATTTAGTATAAACTCCGGTTCCTGTAGTTATTTTATTCAAAGCATCAATAGCCTTCAATCCCCAACATAATTCTTATCTTTTTGTAGTAGTCAAAGTAAAATCAAGTTTATAGTCTGTACAGACTGTTGATAAAGTTAAACATGTTGAATCTGTAACTTTTTAACATTTTCCATCCGAATTGAATATAGATTGATCATTACATGTTCTTGTATCTGTTTATGTGATTAATTTTTCGCAAGTATCTTATAAACTACATTTAATTTCACCTGTTTTAAATGTACATGTAAGGCCTTTATCATTTACATATTTCTTGCATTAAGTTAGTTTAAGTGCATCAGTTGTATCTGTAGAAGCATAACTGTAATCGCAATTTGCCTTATCAGGTAAATAACAAATGGTTCCTGCTAATTTACATGTTGCATCTGTTGAAATAGAAACATTCTTTTATAAATAAGTAACGCATGTTAATGAAGTAGTAAATGTGCTCAAGAACTAGTCACAAGTTCTAGATGCACACTTTGTTCCTGAGGACCAACCACAAAGTAACCCAGCATTATCTTTGATGCTTGTACAATAATCAAACTTTTGTTAATCAGTTGTGGCTGTATCAGGGGTATTGTAATTACTACAAATACTTGCATCAATGCAGGCAGCTCCAGCCTTTAAAAATCTACAAGTTGATTTATAATCTGTGCAAATTAAATCTGAATCAGGATTTTGGATATCCGCACATTATCTATCTTAGCAGATATCATATTATGTGCACCCAACCTTTGTCCATTCTGAAGAAACTAATAAACCACCACTCAAATTAGGACAAGTATCAACATTTCCTTATTATTAAGAGCAAGATCTTGCAGATTTAGCAATACAACCTCCTTCAGATTTTACTATACATCCGGACATAAAAGCCTCACAATTCTCATCTTTTGTGGCTGTTGTATTATCTGTACATTCCCTAGTCTTGCAAGTACCTAATATAGATGTTCCAAAACAGTATTTTTTACTTTTATTTCTTACAATTGCAGATTCACAGAATGCATCAACACCTGTGTAACTTTGACATATTGTATCTTCAGCTTATGGATCAACACAACCTCCATTGCCATTATAGACACACCCATCTAAAAATGATCCACATGAACCATCAGTCTAGTTTTCAGCCAATTTGCAAGTCTTCACTTAACAATAATCAGTAGCAGCTGCACTTGCATCATTATAGCATTAATTTGTTGTAAAGTTATCAGCAGATCCGCTTTTATAAGCAAATAGATTATTGCAAGTGTCCTAAGTACCTTGCATTGATGTGCATGGAGTATTGTAATCAACACAACCTTTTCCATTAATAATACATCCGGGTAAAAAAGTAACGCATGTAGCATTATCTGTTGCATCGGTGTTGTCTGTACATTTTCTGGACACACAAGGGAGTTGTATCTGTAGCTGTTGATTCATTGGTACAATATCCTGGATAACTTAAACATGTAGATTATGTTCCAACAAGTTTGGCACAGTCATATTTGGTTATGCAAGCATCAACTCTATTACTAATACATGTTGATAGTTCTGCTGCACAATTTGCATCAGTGTTGTAAAAAGCTCCGGTTAAATCTGAACAAGCCAATTCTTTGCAAGCATTATTCAACCAACCACATTTTGTTGCTACATATATATACGTTGGATTTCCATTTTCATCATTTTTATCGAATTTTTTAATTCTAGCTGAATTTGCTAAACAAATTGATTTTTTCTAAAAATCACTGCATTATGTATTACTAGTACATATTGGTTACCATGAACAATTATTTGTACCTTCACAACTTTATTATTTAACAGTTAAATCACATGTAGTTTATGAAACACATCCAGATCCAGTTGTGACACAATTAGTGAAATAATTAGCACAAAGTGGGTTAGTATTTACATTACTTGCTGCAGAAGCACAATCTCTAGCGACACATGTGGTTCCACTCTTCCATGTACATTTTCCTTCAGTTCCTACTCTAAATTAGCAACTAGTTGCATCTCCATCATATGCAGTACAAGATTTCAAATTAGCCTTTGTAACACAACCTTTTCCTGTAGTAACACATCCAACTTACTATTTGCCACAATCTTCATCTGTTGTAGTTGTATCTGGAGCTTCGTCACAAACCTTTGGTTAGCATGATGCTTCATTAGTTTCACTTGTTCCTTTACAATATCCATCTGTGCCAATATATACTGCACAAGTGATAGCAGTTCCTTTATATGTATCACAAGCTTATAATGCTGAAACGCATGTTTTTCCGTTTGTAATACAATTACTTTGGTTTTATTTACAAAGTTCATCAGTATTATATTCCCAAGTTTCGCATTTTCTGAGTCTGCATTTGGTACCTCCTGTGTCACCTTCACAAACTCCATCTGATCCAATATATCCAACACAAGTGGTGTTATCACCAGAATAGGTTGAACATAATGGTTTTGCTGTTGCAAAAATACAACCCTTTCCTGTTGTGATACATCCTTTTTAATAGATCTAACAGTCATTATCAGTAGTTAATGATTTGGGAGCATTTATACATTCTTTAGCTTTGCATTTAGTTGTACCGGTTGCCAATTCACAATATCCATCTGATCCAATCAATGATGAACAAGCAGTATCATTTCCTGTGTAAGTAGAACATGCAGGTCTTGGAGCATTAACGCAACCTTAACCATTTGTCACGCAACCAGCCAACCAGCTTGAACATTTTTCATCTGTATTAAAGACAGCATTTGCTTCTGCACACGTATAATCTCTGCAATTTCCAGCAGTTCTATCCCATTTACATTTCAAATTACCTGAGATACTTGGAATAGATTCACATTATTATTATGTGTAAGCCTTACACTCCTTAGCTTCAATACATGCATTTCCATCACTAACACAAATATTGGATATAGCTTAGCAATCTGTTGTTTTAGTTTTAACATATGCTGGACATCCTGTAAAGTGCGTGCATTTTGATTCAACATAAGCACATCCTAAGGTTTTAGCACAGTTTATTTCTGGCTTATCTACAAGCTCACAATATGGTGTGTATTTTTAAATTACCACTTTATTTACAAGTTAGCATTTTGCTGCTGTATTTCCCTAAGTAATTATCCACTCGCAAGTTCCATTTACACTTTATTGTTATTCGCAATCTCTTTGTGATTTTAGCTAACTGCAATCACTGCATATATTCTCATATTTCACTTAATAAGTAAACCCCAAGAAAATTATGAACGTAAAAGATAAAATTTTCATCTACATAATTATAATAAACAATAGATTATCTTGTTTGTTCAAATAGAATATAATATCTTTATATCCCTATATATTTAATATAAATTAATTTGAGATTTCAAATTATATATTGTTATGGTGTTAATATATATTTGAGATGTGGTAAAAATACTTAGAGAACAAGCAAAGATTATTGCAATTTATGCTCATTTATTATCAAATTAAGACTTAATAATACCATATAGCACTAATTGTTAATTAGGTCATTTATGAAAGCCTGCTAAAATGTTAATAAATTGAGTCATAAATTATTGCTAAATTAATGGGTATTGTAATAATTTAAATAATATTAATCATTCGACTGTTTACCGTTAAAATGGATTGTAAAATAAGAGTTCATATCTAGAAAATAAGCTTTTGAAATTATTTTAATAATCAAATTCTAATAAGAATTTCTCTCTTTATTTCATTGATTGACAAGATTGATTTTTTGTCCATCATTTTTATTGAAACATTAAAAGCATTTTCTTTAAAGTTTGTGATAAACAATTTCTTAATGTGCTTTTGAAATTTTAGTTAATTAAAATAGATTTATCATTCATATATTGCATTTGCAAATAAATTAAACTCATAAATAAAAATCTTAAATAAATCATATATTGTCAATGTATCTTGGGTTTTCGAAATCTCTTATAAAAAATAATCAAATGAATAAAATCCAAATTATCCCTCCAAACTAGTTTAGATAACTAAATTAATGTAAATTAAATAATTGTGTAAATTTTAAAAACTAATAATAATATATTTAATGGATTAAGGTTAAGATCAATAAGTTGTGGATAAGGATGAAGAGATCAAGCAACTAAAATTGGAGCTATAGGAATGCAGAGAAAGGGAAAAGCGATTTAAAGATATCTCTCAACATCTGACTCAATTAGAGACAAGGTAATTGTATTTATATGATGAAAGATATAATAATTTGAAGGATTAAAAATAAATAAGTGAGTAATAGTTGAAAACATAGATTGAGTAATATCAGAAAATGGTGAAGATCTAACAGAAGGAGATAGAAAATTTGAAATAATAAGTTTAAGAATTGGAGGATGAACTTGTAGAGAATGAGGAATAATAGAAGTAGCCAAACAAAATAATCGCAGATGAAAACATTGCGATTCAAAAATTAAATAGTGAGAAAACATAATTAGATGAAGAAGTGAAGGGATTAAAAGAGAAAATCAAATAGTATCACATTTGTATAAGTTTAGAATAAAACAGGAGTATGATAGTATATCCAAAGACTTCTTGTCCTTAAGTAAGCAAACGGATGTAACCAAAAGCTAATTTGCTTAAGTAATGATTTTTTGAAATAAATAAGATTAAGGAGGAATTGGTTTAGAAAACTCAAGAATTGAGACACACAAGAAGACAATATCAAGAGGCTTTGAATTACATTAGCCAATAGCAACCAAATTCAAATGCTTCATTCCAAAATAATTCAGCAGTGAATGAATTATCATAGGCTAATCAATAACTGCAGACTCAAAATCAATAACTAAATAGAACGATATCAAAGTTGAAATAAGATTTAGACCATGTTAAGAAGGCTCATCAAGAGGTTTTGATTGAGGCTGATATGTTGAGTAGAAATTTAGAATAATCATAATTATCGAGTGAATAGAGTAAAAATCAGAAAGAAGATGTAAGGAATTGAATTATATGAATATAGATTTCTTAGGAGTTGGAAAGAGTGATTAGAATTGAGGAGTAGCAATTTTCATAACGAATAATGTTGTTGAGATCTCTGAAAGATGAACTATAGGATACGAAATCAAGAAGTTTGTTGAATTTGAGAAGATATAATTATTGATAATAATTTTTATTAATAACAATGGAAAAATCACCACAAAAATTTTATGAAATCATTATCAATGCTAATTCCACAGTTGATTAGATATACACAGCAATTTTTGAATTGAGAACCATTAACAATTAGGAAGCTGTGGAACTCTTGAAATAGGGTTTCCATCATCTGAACAAAGTAGAGAATAAGTCTTGCTTACTATTACATGAGATAGCCTATGCATTAGGGTAAGCAGACTTAGGTTTGGAACCATTAATCACTTAATTTCTCATTTAAATAATTAGCGATGATCAACAATTCGATGTAGTAAGACATGAGGGTGCTGAGGCTTTGGCAAACATAAATTAAAAGGAGGCTTTGGAGATATTTGAGAAATATTCAAAGAAGAATGTTAATGATGATCTCAACATTTTACAAGATACTTGTACAATAGGTTTGGAGAAAGCCAAGTCAATTAATGAGTTAGGGCATTTATATGGAAAAAGGTATCTTGGAACAAGAGAACCTGCTGCTCCATTTGAGCATTTGGATAAGAATCCAGTGGAATACATTTTGGATGATTAGACAACTTTGTTTAATAAATATAGAGCACTTTATTATTTGAGAAATAATGCTGAAACTTATTTTGATAAAATTGATCAATTGTTAACTAGCAACAAACTTGGAGCATTGTTTAAACATGAGGTAGATATAGAATTGAATAATAATATAGATTTGCTTTGTGATTGGTCAAGTAGGAGAAGCACCAAAATAAATACATGAGGCTTTGATTAATATGATCAAGGATGAGAATTAGCCAGCGATTGCTCGTCATGAGGCTATTGCTGCTTTCTAAACTGTGAGTTCGAATAAAGAAATTACACTGGAGATTTTGAATGCATATGCTAAGAGTCCTGATCAGATAGTGAGGGAAACTGCTATAGTATCATTGAAGATGATGGAATTCTATGGTTGATTAATTGTATTGTAGAAATTATATATTAAATGTTGAATCGAGAGCAGGAATTATCAATATGACAATTAATATTTTATAATGTAATCGTAACCTAAGTCAGGATCTATTTATCATTGTTTATCCCCTTAGAATATTAAACGAGCGGTAAATAAGATTCAATGTCGAGAGCAATAAAGCAATCCTTGTGTGAGATTGAATAACTAGGACAATCGACTCAAATAATTCCAAACTCTTCTAAATTCATACATGCAGAGTAAATCGCCCTCTATCACTAAAACTATATAAAGTCGGAAAAGTCTGAATGAACCCAGCATAAACAACATAGCCAGAAACTCAGTGACTCCACAGAAAAGTGAGATATCAATAACACGCAAATAAAATACTGAGCATAAGGAATTCTTACTCTGCTAATCCATCTCAAGTCAAGCTTCTGATTTCGGTCCTTAAAATCAATTTAAAGTGTAGTTGTAATAAATACAGCAAAAAGTGCATGAACGCTTTAAGCGATATGAGGAGGAGAAGAGGTAATTTCATGAAGATAAGAAACTCTTTTTGGAAGAGAAAAAACAATTAATCTCAAGAATACAACAGTTGGAATTGTAGGTTCAAGAATTGACCAAAAAAAAAGAAGCTCTAGATCAATCATTTGGTTGATATGCTACTAACAATTTTGTTTATATAAATATATAATTTAACAGTTATGAATACACAAATTAAAGCAACCAGATAACCATTATCTCAAATTGATTTTAATTAAGATCTAGATAATTGTGGCACAACACCTAAACATAAATAATTCAAAACTGCTATTACACTAAATAGTGATTATAAGAATAATCAAAATTATAATGTCCAATTCAAGGTCAAATAGTAGAATCAAGCAATAGATTAACCTAGCATTAACAATGCAAGCAGACTTAATGAAAATAATACAATTTTCATGAGTCCTGCTCCACTTCGCAGAAATACTCAATTTCAAATATAATAATAATAATAGCAATAGATTACTTCACCTTTATAGAAGAACTATAGTTAGAAGCATTTTTAACCCAATTCTCCAATTACTAAACCCAGCATGCAATTTAGAGGAGTATCTCAATAACCCTTTAATTAAAATGTCTCTCATACAACAACCCAAAAATTAGAGTCAGATGTTCAAATTCTCAAGAATCAGAATCATGCACTTTAATAATAAATATTTTAATTAGAGTCTAATATTTAGAGAGGAAACAGCACTCAATTCATTAAAGAATTAGAAAACAAAATTTTAATGCTTTCAAAATTAAACGAAAAATTAAATTAAGATAATTAACAACTAATAAAAATTAGTAATGTAGAATAACTCAGAAAAGAAAAGGATCTCCAATCCAAACAATTAGAGGAATTGGAGAGTCAATATGAAAACTTGTTAAAATAGTTTGAGTAATTCGATTGTTAGAAATTGAATGAAATGGAGTAAATGAATCAAGAAAATAAGATAGAGCAATTGGTTATGGATCTGGAAGATAAAATCACTGGATTGATAATTGAGAATGAGAAATTGAATTAATAGATTTAAGAAGGGATGAAAATTGATTAAAATATTGAATAACTCTAGTTAGAAGTGCAATCACATTAGATCGCATATTAAAAATTGAAACATGAAGAAGTCTAATATAGATATAAATACGATACAGCAAATTATGATGAGAAAGTGAGCAAGAGACATCAGCAGCAAAATGATAGTAGTAGAGATAAAGTATTCGAAAATGTATGAGAATCAGTATTAATTAATAGATTAAACTCTTGGAAGAGGAGAACTCTAAGTTGAGAGGGCTATTAAAGGATGAGGATTATGAGGAGGAGATCAAGGATCTGGAAGATAGGGTATGTCATTATTATTAAATGGTGTTAGATTCGAGTGATAGCCCAAGATAATAAAAAGCTAGAAATGTAATTGTTGTAGAAGTGATATATATATTGAATTGGCTTATTTCAAAAATTAATTCAGAGACTCTTGATTTTATATGAATTATTTAATAAAATGAAGAGTTGTGATTTATGCAAAATTGGAGCACGTAGAAAGATGAGAGACTACTTGGAGGAGAAGTACTTTGAAGCTTTTAATTTCTACTTTGCAAAGCCTATCAACGAAATCATAGCTTAGATTCCTCACGCCTCGCATGTAATATATTTTAAGGATTATGTAATCTTAGATGAGCGGATGGAATATTTGAAAAGGTATGTGGTGTTGGTAATGTTATATTACAAGATTCTACAGCAATGAAGAGGTTGGGCCACGTATGGACATTCTTATAGACTTCTACACTCAGAATTACAAGCATATGCATCCGAACTTGTGTGTGACTGATGCTCATAAGATCATGAATAAGCGCAACAATAGATATGATAAATTGTTTTATCAGAAGGATCGCGAATAGAGTCATTAACAAGGGATGAGTAGACAAGTATTGAATTCGAAATCGACGGACAACATCAGTTTCGAAACTCAGGAACATGACATCTACGAGGAAGCCACTTAAGAAATCAGCAAGTAAGGTTTCGATTTAAGGGGATTGCAGATCATCAGAAATCTCTAACAATTAAATCAATCAGAACAATCTGACATTACTTTGAAGGATTGCATTGTGCAAGTGAATCAGATGTATGGGAAACGCAAGAAACAATCCACTTATTCTAAGAGCATCAAACAGCGCAAGCAAGCAGAAAGTTGTAAGAAAGGTATAACTAAGTCGATTATAGGGACGAATTCGAAAAGCGAATCGAAGATTTCATCGAATATCAAGCAGAATAACGAGGAACCATTGGAATTGGGCAAGGGAATCGATTAATTTAATGATTTTGATGCTAAGCCAAAACTCACTAGAATGCAGAGTGATTCATAAACCATCTAGAGAATGTTGAAGGAATATCAGAAGATGAAGCAATTGAGAAGTGCAGTCTCTTCCGATTAGTTACCGATGAGTACTTCGGTCCAAGGATTTTAAGGTTAATAAAAAAGTTTAAGATAAGATCATAATAATAATAATGGGAGTATGCATAGTAGTACCTCAACTAAACAAGAAGCACTCAAAAAAGTATATTAACCTTTGCCCAAGAAAATTACAACTAATTAAATTGATAAAATTGCCAAGGGTGGTTGCTTGACCGATAGGACTTACAAACGACCTCCTCCGATTTCAGAGGATCTGATGCTGAAGATTCATGATTAAATCAAGGGGTTGAACACTGTGGAAAGTAAATAGAAAGTTGAATTTAAATATATGATTCCATCATAGTATAATTCATAATAAAATCAAAAATTAGTGAGTACCAAAGCTAAATCATCCAATTCCAAAAAAATAATCAGTGAGTTGGGCACTAAATCATAACACATCAATAAATAAACCACATAGAAAGCTGATGAAATCGTTAAGAAATACATCTAATTTGCTTAATAAACAATGAAGAAGAAATTTGATTTTAAGTTGAATCTCTAAGGATTGAATGAGGAACCTCAAGAGGAAGAAATTTGTAATATATTTATCATATAATCCATTAAGCTAGCAAACGAAACAATTTCTTTACTGAAAGACACAGTCAAGTCTAGGATAGAGAACAATTCAATTCTCATCGAAAAATCTTATAAAAATGAGAATTAATTATTATTAATATATTATTATTATAAATTGAGTCATTTTTATGTCAGAATTCGATCTATTTACGCATTCGAATTAAGTTTATAATCTTAATAATATTCATTAAACAACACAATTAAATTTAACAATGAACCCTATCCCTCAAAAAGAGATCGTAAACATACCCAAATTCACAGTGGTTGGTCTAAGAAGGAGAATGTACTTGGCAAAAGAGACTGATCAAGAGAACAACACTTTTAGCCTAACTTTTAAGGAGTTTTTTTCAAACAAACTGAATGAAAAGATCCAAAATAGAGCATATCCAGGAAGAATCTATAGTCTCTACTATGATTTCAAAGATTTTTAGGATAGATCCCAATTTAACTTTTATATACTAGTAGGTGAAGTGGTGACAGAAGTTGGAGTTGTTCCTGATGGCATGGAAGTCTATGAAGTGGAAGACTCCAATTATGCCAAATTTGAAGGAGGACCTGGACCCATACCTGAGATTGTCAAATAAGCTTGGTGTGCTTTGTATAAGATAAAGCCAGAAGAATGGGGGGGAAAGAGAACCTATAAGACGGAGTTCGAAGTCTATAGAGAAGGACAAGAAGATATCAAAAACATGAGATTTGAATTGTACATTGGTTTGGTGATTGAATGAATATAAAAAGATTATTGATTATGATAAATATATTATCATGTTTTAAGATAAATATGGAAAAACTGTGAGTGAGTTCAATCAGAAGTACAATATTGTAACGAATCCTTCTCAATTGAGATTTGAGGAAGGATTGCTAAATTACAAGTACAACTCACTTTTGGGATAATTTCAAGATTCCCTTTTGTAGGATGTAATTACATTTTTATATACATATAGATTCGAGGAGCAATAGTGACAGCATAGAGAGGTTACTTGTCAAGGAAAGTGTTGAAACATTACTTCAAGGAGTTGCCATAATAATTAAGAGCAGAATACTATGGCTCATTGTTAACATTGTATAAAGTAGTTGAAATCCGAAAATATAGGAATCGCTTCGACAGCAATAACAGAATCTGTTCTATTTTTCTGGTATGGGCAGTGGGATGAAAGTGGAGAAGGTTACTTGGCCATTCGTTGAGGGTTTCGGGTTTTGCATTTGGATTCAAGTGGAGAATATAAATTATGAATTGTTTAATGAGTAGAATATGGGTGTGCAGAAAATCATAAGCGTTCATGGGCAAGGATAATAAGGTGGGGGTGGATTAGAATGCTTCATTTTGAGAGGCAGTGTCTATTATAGGATAATACCTGCAATATATTAGGAACCAGATAATGGGGCTATTTTGATAGGCCAATTGAAGAATGGGATGAATTTCATAGGGATATCACATGAATGCCAAAAGAAATTCACTTCTTCTCATTTAACAGTAATCATTGTTTTGAATTTCAGATGTACTTCAACAATGAACAATCCAAGACCATGACATTAGATTTCCCTCGTTTGAACCAAACCATAGCCTTGACACGATTTACTATCTGTGAGAATCTCTTAGGTACAGCCTAATGTGTTATCATAATGAATCAATCATCCACAAAGTACTTATGTTATACATATTCCCTACTTAGAATCAAGACCATCCAATAAGTGTATGGACAATTACCTATGGATTTTAAATAATTGAAAACATTGCCAGCTTGTTTGGATAAGTACTTTGAGAGAATCATGTCTATTTATATTCCTGAATTTACAGATGGAAATCATGTGATTGATGTAATGGGAAATTGCAATGCTATGTTATTAACTAAGTCTGGAGCTGTTATAGCAGACAAGAACAAGTTTCACTTTTCTGGAGGTTTCAGATTGTTTTATGTTATGTTACATTTAAGTGGAACGCTTTACAAACAAATCAACTCTGCATAACTTAATCTGTCTACTATGTTTGAAGTCATTACCCATATTCTTAAACATAATAACTAATTACAAGCAGAGGCATTCAATAGTCAATTCTTCTTGACTATTGCTTCAATCATTATGAGTTTTGAAAAACCTTTGATTAATATGAAATGTGTTGAATTATTGAGTGAGATCAAAACCGTTATTGGAGACAATAGATTATTGGATCATTATGTTATTCATATCTTATGGAATCCGAAGTTGCATTAAAAATGTATTAGTGAACAAGTTTATTAAAAATACTTATAATTAGCATGCTAAGTTTATTTATAAAATCCATAACATTACCAACATTTTATATCATCTAAAGATATTTTAGATATGTTAATATTTGCATATACGGAAAATCAATGTTGCGATTAACATTTTAATGAATTTGAAGAGTCCTTTCAGATGTAATTCGCTTAGATAAGATCTTTTATTTGTTCAATCAATAACCGGATACATCTGAACATCTAGTTCTTTTTGACTAATATCTAATGTCCAAGATATCCCCATGTCTCCTATTGCAAATTCTGACCATTCTAAAAGTACTATTTATATCTCATTTCAAGAGTTTATTAGTTGACAAGGAAGACCAGGGAATCAAAACCAATTTCATACTTTAATCATGGGATTAGAATAACATCGTAGATTCATTACTTTTCATATTCAAATCTACTCCACACTATGACATCAGAGCAATGATCGTCTATTTCCTACATCTCATCTTCCAATAGCAATTTCCAAATCACAAACTCTAAACACATTTAGCTATTGAATACATCACAAATGCTATCGAACCCCTCATGGAGTTAAATCGAAGTTCCTAAGTCTAGCCTATCAAAAAGGAATAGCCATAATAATAATAATAGTAAGGTGATTTTGATGAACTCAAAAATCTAGGCACTCAATTCCTGAACAATGATTATGAAAGTGTTCCCTAAGCACCCTCTATGACTAATCGTCGTAAACCACCCTAAGGATTCTTTGATAATAACTAAAGACCTCCTCCAAATGCTCAATCTATACCTGCTCCAGAAACCGACAAATCAAACCCTCCTTCCTTCTCTGTCGATTAGAAAGGGAAAAAGAAATTCCACATAAAAATTGACACTGATGCTATAAATTCTCTCTATAATTTTGGAGGAGAATAAGGGAAAAAAAATGGATTGTATTGATTCAAATATGTAAATTAGTGATCACGAAGCTTTTAATAAGGAATTGGCAGAAATAAACAGATTGGCTAAGGCATGCCATATGTATATGTAAGGACATCGAGAACCTGAAGAACCATATGTAGAATCTCCAAAACAATAAGAATCTCCTTTATTAAATTAGAATGCAGAATCACCTAAATAATAATAGACTGTTGTTAGACAACCTCCTATGTCTACAAAAAATAGTTAAGCACCTAAACAACAATTTTAATAAGAATGTATTCCTATATTACTATGTAGTAACCCAAATTAAGGAAGTTTCTTCATCTTCTATGTCCATTTAGTAGATTGAATAAGTTTAAAAAAAAAGGATTGAATCGTTTGCCTCCATTTATAACTAGCTCATGGGTTGGATGATTGATAAAATAAAAGTTGGAGCTAATGAAACCTTTATGATAGAGGAGAGAGACTAAATAAAGAATGAAGGCATCATCAATGCAATAATGAAAATTGTTGCTTTTTCTATCGATGATAATTTAACAGCTTAAATTTTGTAAGATTTGCTTTGTCTTTGTAAATCACATCAAGGAAATTCCATACTTATCTTAGGATAGGCAACATTTCAAGGCGAACTTCTTAGAGTACTATCAGCACAAGAGGATAATACTCTGGTACAATATTATTATTATTATTTAGATCTATGAAATTGGCAGTCGACTGCATTCTACGCTTATGGTTTAAGTCTTGAAATCAGAATTTATTGGTGCTAACTACATTTATGAATTACTAAAATGGGGAATTGATCACAATCAGAAATTAGTTGAAATGCAGATGAATGTCATCATTGATTTACTTCAGTATATTGTATTTTAATAATAGTGAGTAATGCAAGACCTTTTAGACAGATTCTCAATTATGGAAGAACATAATTCAGATATCATTGTATGTAATTGAACTTAAGCAACATTACCCATAATTGATAACAAAGGTTAATAATTTTTATGATTTAATTCATAAGGATTACTTAGTTAATGGCAATACAGAAGGTACTATTAATTTAATAAACAATAATAGAATAAATTGCTTCAATTTCTAAGTGTTTCAACCATCCTGAGTCTGCTTAAAAAGTTTTATCTTTCTTCAATTCCAAAATACATAGCCATCAAGTATATGAAATCATATTGGAAAGTAGTAATTAAACTAACTTTTATTAATTACTAATAACTTATGCAATAACTTTTGAGATATGTTAGTTTGAAATGACTTATGGATTGACACATATTTTATCCAAATTAAGGAATCACGAGCACTTCAAAGACAGTATTAAATTTTTGTGTTTCATAATGTTTGTCTCAAAGGAAAAGAATCAACCATCTCAATTGAGGAAGTACTTGACGGAGTTATATTCAGATTTTGAAATTCTATTTGAAAATTTTTCGGCTAATTCATTTCTAGATGATTCCATATTGGATTAATTGATCTCTTTCCTAATTCACTGCAATGCTTTGAAGTAGGAAACCTAAATTAAAGCCAACATACCTTAATAATGGTCAATTGAATCAATTGTTTCACCTCAGAAGGTTTCAAGAGATGTCCAATAGATAGGGGAGAATAAGTATATAGAAATTGAAGAGAGGAAAGTTTAATGGGTTTATAGAGAAAGTGAGAGAGAGAGAATTGGTAGAAACAAATATCACAAATCATTAAATTCTTTGTTCTTGAATGATGGCTGGCTCTCTTAATGTTAGGGGTGCATCTAAAGAAACGATTTGATCTAAGACATAACATAGGAACAATTTGTGTAAAGTAAGTACTTTAAAATCAAAATTTCAAAAATGCTCACTAAATCATTTGCTAGACCTTATATCAAGAGTATCCCAATAATACCAGAAGTGTTACGAAACAAACCAGTATATTAGACTCCATAAACAGCTCCTCTCCTTTTGGGCCATGAGATGGATAAATTTGAATAGCTTTATGGATAGAGACAATCTACCAATTCTCAAGCTGTTTAGGCTGCAACTCAATTATTGAATATGGGCAAGGCATTTGGTAATAATATACGGAATGCAGTAAAAACTATAGCAAACCAAAAGGTTTAGGCTGTAGAGAATATCAAATCTTTTGGAGAGAATACATTTAGAGGAAAGAAGGTGATAGTCATAAATGGACTCTATATTTATTATGCATTGATGAGTTTAACGAATACTCACATTTTATTGTAATATGAACATTTGAAGAGTGAAGGATCACATGCAGCTTTAGGAGTTTTTGAATTGAAGGATGATTAGAGATTACTTAAAAAGTATCCAATTTATAATTTGGTTTTGGTGATAAAGAAGAAATACTTACAGAGGAGGACTGCTTTGGAGATATTCTTCATTGATGGGTAATTTATGTTTGATATCATCTAATAGGAAATCATTATTCATCAACATTTGCGATTAAAACGATCTGGATGAGATATCTTCTAAATTACTGAAGCATCGCAAAAGTCATTTGGCACCATATCTCAATCAGAGTAAGACCACGGATCCAGTGAAGTTATTGGAGAAGTAGGGGTACTTGTAGAAATGGAATAAGTATGCATATCATCATAACCATAAGATAATAAATGGGTAATTTCAAGTACTTGTTGTTGTTGAATAATTTGGCATCGAGAAGCTATAATGATTTCACTCAATATCCTGTATTTCCGTGGGTTATTTGTGAGCCAAAGGAACTAATAGGTAGTCTAGGAACCAAGTGTTAAGATATATCCAGAGGGGTAATTCAGAGCAATGCAAAAGACCATGGGTGCATTGGGAAACAATTCAAGAATCAAAAGTTATATAGAGAGATTTGAATAGTCAGAGTAAGGTGGGGAGATCCCAGCTTTTCATTATGGATCTCATTATTCATCACTGGCCATTACTTCTTAATTCCTTATAAGATTGGAACCATTCACAACAATAGCAAAGGAGATCTAAGGAAATAAGTTTGATATTCCTGATCGCCTCTTTTATTCTTTTGTGGAGAGTTTTCGTTGTGCAACAGAGGACATTGCAGATGTAAGAGAGTTGATTCCAGAAATGTTTTGTTTGCCTGAGATGTTCATTAATTTGTAGAATCTGTAATTTGGTAAAACTTAGAGTGGAATCATGGTTAACAATGTATAATTGCCTAAATGGTCTCATAATAATCCTTGGAGATTTGTGGCAGGTCAAAGGAATGCCTTGGAAAGTGAAGAGATATAGAGAAATCTACCAGAATGGATAGATTTGATATTCGGATTCAAGTAGAGAGGCAAAGAAGCAGAGAAGAATTTAAATATTTACTTTTATGTGACATATGATCAATAACTTACATTGTAAATGATGGAAGAAAATAGACTTAGCATTGAAGCCTAAGTAGTGAATTTTGGAATTACTCCATTATAATTATTCTTGAAACCTCATATTGGCAGATAGATCAATAATGAACATCAATTTGTTTCGAATTCACAAGAGTTGAAGGTTTATAGACCATAAAATAAAAAGAAGGTGCCGAATACTATGAAACCTATTATTGATTTGTAATAAGCAAGCAATAGAGCAATTGTCAAGATCAAATGGATTTCAGATCTGAGATTGATATGTATAAGAAAGGAAGGTAAAATTGATTATCTTAAATGGACAAGTCAAACTGATGTTCAAGCCAATTAACCACCCTTCCAATGTGGATTAGAAAGGGAAAAACAATTCAACTTTGAAAAACCTCAGACTGAACTTTTCAATATCTGGGATGTATCTGCTCAATTGTCTTCTTATCCCATGTTGGTATTCAATCAGGGCAAACTATTTATTTGCGGAGGATACCATCTAGGTAAATTGATTATCATAGGTGATAACAACCAAATCATTGATATCTATCAATTACACACAGCCACAATCACAACATTAGCTTCTGATAAAAAAGAATCTATGATCATTTCTGGGGATAAGAGTGGACATGTCATTTTATGGAATGTTGATAAACAGAAGGATATTTATAAATTACATGCCAAATGTATGTATTTTGATCACTAGAATCAAGTAATTAAGTATTCATTAATTAGATCAATTGCATTTATGTATCTACAAGTATGAAACTATTTGCTACTGGATGCACAGGTGGTTACATTTATCTATATAATTTATACAATGGGCAATTGATGAGATCATTCGTACATCCTAATAAGAATCCAATCAACTCGATTGTCATGAGCAATAGACCATTGTTTTGTATAGTTTTCTACTCAGCATATGATCACCAGATTTATTGTTATTCTATAAATGGATTCTTATTGGAAGTTCAACCAGAACAGAGTTCATCCTTGATTGATTGTCAAATAATGAGGAATAATCTCTTCTAAGACATCATGGTAATACATTTATATTGATATAGGTATACGGCACTGAGAATGGTGAATTGGTAAGAAGGTCTTTGCCTTATTTGCAATAATTGAAAAGATTTCAAATATCAGCCAAATCCCCTGTGTTGTCTATTACGTGCTCAAAGGATAAGAAGTTCTTTATATGTGGATGCAATGATGGCGAGATTTCAGTAATGGCAGAACCTCAACAAAATAAATGAATTATAGAATTAATTATATTTAATTTTTATGAAAAACGTGAACAAATTTGTAATATTGTCACTACTTCTAATGATAAACTAAGCATTGGAAGATGTGGATATGAAACAACAAATTGAATAACTTGATCAAAACAGATTTGGTCACACTCTTCTTGATACAATTTACTTGTAATTGTAAACCTAAGAACCGATTGAAAGATTAATGGGAACTTTACAATAAATTGAGGATAGATACTATCAAGATTAAAAGGAAGAGGATGTTTCACACAAAGACTATTAAGACTCCTGCAGCGTGGTATTGTCTCTAAACATTTCATATAGGATCTCTAAAATTTAGATCAAAATATCAAAGTGAGTGACAATGAACGTATCAAATTGGAAGCAAGATTGGAAGGTGAACTCTATCCAAAGAGAGAAATCTTATAGAAATTAATATCTCAAAAGCAAGGAGAACTTAAAGAATTCAGCGGAGAGTTGAATGAATTAGATCAATAGAGAGAAGAAGAAAATGATGAACATCAACATAAAATTCACGAACACGAAGATGTTATTGCCATCTTGATGTAGGCTAGAACATTGTTTTCAGAGAATCTACAGTCACATGACAACTCCTTTATTTAATTGAATAGCAATGGAATTGAATTACTGTAAAAGCATTTCGGAGCGTCCATCAAAAGAGCAAGTACTCATTATTATCAACCATTTAATAGGTAAATTCACCTATAGAACCTCTTGGGGTAAAATGTTCAAAGCTTTGGCCACCATAACTTCAAGAGTTAATCAATTGCAAGATTCAGCACAAGTTGACAATGTCATTTTGCTTATCGATTAATTATTAGAACAAGTTCATGATTCAATGGATCTTGAGAAGTTCTCAGAGGAAAAAAGAATTCAAGCTTACGAGAAGACCTAGAAACTTGCTTGTCATTTCAATCAATACCACTGAGAGCACTTTGGCATCAGCCATAACTGATTTCGCATTGTATCTTATTTATTAAACCTGTATAGAGTGAATGAAGTGATCGAGTAGACTCAAGCCACTCTCGATAATGTAAATCAGAGATTGGAAATGCTCCAATAATCTAGAAATGATCGATTCACCATATGTGAATAAGAGGCTTAGGATTACTAGGATTCCAGATCACAGAGGTAATGATTATGTTTGCTTACTTTTAGGGATTCTGACAGGGATGTTGTATCATAAACCATTGGATTGTTGAATAAATCATTAAGAACTTTGAAGGAGTAATTGGCATTGAGAATGGCAGCTGGAGAATAATTTGAAGATGTTTGATTTAATATTATCAGTTTGACATTCAAAGCACTTATTCATTATATTACTATTTCATAAAATTAATTAGCTACTCGTAGAAATTGTAAGACATTGAAACTTAAAAATATTCATCACATAAATTAATTATTATTCAAGAGAAATTAAGTATTTTCAATCTAACACGAATGCTAACCAATCTTAATCTAATAATTTGTTTTATATATTTGATCTGTTTATTGATTTGATCCTGATCTATTTTCTTTGCATTGATCCCCTTGTAGTTAAACATTGGTCGACTGAAAATTCTTTTCTTTTTTGAAAGGAGGATTCAGGTCTCTCAGTAATCAAAGCCTTTTTATTCACGTGGCATATTTTATCAAGAATTTCTTTTGCATGCTTCTGAGTTGGAGTCACATAATGATATTCAAAGAGTGGTTTTTTTGTATAGAAATTCTTGTGCTTTGAAAAACGTGGTCGAAACGAAAAGCTAGTTTCGTCGTCTAACAAAAGGTTTGATGCATCAATAAATATTTTTTGTCCATTTGATTTATGTCTCATTAAATAAAATAAAATAGTTATTATCTCAATAAAGATAATAAAATGACGATATATTTACTTTCTTCAATTCAGTTCATTACAGTTATATTTATTAATAATTGTCAGATTAGTTGGTGTTATGCAATTCTCATGAACTAATACGATGTGTATTAATAATGAGTAATAAAAATTATGAGCTATTATTATTTTTGAAATTAATGAAATATTTGAAAACGATATTTAGGTTAGATTTATTTAATAAAAGTAATTGATATATTAATATATTGAAACAATATGAGCTCTATTTCCATTTAGAGACACGTGAATTATGGGGAGGTGATTTTGATTGTTGGTGATTGTCATTTAGTGTAATGGAATGTGTAAAATGGAATTTAGATGGAATGGAATCCAGGAGATATTTGGAGAGCTCGTGTAGAGTGTTGTTGTTTACCCATGAATTACAGATACGTTATTGTGAAATAAAACAATCGACAAATCGTTGAATGGGAAGATGGAATAAATAGAGTTTTGAATTCCAAAGACGATGTAGAAGATGCATGGAGTCACATCAAAATCAGAATCAAAGTGAACTCTTATGTTGATTCAAAGATGTTTGTAAATTTATATTCAGAAAAGGGGAGATCCAAAATTAGACTAGATCAAGTAGTTACTGAGGAAAATGAATATGAGTATAGGATGGAATTGGAAATCCCTAGCAAATCAATTAATTCATATGCATTTAAGTACCAACAAGATCAAAAATGGGAACGAAATGGAGTCAGAGTATTTACCAAACATCCCATTCTGAATAATGTGATCGAAATCGCAGACTCTGACGTAGACTTTGGTCTCAATTATAATCAAATATTGGAGAACCTCTATGTTGGTTCCTTTCTCTATAGCAAGTAAAATATAACGTAATTAGTTTTTAGTGAAATTCACATTCTATAGAAATTGGGAGTGGATGCCATAGTTAATCTATAAACGACTGAGGATCTGATCAACAAGGATTTACAAGAGGGTTACTTTGATCAAATCAGAGAATCTTGTCAATCATATCAGATAACGTATTCGCATTTTCCTATCCGAGATTGCAATAAGCGATCCTTCCTGTAGAAGGGAATGCAGGCTTATTAGATCTTGAAGAAACTGATTGAGGAAGGTAAGTGCGTCTATGTTCATTGTACTGATGGCATTCAGAGGAGCATTTAAACAGTCATACTCTATTTAGTATTGGATTTAAATTATTCTCTGGAAGACGCTATTACACTTGTGAAGACAGCCAGGAAGAGATCGAAGCCTATTCGAGAAGTATTGTAGTAACTCTTGGAACAGTGAGTGATTTTTTTGTTATCCGATATTTGTAAATTATATATATTTATTCCCTGTATGTTTTTATATTTTTGTATTAAATCATTTGCCATCGTATTGAGTGATGTTGTGTTTGAAATGCTCTAATTATTCTTCTGCATGATGTCTGTCCAAGATCTATTCATTCAACTTCTTCTCTTCTCCTTCAAGTCCTTTTCCAAATCCCTATGTAATTAATTCGTAAAACTTACCAACACATATCTGGGTGGTTATTTGAAATGGCCAAACTAAAATTAAATGTGATTCATACTGTTTCATGTAAGACTCCTGGGTCCATGTAGGCACAAAAGAATCCAATGGCGCAAGTGATATAAAACATAGTTCTTCCAAATCTGTAATCTACTGGAGACACCCATCCAAGATGAGTTTGAGTATGACCCTTTTGGGCTACAATCATGCATTCACAATTTACCTGTCAGATTTTAGTACTTGTTTTCATTAAAGAGCAGCCTGAAATTCCTATTGAAAATGCTAGCCTTTTGCACTAAAATTATATATATATTTATATAACAAAAGGGAAAGATAAAATATAATTAGAATAATATAAAAGTCACTTTCATTTATTTTCTAATTGAAAAGAATCATCATCCATTTGTGGTTCATCTTCATCTAATTATTTATTTATTTAAGGTAGTTAAGTAAGTTTGTGTTAAGTTGATGGGGCACCTACATTAAAAATTAAACAAGACCTTTTTAAATATAATCGGACTAGATAAAATTGATTAGTAGTTTGCCAATTTACAAACTGCAAGCTGCGCAATCAATCGAAACTTTTTTGTCAATGGATACTAGAGTTCCAAATTTGCTTTTGTTGTCCTAGATCATGAAGTTGCCATCAGTCAATTTGATGGTGGCATGGTGTCTAGAGACAGTGATGTCTTAGGCTTTGATATCGCATTGGAATCCTCTTCCCTTTAAATATGGGGGATATGAATTACAATTTTGATATTGTCACTCAGAAGACTGTGGATTAAATAGATTTCATTGCATTAAGTTCTTCTCTTTATTGATGTTCTAATGATAGAGGGGGAGTATACTTCTACTAGGATGTACTGTAGATCAGGTCTGTCGAGTGTAAAGAGATCGAAGTATTCATCTTCATACTGAACTCGAATTGGGAGACTTTCTTTGCAGATGGAACACTCATGTTGCTTGTTCCTAATATGAAGAAATTAGTAACCATTTGAGAGTCAAGCCGAATTGAGTTTCTTCCTTGGTGATATTGGAATCTACCCAGTAACGTAAACAGTCCAAATGAACAGCCTAGCCATTGCCAGCACAACGACAGATATTCGTAAGAAAGAGTTGATCCTTGCTCTGCCTTCCTTCCATGAAACAAAACTTACATTGATATGTCACATTGGAGTCACTGAGGAAGGAATACTAAAATTTGATTGTCTAATAGCATACTTTGAGGGAGCAGGGTGCTTGAAAAGTCTGCATGTGCTTGTTGCGTTCCTCGATGACCTTGTACTCACTTTAAATTAATAGTGTATAATTAGTACACTCTTCCCAAGCGAATGACGGAATTAACTACGAGAGGATATTCAGACCCATTGGATGATTTTATGTCCTTGACGACCATGAAGGGTGGCTGCATTACGGACAACAGGATTTCATAATGATTTTCTATTAATGTTGATAAATGGATCAATTTTACTTGACTTGCTCACTTTAAGGAGCTGATTCTTGTTGGGCAACATCTCAGCACTCTCGGTGTAGACTTGATCTGCAAAATGCATTTCATTATTACTCTCTTCATATATCGTGGTTGAACCTCCTTTAAATTTCCACACTGGGAACGTGTCAGTCTGCTCATGATCAATCAGACCCATCCCCTGTTTCTGATCCTGCTTGATCTGCACTTCCAAGTTGCTTTTATAGGCTGGCATAATTATAATCATCTTGTTAATTAATAAAAATCGTTAATGAGCAAGGTGTTCTCTCCAGATTAACGCAATCTAGGAGGTCGGCGAATTATATTGCAATAGATGCTCCAGCATCTGCATCATGTTGAGACTGCCAAGAGCACTCTCTCCCAAACCAACTCAAGCAGCAAATTACTCCGTCGAACTCCCTCTCCAGTTTTCAAATTCCTGGATCAATACAAGGAAGTCCTTAACACCTTTGACAAGGTACAAAAGATCCAATAAAAACGACCGTCCGTTGAGAAATTCAAAAACAACTACTTCCTCAAAAAAGTGCAAACCACCAATACCGAACATCAAAAGAATTTTGAAAAATGTAAGAAGAGGATCCAAGAAATGAACAACAAGAACAAGACCACTCTCAATCCAGCCCTCTTCTTCAGGAGAGTGGATAAGAGTCTTATCAATAAGACTTGTCCAATAAGTAATCAACTTCAATTTAATAAGTGCAGCCACGGCCACAAAAGAAAGAAATACAACAAGAGATTGATTGGGAAAGCATTGCCAAAAGAATCCCCTAATTAGCAGATCCCCTTTTTAAGAATAAAATAACTGACTTGATCGTTTCCAACCGGATCTATAGCGATGATGACTATGCATTCCTAGTCTGCCTGATTTCAAGTGTGAATAATGCTGAATAATCCAAAATCATACTAATAATGAGTCAAATATTGAATGAGTTGGGATTGTTGTGATTTTGTCTATTATAATTACTTTTTTTTGTTATGTTTTTTAAATATATATGTATGCACACATCTCTGTTATATAAATTTAATAATAATCAATATGTCATAAATAGAAGAGACCCTAAAAAAATACCCCAAATACATGCCAACCTTGGTGAGATACGAGGAGCCAATTGAAATAAATGAAGATGAGATGCAACTTGAAATGCAGGAACAAGTGTTGAATTAAAAAAAAAAATAATAACTGTAACCTTTGGATCAAAAGTGGTCCATTGATGAAATTTTGAATAAGTTCTTCCCTCCCAGACGATTTGAACATGAAGGACACTTCTTCAAATAGGTGGTCAGTGTCAATGATGTCAAGAGAGATGAATTGAATCAATTGGAAGCAGAATTAGATTAGAGATTGATCGAGAGATAGGCTCGGTAGAATTTAATCGCAAATATTATAGTAAGAGTGGCATATGTCCAGTGAGAGAGGATCTACATAGTTAATTATTTGAGGAGATCATTAGACAGAGTGCTATCAATTGTCCAGAGAGAGGACTCCTCTTGATGAGAGTGTATGATAATTTGAAGTTAACTTTTGCAGCATACCAAACACTCTATGCTGGATCAGTTGTGTTTGGCAATAGGAAGGCAGCAGAATCGGAAATTGGCAAGAGTGAGTAGGATTCCAAAATAGCAGACTATGACAAGAAGAAGATTTATTTGGAAAATTAGAAAATCCTATTGGAGAATGAACTCGATGCTATATAGAGAAGTTTTAAGGAGATTCGAGAGTTGGAAGAGAAACGAATGGAATCTGAGATGCAATTTTTGAAATAACAAACTAAGCATTTAGAGCATTTTCTGAAATAAGTGCAATAGAATTAATAATGATTTATTTAGAATATTAATATGGATACAATTTATATGTCATTAATTTATGTAGGTTTAAAGCATTCGTTTTACTTGATGAAAAGAAATCGTCTTGCTAGTTTAATGTAACATTTTAAATTAAGGGGATTAGACAATCAATCTTGGTTACGTCTTCCTAGTGGTTCTCGTTATTCTTTCCTAAATAACAGGGTAGGATTCGTAGATCAATTCCACTTGATCTTTCCCATGATGAGACAATTCTATTTTCGATAATACAGTCATCTATTCAGTTTGAAATCTCTTCTTCAAATTCGCATTTCTAGTTGTTTTGCTTTATTTGCGAGGGCTTTCAAAGGGCATGTTCTCCTATTGTAAGCTTCTCAAACGAAATTGTGCGCCCATCTGATAAGTCCTTCTAAATTATGCTTATTAATTCATTTTAATATGTTAATATTGATCTTGCTATTTTAGCTGACGTTATCACAGCCATTCGAATAAGAAATTATGGAATTGGAGATAGAGAAACAATACGAGTTTTATGGGTATTGGTGTTTGATAATTGGATATTAGTAAAGTGCCAGGTACATCAACTTTTGTTCTTTATCCTGTTCATTTCTATAAGTTCCGTGTTTAGAACGTGATACCTAATGAGGACGTTTTCGTAGTGTTGAAAGCTCTTCATGATCAAAGCTCCTTCCCCTCCCTTTACATCAGTAAGGAGAATAATTAGTATTGAATCCTTATTTATTTAGTCCAACCATCTACGATGAGTTGTGTGGGAATAAGGGAATGGATGTTTGTGTAATCGAAGAAAAGGATTTGATTGCTAATGTGACTTACTATTTAGGAGTATATTGTTTATAGGATTGTGATTATGAATTAACCATCCATTATGAAGAGGAAAAAGACTTGGAATTGGGAGAAGCAGTCATTGTCAAATTCGATAATGAAATAGAAAGCATCCTAAAAATCGGTATGCCTAACTCAATGGATGGAGTCGATAGAATCCTAATCCGAGCTCACTACATCTAAGACAGGAACACTCTATTGAATGAGTCCTTCCACTTCTACATCAACGAAGGAAATGAAACTCCATCCCCTATGCAATTTTAGTATGAGGCAGAGGAGATTTGGATGGTAGGAAAAGGAGCAGTCATCTACAAAAACAGTACCAATCTTATAGGGAATTTGACTGTGTTGTTGTTGGGAGTCCCCCATTCTAGATTGTATTTTATTACAACAGTTTATGAACGAATCAGAGAAATAGAGTTATTTGAAAGAACCGATGACTTAGTATTAGATAAGAGGACTAATTACTATAAGTTGATAGTTAGTGATGATTACTTGGAATTTCTGGAAGAGAACTCGTTGTCTTTTGACATCCATCCCTTTGAAGGTAATCCTGATATATATATATCACCTTGTCATAAAGGGGAGTGTTCTTTGGATTACAAACTCTACCCATGGCAATCACAATTAGATCTAGGCTATGAGTCTATCACGATATCTCCCTAAAATAGGATTAATAATGGGAATGAGAGTCTATTCATTATTGCTATAAATGGAGTCGATGAATTCTCAAGTTATTCATTCGTAGCCTACTTGAGTAATTACTACAGTAGATTATTGTCCATTTATGCATTTGAATCCGGGTTCTTGGTGTAGAATGAATTCGCAGAGTACATCGTTAGGATCCACGATGAACTCAACTAAACATTTACTATAACTGCAAGCTATCCCACAGGACATGGTATGATCATATTGAAGAAATGCATAAAGAATAAGACAGAATTGAATTCGGTGGAGAACCAATTTAATTACATTGTGAATGCAGGACCAGATAACTTCTACAATTGCTCAATCACAAAAGAGCAGATAGACAAACTCTAAGATGTGCAATACTTGAAATAAGGGATTTCAGAGTTGTATTCAGCTGAAAGCATAATATAGTTCAATTACAATAAGAGTGAGTGCGAGACTAATGTTACTATGCTCAAGTACGAGAATGAGGAGACTAATTGTCAATACGTGGTTGGAGTGTACAGTAATGTTGAACACATGAATTACCAAATATACATCAAGGGATAAGAATAGCACATTGAATTAACAGAGTCATCAACTCATCGCAGTTATCTGTTGGAGTATGACACAGACTTGTATTCATTCACAATCGACGAAGAGGATCTAACTGAAGTAGTGTTCCAAATAACAGCCATCACTGGAGAATATGAAGCTTATGCTTCAAGAACCTATGATAAACCCAATTCCACCTTCTATGATAGATATGCTAACATGGAATTGGATGTCTTGTAATATAAGGCAGAACCTGCTATCCAGACTTTGGCTGGCTAGTATTACATTCGAATAGTGGCCAAGGCTTTACTCAGATACTCCATAACTCCTCTTGTGTATAGGAAATCACATGAGGAGATCAATTACATTCATCTCACTGAAAGCATCTCCTACACTCATTTACAGACCAAGATTGATTAGGCAACATATTTTAATTTTGAGTAAAGACAGAATGGTCCACTCTTCATTCATCTCAATGGGATCTATGGCTATTTCATCTGCTACATAATTGGCACCAATGGAATCATCGGAGATAAAGTTCCTGATGAAAGTCAATATGATTTTTCATTCAGAAGCTCATAACACACTCTCATAATCGAAAATCCCAAGCGATATTACTATGTTCAAGTCAGCTCAGTTTCTCTAGGTCTCAACGAATCCTATGAAATTCAATTCACCACTTCAAGTTCCCTCATGGAATTGTTCTATGGAGACCCACTCATTACTCAATTGGACAACAAACATTAATCCTTTTATTACTATCTGTCCCCCTACACTCTAGAAAAGCTCTTTGTAATCAGAACATATACAACCGAAGTGAACGAATAGAACTATCTCAAAGTGTATGTCAGCACGAAGAATAAATTTCCAAGTAAAGACAACTGCGATTTCGAATTATTGGATTCATCTACCTACTTGACTTTGAACAATATCACAGAAAACATGATTGTGTACATAGGTGTTGAGAGTATTGGATACAATGAATATTCCTTATTAATTCGAGGAGTGTCTGGTATCACTGAATTATTGGATAATACTGTGTAGTAGGTACCCATCCCTTCATTCGAATAATATCAATAATCTAATTTGTATTTTGTGGTTCCAAAGGATCTCAATAACACCATTCAAATCTAAGCATACACTCTTTTTACTGAGATTGAATTGTTCTGTTCAATTAAAGATTATTCCCTTGTTTTTAAAGATCTAAAAAACAACAACCACAGCATATTCCCCACTTCTTCTAGCTACGACATCGAAGAGGAGATCAGTGCCAGTGTGTCTAATAAATTGTTGATCATCGAATAGACAGATTTACAGAAATGCAAGAATTATAGACAAGGATGTGTGTTATTGATAAGTGTGAAATTGGATCAATAGTCATTATATTCTTACATCTTTGGCAACTCTTACAACAACATCTCGACAGTGGATGGAGAGGACGGCTATTTCAATATAATGATATCTACTGAGTATTCAATAATTCGCAATGGAGAAATGTTGATTGGTCATTCCGGAGAGAATATCATGTCCTATTATTACTTCTACGTAGACAACCCTGTGTAATTCATTCAAATTGCAGCCAGACCCATAGATGATTGTGATCCAGATATCTATGTGAACAAACTAGTCGATGATAAGATCTCCTACCCAACTGAAGATTCCAACACATATAAATCTATGTCATACAAATCAGACATTCTGATAATCAGAGAGCCTGACAACGTTGGATCCTACATAATCGGAGTTTTAGGATTCAGAAAGGAATGCACTTATGAGTTGCTGTTAAATTTTGCCGACATTGAATTGTATTACATATCAAATGGTCAATTTGCGGGGCATCACATCAATCAGACAGTTTACTATTTCTATCAGCATATCCGAAAGGAGTCCTTCCGCATAATGGTTCAAGGAATGAATAACGTCGATGTGGCCATCAATACATACTCCCAGTATAATGATAGCGAGGATGGTCTTTTTGATCTCCTCCCTTATTACGGAACAGATGACATCCAAATACTTCAGAAACACAACGACAACCTCTTTGGTGGTATAATTTAGATAAACCAAACAAATAAACACTTTTGCTATTATTGCACTTACATCATAGCCTTGAAACCTTTGAGGAGTGCTGACATTCAACTATTAATAGCTTATAATTCAATACCACTGGATGTTGAGTATGGAAGGATCTACTATGATCAATGTGTTGATACTTGTAAGTATTACGTTGAACCTGGCGATCTGAACATCTTTGTGTATTCATAAAGTATTGAGTTGAACTTTTATGACGAGGACACCTATTTGTACAGCATGAATCTTAGTTATTCTCAACACATTATTCCAATTAATTCATCACATATAGTCAGTATTGTCAATCCTCATGCAAATCAAGTGGCTTCGTATTGGTTGAGTCTATAGAGCGAATAGAACTTTGTCGATTTGCACCTAGGTAAATCATACAAGGGCAACAACACAGCTGAATAGAATGTTACGCAATTCACATTCACACCAATCACAGTAGAATAATGGTACACTGTGATTGTGAATTCGCAATCCATTGTCAGAGTGGAACTCTTTTATATGTCCAAGAATGTGAGTGAATTTATATTGATAAATCCAGTATAAGAATGGAGCATAAGCTAATCGCAAGTGGAATTGAAATACTAATTGCCCAGTGTGAATTATTTCTATAAGATTACCTTGTCATGTAAGGGGCAATACAGTATCACATTAAATTTGGATGGTTTGAAATACATCGATTCTAATTAGCATTATGTTGAACAAATCTAATCCGCATAAATTTACAATATTTTTGGTTCAAAAGGACAAGAATTGCTCATTGAAAAGATCGATTGCCTAGGCCAAACTTAAAGCAATATTAGTTCCTATCAATTTAACAACTTGAGTGATATCTATTTCAATGTAACTCCAACCTCCTTTGCAAGCTACACAAAAGAGGGGTTATCCATAAGGAAGAACATCTACAGTTTGGTACCTCATCTACAATATTCTCACGATGCTTGGTACTTCAATAAGAGTATCACTTATCAAGTGGAAGAGAACAAGGAGAATCAGACACTTATTGTTACTGTGGACACGATGAGCAGAAACAAGACAGGACTATTAGAACTCAAGATGCTTATGTAAATATTCAAATTTATATTACGTAGTTACCAATTGCATTACTCCAATCAAGAGAACTTTATGAATGCCTTTGGTTGCCAAATGGACATTGAATCTCTCAAATATTACACTAGCAATTAACTGTACCATAGCAAATCCTTATAGACAGTCAAGGAGGAGAACGAGAAGGTAACCTTTCAAGGTAAAAGAATTAAAATACCATTAATTTAGTGCCTCGACCTCAGAGTTAAAAGGTGCTTTATGGCCTGATTGTGTTCTAAGCCTTCTATTAGGGATATGACTCCCCCTATACCTATTTCTATAACACTAGTTTGATTTACAATGGGACCCAATCAGATGTTAAGATCGAGGAGAAGGAGGATGTCATCAACAAGAATGAGGACTATGCGATGATGATTGGAATTGCAGCAGCGACCTTTTTGGTTCTGATGGTGTTATTTTTGGGCATAAGGAAGGTGATATTGAGGAGGAAATAAGCGAAATTAGGGAAACCAAAGAATGCAACTGTGGATGAGGAATGGGAGTAAGTGAAAGCAGTATGATTTAATTAGTTGTTTTGTTAAATAAATTTAAATGGTTGATTGTTCTAAGTAGAGAAGCTATATCTTTGAGGTTCTAGTTATTAATTATTATTTTCCAAAAATAATCCATATGCAAGTATTGGAATTTCACATTTATGAAACGTAATGGATGTTACGTAAAGGAAAGTATAAATGCTTTGTAAACATCTCTGAGAAACACCTCACTCATCATTATTAACAGAGTGAACTGCCTGGAGTCCAACTGCAAATGTAATTGATACGTCGATTGCTGTATTGTCGATTGAAAATTATGCGTAAACATTTTCTCAAGTTCAATTCGAAACAGGGACGGATCCTCACTTAACTGGATCAATGCATGCAACTATGCCATACCATGCAGAATTACATAGCCAAATGCCAAGATGTCCTTACTGAGCATCAAAATCCTTCCAACCGCAAGAGTAAGTACAAGTTGTTGGGAGATATGCAATCCCCCAGAGGCAACTCGAAACTCAAACAATTCCTAATTGAATTTGAACACGAACCATGGGACAAGAAGTCTCTCCTCTGGTTGAGATATCATGAACAGGAACTCTTCACTTCCATCCAATAGATCTTAATGTTCAACTATTTGTACTTCAAAATGACCAATCTCAAAGAAGCCAGCCGCTTCTTACACAAACTGATCCAACTGAAATTTGTGAAAACTCAAAAATCAGTTACCCTTTATCAAGAAGCCCTCACTCTCCTTCACTCCGCTTACTTTGAGAACTCTTACGTTTTTCAAAATCAATTCTTTGATCCCATCTCCGAGATGCTCATAGATGCTTTGCGTGAGTACTACAGACCCAATTCCAATCAGAAGAAATGCAAGCGACAAATGAAACTCTATGCTCAGTTGTTGATTATTAATTTGGATTTGCAAAGTAAGTCACTAGAATACAAGGACAAATACGACGAATCCGCATTGATGATCTCCATGGCCAATTATTTGAGTCAGCACATCTTGACCTTTGTAGGCAAACAAGACGAATTAATCAATTACATCAAATACGAATACGAATACAAACATGAAAAATATGAGCAGATCATCCTTGAACAATAGGATCTTAATCAATTTGTTTCATTCTTATATGGATTCGAAAAAAAACACCATTTTGAATAAAAACCGCAGTTCCCCCATCAAAGCAAATATGACATCAACAATAAAAGTGTGTACATCCTCCATCACCCAAGAGCCAAAAGTGATTTCAAACCCATGAAGGATCTTTCCAAAGAACCCACCAGAGATGGAAGTTTGTTTATGCCCAACACACCATCGTGTAGTAAGGACAATACGCAGAGACAAATCACCAAACCTCATAAGCAGAAAAGGAAGAAATTTTAAGAGAATCAGAGCTATTTAAGCAAACTGATATATCTAAGAAGTCTATCCGATTATAAATTAAGTTAAATGAATGTGGAGACAGATCTTCAGAAACATCTGAGAGGCTTAGAAGAAACGCTGCATAAGCTCGAACATCCCAATCAAATTAAATCGATCGATTAGGTTTTTAATCAAAAAATTGAATCTATTACTTTTGAAAAATGCCTAACTCTCGATCAAGTCAAGGAAACTGCCAAGAAGATCATAGCTGCCGAATGGGAAGTTCATAAAGAGATGCCTGTTACCAAGAGTCTGATGAAATCGATTTCGGTCTCGGACATCTAATTGGAGAGGCTGTAATAACAATACAGCAAGTTACAAGAATACATCGAACTCCAGAAGATTGATTATCATAATACACAGAAGGATCAGGCTCAATTGATCATGAAGGAGAATCAGGATTTGAAGAAGCTATAACTAAATCAACAGAAGTATTAGATGAAATTGAGACATCAGAAGGTCCAACAATAATTGTCGATACCTAAGAAGCTATTGAATCTGTAGACTGATGAAGCAGGCCTGTCTCCAAAGTTCATCAAACGCAATACCTTAATGTTGAATACCTACAATGCCACCATCTTTGATAGAATGGACCCTGTCTTGAGGCAGAACAAAGAGTATTAGGCTGCGCAAAAACACTTAATGGATATGATGGTGTCGAATCTCGAATAAAGGGATGAATTAAATTCTAAGAAGTTGAATTCCTTTATTAGTGTCAATAGTTTACCCAAATCGACTACTAGACTCCCTTCACCAAAAACTCTGGATGTCTCCTCTTAGCGATCTGATCACAAAAAGTCCTTCGCCTTTTCAAATAACTCGACAAGACTTGAGATAACCAAATTTTGATTATAAATGATTATGAAATATCATATATAATTTATTATTGTTTTCTTTCACAACACTTTATATTATGGTTAACTCAATTTCTTAGCCTAGTCTCTCATCTTCTCATCGTAGCCCTTTCCTCCCTCTTAAATCAATATAGATGCATTGGCTGGATCATGGAATGTGGGACTGATCGTATAATGTGACAATAATACTGATGGATGACTTGATTAATGCCTGAAAAGATTTCTAAGAGAGTTGTGCCTGAAGTAAATGTTTCCTTGTTTGAAAGATACATGCATAATCTGCCCATCGGATAAACATTAACATGCTAGAACCCATTTCGGAATGTGATGTTTGGAGCCTCAGCAGGGAATCCAGGAGATCCATTAGTGCCATTCAAATCAACATCAACTACTATGTACGCCCCTATGTTTGCCTTAATCCATATCATTACCCTCATGCGGAGTGCCTTTCTCACCTTAATATTAAACAATGTAGGTTAAGGGACCTGTCTTTTTATAAGAGCAGTTTGGAGGAAGTTGATCGGCATTCTCTTATAAGTTTTCTTCTTCAAACTATAATCTCTTCTGCTGAAACTATGTGGCCATTAATCTTTTTTTATTTATATTTTATATTTTTATAAATTTCTATTAACTTTAAATACACCCCGACGATCAATTTTAATCGCCATCCTCTCTCATACTAACTCGTTCTCCCCTCTCAAAACCATAAGAATAATCATTTTTTTCTCCTAAACCCTTTATTACTTCACAATTATAAACCCAAACAATGTAAAACTACTAATCAGATTCTCAACATCAAAAAGGTATTCTATTTTACCTAATATCTTTTATTTCTCCTCTCCATTTTCATTCATATGATCTTACACCATTTTCTTATCATCTCTAATAGATAGTTGTGGTAAGGGATTATTTTGATTTAATAAGCTTTATTATAAATCAACCCTAAAATGGTGTTTCTAATGGATCTAAGTCAAAACTATTTATTTGTTTATGTTATCATACCCTCTTGTTCAATAGTCTCCCCTAAGATTTCTTATAAGTAACATTACAACTCGCATTTGGTTTCTAAATGTCAATGTATACATCCTCTTCAAATAAAGTGGCTATGGGTATATAAGGGTTAATCCATATTAATATATTATTTCAGCAACTTTACCCAAATTGCGTAATCACCTTCTGAATCAAAAGTATCCCGAATTCCACGACAAGTGTTTTAATATAAAGTAGTAAAATCCACATTTAAAATAATTCCTTCTCTCTTCTTATTTAAGCCAGTTATTTTGATATTTATGTACATAAAAAGTTTTGCTATCATCATTAGATTTGTGCGCATCTTTGATAAAAGGAGCGTGACATGACATTGATCATAATTAGGAAATGCCAGCATCTATTTGTAATCCATAGAATTCAATTTAAAATCAGTGTAAATACTTGCAAATTTAAATGATGTGTGGTGTGATCCACATTCCTCAGATCTTATTTCTTGCCATCATTACCAAAAATATATAATACTTCCTTTTTGGCAGAAGACGATTGTATCTCATAAAACCAATCTTTTTATGCCCAGCTTTTCTAGGAAAAGTGTTTCATCACTCCACTTATACTGATTGTCAACGCTTTTGTAAATTCTTCCATTTTCAGATAACGCGAAGAGAGTATCTGATCAATATTTACCTTCTCTATCAGCATTGCGCATTAGATAGAATTGGATAGAGTAGAATGCAGAATCAGCCTGGAATAGTGTGATCTTTACAGCACTTACACTAATTATTAAGAATATTAGCATTGTGTTTTATTATATCATATGTGCTTAAATCAAACAGCGAAGAAGCTTCTTGCCACATACTCTACAGCGTCATTGACAGTTCTGAAACACTCTACATCAATATCTGGAAATTCTATTTCAAACTCTCTTTCAACTTCTACCATTACCTAATTTTAAATTCATGTTATGTACCTCTACGTAGGCCATGTCTGACAAACCGATGTCAGTCCATGTAGATTGTAGAGTGATTCCAGAGGGATTCTTTACGTCGTCATGTAAGCTAATCACCTTTATCATTCGACGGGCAACATCTTCTGGATTCACATAATAGCCAGATTTTTCATTTCTCAAAATGATTGGTTGTTCATTCGATGCAAAGTATTTTGGTACTTAAAAGAATTATTTTCTAAACATCTGCACGAGTTGTCTATTCATATCTTAAATAATTAAAATGTCTTAAAATATATTAAAAGACATACTTAAGCTGGTATGAGTAAAATACTACCCTTATAAGTTAGAAGGCCCCTCCTCAGACACTTTCTAAGATCTAGATTCCCAGCTCCTGTTCATCAAAGAAGCCATACTCCAAAATTTACAGAATCAAGATTATCAGGAACTTGAGAAATAAGTCCAGAAGTACGAGAGAGAAATACGAAAACACATTAGAGTTTAGCATTTATTATATATTATTAGACAGAGCAATAAATTAAACTATACTGTGAACAGCTCTAACAATAATTAGAATAACTTCAATAAAATAATATAAACAAAAACATGAATCACGTATAAGTTCAATTCATTTACTTAGCAACTCAAGAAAGAAATTGCTGTCTTACAAGAATAAAACAAATATCTAATTGAAGAGAATACATTTCTGAAGAAGAAAATATAAGAGACAAATGATTATCAGCATTAAACTATTTCAAGCAAATAGCCTCTGAAGTTAGTTGACTTTATTCGCAAGCAGAAAGTGCCTAATGACAAGGAACCTTATCTCAGTAATACTATTGACACTTCTTCAATTTATAAAAAAGACCAAAGCAAATAAAACTCAAAGACCATCTCTCAGCAAGTCACTGAATAGAACTATGATCATTGCAAGTAATTCGTTAATAATTTCAATATTATTTCCAACAAACAAAAAATTACATGCAATGCCAATAGGTAGAAGAAGAGTGTTAGTGAACATAAGCAAATCAAAAATAAACTAGAGTTATCTTCTATTAATTGATTTATATACTAAATTTATGTTTTCGTCATTTTTAAATTATAAAAAATATTTATTAAAAAGTTCATTGTAGGTAATATTAATATTTTTATAAAAAAAGAAATAATTAATTATTTTATTAATGGGAAATTGCTTACGTTGATTCACCATAATTTCTATCCAAAATAATGAATAGGTCTTATTGAATCAACAAATTCTAATCTTGAAATATTTTAATGTCTCTATTATAACTTCAGGTGAATCATATTTTAATTTAAAAACCCAGATTTGATTTTAAAATATTATTATAAATATAAATAAAGAGACAAGATTCCTCCTTAAATATGGTTAAATCACAAGAATGTTCATCCTAACTCAAGCACACCAAGAAGTATCAAAAAATAGATCGAGACTAACGCAGAATAGTCCTAGACTTATTACTAAAAGAAAAATTATCCCTTTAAGAGGTATTCTCCATATTCCTTAAATTCCTTATCTAAATACCACTATATATTGCATTTTTGACGATTCATTTCTAGGTAGCCAACAGACTTCATTTAAAGTACTGTACAGTCAGAACAATTCAAAAAGCATTCGAACAGGACGGTCGTATTGGAAAGAAAGAAACCAGGAAAAAGAAACTGAAAGTTGAGAGCATTGTTAGAGTGTCGGTCTTGAATCCCCTCACTCTCCAAGTTCAACCATTGTGTGTGCAATCTGAAACCACTCAAGTATTGTATTTATCGAAGGCCTAGATCTATGTGGATAAGCAGCCCACTCACGAGGATCAATTAAATATAGCAAATGAACAGAAATAACTCATATCATCCCAATATCAGAAGCTGACCCAGGCTCTAACTTAAGAAATTAAAAATACTAATTTAGCCTCACAATCACTCATACAAAACATGTTGCTCTCCTCTTAGATAGTGTTCAAACAAATTCTAGACTTTAAGCCTTAAATTTAAGCTCAAAAGGAATTTGATTCAGTATCGACAAGTCCCTACCCTTTCTAACAAATCTAATCATACCCTTACTTTTACCCTTTGCCTCACTCTTTTCTCAGAATTTGATGAGATATTATGTATTCATTTCTGATCTCAATCTCCAATTAGAAAAATGCTTAAAATTCTGATGTTCTTAGAATTATCTACTTAACCATCGATTATGTTTTAACACAATATATTTAAAAGTCTATAAAGTTTATAGTTTGTTTATTATTCATACTAACCAAAAGTTTAGTTTGTTAATCAAAAATAAGCATATTAATCACAAAATAATACTTAACAATAAGAATATTATGTTAAATTTATATTAAACAAAACAAAGAAAAGGCTATGAGTGCTCAGATCTCATAATTCAAATACTTCTGGACTTCTTAAGACAACAGTCATATTTATAACCAAGGTATGCTACTAGAAAACCCTTTGTTTTTAGTAAGTGCAGCTCAACCTCAACATTTACATTCTACACCTCCTCCAGTCCTCTGATGATCTTCAGTTTCATTCCTTCCCTTTCGTTATCATCGTCATCGTTTAGTCTTCTCTTGAATGGCATCACTGTTATAGTCTATCACAATTTTACTATCATTGATGATATATATTAATTCTTCATTTATGTATTTATTGGATTCCTCCTTTAAACAATGAGATGAAATAAGAAAAGAAGGATGCAAAAATATCAAGTTTTATATGCTCCAGGTAGATTCGATGACTTTCTCCACCTTCCATCTATTTCAAGCCAATTTAACCATTTATACAATAATATTAACATATAAAAGTAATAGGTAATAGTCAGGGTTGGGTTGTTAACATATCTGACAATTGAAATTTACTAAACTTCCTTAAATTTTCCAGATTTGGATATTATTTATCAAATCCTTTGGCTAAATTCAATAGTTTATTAGCTGAATCCATGGCATCAGAGTTGTCCATTTTCAAAGTTGAAACTATCAATGGTATAACTACTTCAGATGACAGTGTTTAATCAATTTACTCTACAATTTTTGAACTGACAATCAAAGCTGAACATGCAATTTGCACATACGTGTGATTATTAACAAATTCATAGTCATAAAGTGCCTTGAATAAATTAATGTATTTACCACTTTAGCAAGATATAATGTTATTTAATATAACTATTGATTCATATTCAATATGGAGAGTACTATCGTAATGACATCAAGAACAGTAATCCCAATAAAATTAAAATCTAAAGCGGTTAAAATGTTTGTTTCTTTATCTTTAATCTCATCCTTGGTTAATTTCTTGTGTGCAATCTTCTCATGTACAATTTATAATTTCACTGGGTAGATTTCCTCAAATTTACAAGCCATGAACATAGTAGTCACGCCAACTAAATGTAAATCTTGAGGGATATGCTTTTACGGTGTTTTCTATAGATAAGAATCCATCAACTTAACAGCTAAAAAGAAGGTTTAATCTTTGCACTTATATGAAGTAAGTACTTCAACCATCCAATCAATCATCTTTGCTCTCAGATTTGAACTTACTGTGTGATTGGACAAAAAGTTTTTTGGTGTTTAATTCTATTTTTGTTGATTTTATAAATATGTACATTTAAATCCAAGTAATAATCTAGAATAGGCTCTGAATAATTGTTAATTAGTTTACACAACTCATTTGATTGTGTTTCTACTTATTTTGGTTTTATAGGGGATTATTTTTATGGAGAAGAAGTTGTTAAAGTTTTTAATTTAGGCTCTGGCTTACAGAATACTAGTGGACGGGAGGAAATAGATGTATTATTGTTTTTAAGATCTATACTCTTAAATTCATTTTCTTAAAGAATATTATTAATCAATTACTTCTATTTCCACCAATCAATGATAGTGAGACTAATTATGTTAGTGATTTATTCTAATGTCTAGGGTTATTAGACACCTCAGCTTAATTCTCCTTTTCGAAGATCTTTTTGGACATGTCTTTCATTATCTTAACAGTTAAATTTTATTAATAAAGTAAAAATTATTTATTTATTATTTTGTTTATCTTTGTACAACCCCCTTCTAAATTAGGGAATAAAAAGAAAGAGAATTGAGACCATTTTTATCAAAAAACCCCCATTAAGGTTATAAAAATCAAACTGTTAATTTTCTGTACCTTTAAGCACCACATTCAGCACAGTGAATTTTATAGTATTAATTAATTCTTTCACATTTTTGGCACTGCCATTCAAACTCAAATAAATCATATTTTTTTTATTCTTCTAATTTAATTGTTTTTTACATGTTTCTTTTGTAATCTATTTCAAGATCGGTTCCATAGATGGTAATTTATCAAATGAGAACTTATTATTACCATTATCTTTTTTATCTCCAGAAGATTTATTAGATCTATCAGATATTGGTGGAATATCACCATTGCTCTCTGTCAAGAATAGAGCGGATTTGAATCCCTTATTTTCATTCTCTTTATAATTCTTCTAATTATGACATCTATTGCATGTATCTCTAAATGCAAAATTCATATTATTGCAGCTATCACAAATCCAGTCTCCCTACCGCTATCTGTGATTTATTTTATTCTTCCCTTTCTACTATGCCATTATATTTATTATAATAATTATTAATAAATCAATCACCTTTAGATAATTCAACATAAAATGATTGGCTAGAAGCATTTAGATTTAAATATTTGAAAACAAATAATCAGATTAGTGTAACAATAAAGAAATGAAATAATGAAATGCGACACTTTCAATCTAAAATTGTCAAATTAACAATATTATTGTAAATTATGAATCTCTCCATTCATACATTTATCTACTCATCAAATCATATATTGCACTTTTTTACTAAGGATTTCATCAAAATTAAAGAAAATTATTTAACTATTTTATTTTTATATAAACTGTCTAATCATTAGTGTTATATGATATTATAAGATTCTTGGGGTTATAACATTTTAAAGAGTGAAAGGCAATCTTAAACTAATGATGATTAAATTTTCATAACTTGGCATACAAAGAGAAGTACCTAGTTTATTGCTATGTATGAAGAATCTATCTCATTCACCCAAAAAGATTTAGAATTGATAAACTTTGGTCATTTTTTAAATTTACATATATAATGTCATACATATTGTTACCTAATAAACCAAGCACTTGAATGAAGCGTCAACAATATTTTTTTCTAATCATAATTTCTTTTTTTTACCCTTAGCAAATTCTAAAGAAATATCTCAAATATTAGAATACTAAAATAAATACAGTTAAATAAGATTTTGTATAAAATTGTTACAGCAATTGATGCAATCAATCCAACATAAAAATAAAAGAATAATGAGGAGAATATCATTATAGATATTCGAATATTATGTACGCTTTCTCTCCTATGCTAAAATAATAAATTATAATTTAAATGATCCCTTTTATCAATTAATTCTGATTTCCTTAAATGAAATAAACTTTAGAAGTTTTATAACAGATCAATTTTTTGCTCATATAATAATGGAAAAAGAGACTTATTTCGAATATTATGAATCGAGTAATATGAATAAAGTTGTTAATTAATTTCTTTTTATTTCATTCTTGGTGTCCTTCATTAACCCTCTTAATTTATTTCATTAACAATAGTTACATAAGGAAATGTTCTAATTCTTTCCTATTTTTCTCAGCCAGTTAATTTTTATTTAGTTCAAACTTTTTATATTTCACTTTATATAGTGAATATTTCAAGTCCTAATTTAATTATTTATTGATTTAAATATATTTATTGAAAATTAAGGAAAATAATTCAGATATTTTTGGGAAAGCATTTCATGCCCCTCCTAATCGTAATTATTGGGGTAGAAAAATAATATACCATGAAGGAAACCCAAAAAAAAATAAACTAGTTATTTTTAGAAGGAAAAAAAAAAAGAAAACGATTCGTGATTATTCTAATTCTTTTCATTCTAAATCACTTCACTCACATATTGAGATCAAGTTTCTTCATTGAGAAAGTCTGTTTTGACGATTTAGGGGACCATAATTTTATTTAAGTAATGCTTGGATTAATGATTGATTTTTGACATTTATAGGTTTTTCTTACTTGTTAAAGCGATATCAGGCTGTCAATTTTAATTGTATCTTTTGCTAAAGAAAAATATTTATATAATTCAATAATTATGCTAACTCAATTTTATTTTTAATTTCCCATTTTGATTAATGTGTGCATAAATTTAATTTAAAAAACTAATAAAAATTAACATTGATTGGATGCTTAGATGATGGTTTATTCGCATAATATATTCTAAGCTCATCAGATGTAATTTATGATTTAACATTTTGCATAGCTAAGGCCTCTCATTACTTCATCCATTAAACAGTTACAATTAAGATTATTAAAAATTTTGTAAAAATTTCCTTTTAGCGATCTCATGTTCCTTCATTGTATTTAAAAGTATAACAGTTATTATATAAATATTCTTTAAACTCATCTTAATATGAATTCATAATCACCATTTATTTAAGAAATGTTGACCTTCACATATCTCTTAAATTTTAGTATTCCTAGTGCTTAAACATATTATCCAAAAGAGAATAGATCAAGGGAATACCTTAAATCAATTCAATTTATTCCAACTTCTTTTCTTCTATTTCGGTTAATTAAAGTTACCTATAAGTAATTTGTATATTGAATCTCGCTAATCTTCAAGCTGTGATTCGATCTTTTATTTATTTTTCATTAGAGTATTTTGTTAAGTTTGTTCTAATACCCATTTTTTTATAAAATTTCGAAAAAACAACAATATATAATGTAACAGAACGAAGCGATCTAAGTAGAAAATTAATGAACAACTTAACTACCTTATCAAACCGACTTTTTAGTGCCTTCGTAAATTGAAATATAAAGCAAAAATTATATTAATTAATTATAAGAATTAAAATGAAATCTAAATTATGAATAATTAATTTGGATAAAAATATTATCACATTAATATCTTAAAAAAAATTAAAATTTCCCTAAATAAAACCTTTTTCCTTATAAATGTAATTTTAATACTTTTAATGAAAAATTTAATTTTCATTTGCTTATTAGCTATGGTCTTAGCATAGCAAGTTTAACACACAAACAAATGTAATGATTGTGGATAACTAAAATCACAGAATGATTGTGAATAAGAAGTAACAGTTACAGGAGCATGTGAATGGGTAGCTGCTTCAGGAACAACAGCAGCAAAATGCTAAAAGAAAACAACAGTCGATCCAGTTGCTTCATTCAAACCTTATTGTGAACTTGTTGATAAGCCTGAAACCAACTGTGCTAAAACTTTGGGATGTGCTTACGTTGACTCCAAATGTACTCATTTCACTGGATGCCAAGCATATGTTAAAACTACAACAACAGATTGCTAGGCTATATCTTATTTTTGTGTTAGTGATGGAAATTCATGTATTGAGGCTAAGGAGTGTAAGGCTTACACATAATAATAATGTGAGTCTACTCCAAGTATCTCAGGCATTTTGAAATGTAAATGGGATACAACTGCTGGAGCTTGCAGAGATTATGCTTGCTCAGAGGCTGATGTTACCTTAAATACTGATGCTAAATGTTCAAGCTGGTTAGCTGGTTGTGTGACTAAAGGTTAAGGTTGCGTTAATGCTCCAAGACCTGCATGTGCTACATACACTGGAGATGATGCTGCTTGTTAATCATTCATTGGATCAGATGGAAATTGTGAATTAGCAACCGGAACAACTAACTGTAAAGCAAAGGAATGTGCAAATGCACCAACATCATTAGCTTCTGATGATGACTGTAAGGCCTATTAAAGAGGATGTATTACAACAGGAAAAGGATGTGTTTTGGCAACAACAAAACCATTATGCTCAACTTATTCAGGTGATAACACTACATGTGTTGGATATATTGGATCAGATGGAGTTTGTGAAGGTGATGCTGGAGGTTCTAAATGTAGAGCTAGAAAATGCGAAAATGGAGCATTCAATACTGATGATCTTTGCAAATAATATTAAAGCAGTTGTAAGACAAATGGAAAAGCATGCGTTTCAGCATTATCAGCTTGTAATACATATAAAGGAACTGCCACCACTTGTGCCGTCTATATTGGTACCGATGGATATTGTAAAGGAACAAGTACAACTACTGAAGCTGCTTGTGCACCAAAGGTTTGTGACGAAGCTCCAGATACAACTACAACAGACGATGCATGTGCCAAATATTAAGTTGGATGTGTTACTACAGGAAAAGGATGCGTTACAAAGACTAACTTGAAATCTTGTACTACTTATGATGGAGATACCACAAGTTGCTAATCTAGAGTAGGAACTGAAGGAAAATGTACATGGAAGAGTGGAACCAAATGTGTTGCTAGAGATTGTGCATCTGCAGCAAGTAATGTCAATACTAACCCACTTTGTGCCAATTATTTCACTAATTGTGTTACAACTGGATCTGGATGTGTTTCATAAACTACATGTGATGCAACTGTCAAATAATAAAGTTGTGAAGGTACAAATAATTGCTCATGGTAACCAATTTGTACTAGTAATACATAATGTAGTGATTATAAGAAAAAATCAATTTGTTTAGCAAATTAAGCCAGAATTAAAACATAAGATGGAGTAGATGATTCAGGAAATCCCAAATACATTTATGTAACAGGAAAATGTGGTTGGTTGAATAATGCTTGCAAAGATTTGGCTTGTTCAGATTTAACCGGAGCTTTTTACAACACTGATGCAAATTGTGCAGCAGAACTATCAACATGTATTAGTAATAGAGTTGATGCTTGCATAACCAAATATGACTGTGCCAAACTTGTTGGAACATAATCTACATGTTTGAGTTATCCAGGATATTGTACCAATGTCGCTTCAGCTACAGACACAACTCCTTGTGTGTCAAGAAAATGCGCAGATAATACAGACGCAACAGATAATGCTACATGCGCTACTTTCTTACCTGGATGTATTACTAGTGGAAAAGGTTGTGTTGATTACAATACTCCATGCACATCAATGAAAGGAACTTAGGAAAATTGCAATAAATTATTTGCTTACAAGAGTGGATCAAGTACTAACTTTACAACAAATTAATGCTACAATAGTGCAAGTGCAACTGATAGTGATTTTTGCAAAGTTAAAACATGCAAATTGGCAGAAAACTAGACTGATGGTTCATGTGGATCATTTTTAGATGGATGTGTCTATAATGGAAATGCAGGTTGTGTTGATCCTAAAGCTGGAGACACAACTTGTGCAAGTTACACAGGTGTTGCTGCATTCTGTGAGTCTGCAATTGTAGGAAACAATAGTTCAAAATATTGCTTTGGAACATCTACATCAGGTGCTTGCAAATAGAGAGAATGCACAGATAATACAACAGCCACAAAAGACGAAGATTGTGAGGCTTTCTTGACAGGATGCATAGCAAAATCTGAAGGAGGTTGTGCTGCTAAATCTGCAAGATAATGTTCTGGATAAAATGGAACTGTTGCTACTTGTCCCAATTTTAGCGGTGGATTATCTCCATCTTGGACAAAGGTTGGATGCACAAAATACGATACCTGTGCAGATAGAGTATGTTCAGACAAAGCAACTCCTTCTCAAGCCTCAGATTGCACTGATTATAAATCAACTTGTAGATTCTTAAAGGCTGGATCTCCATGCATTGATGCAGCTGCTTGTACTAGTTACTCTACCCCTGATACTGCCACTACTGATTAATAAAAGTTTGATTATTGTACAACTATCAAAGATAACAGTGGATATGTTTGTGGTTGGGCCTCAGGAACAAAGTGTGCATCTAGAACTTGTGATTAATTCTTGAGCACATTTACTACTTCATTAACATGCGTTACTTATTTATAAAAGAATGTTTCAAGTGCAGCAGCTGATACATGTAAGTTAGCAGGAACATTTTGTTATTTACCTAAAGCAAATTGTGACTATGCATTCCCCACTGGAATTGATACAGATGCCAAAAAATTAACACAATGTTAGAAATATGTGAATACATCTGGAGTATTTTGTTCATTCAAAACTGCAGATGCAACTTGTACTAAACAGGACAAATGTGATAAAATAGTTTCTTAAACATCTGCTTAAGTTTGTAATGATGTTTTAGGTTATGGTGTTGGAATATGCTAAAAGGTGACTAACACAGGTTGCATAGAAACTGTTGCTGCTTGTACAAGTTATACTTTAGATTCAACACTCAGTGATGCAAATAAAAAAGCAGCTTGTGACTCTTTGAAACCTGTTAATGATGTAGCTAAATTTGGTTTAGGAACTGCAACATATACAGCATGCACATGGTCAACTGGTAATACATGCGCAGCATACACTTGTGCTACTATTGCCACAGCTACAAGTTAAAAAGATTGTGACAGCAAATTAGCAGGATGTTATTATTATTCTGGAAAATGTTATGCATCAGTTACCGCTTGTCCAACAAGTTTCCCAGCTGAGTTAGACACAGATACAAAAAAGGCTATTTATTGTAAGGCAATGTTCAAAACTGGAGGCACATATTGTGAAATAAAACCAGATGGCACAGCTTGCCAAGATGGATCAATTACTGATTGTGTTCTTACTTTATCTACTGCTTGGACTGCAGCATCAGCTAAATTTGATGGAGCTACTACAACAACTGATGCATTTTGTGTTACATAATCAGCTAAGGATAAATCAAAATATTGTATCAAAGATGATAATGCCAAGTGTAAAGCAGGAACTTGTGAAAATATTCCAAGCCCAACCAGTTAAGCTGATTGTGATATACATTTAATTGGATGTGTGTTCTCAGCTAGTAAATGTAGAACACCAAAAGTTACTGCTCTTGCTGCTGCAACAGACTGTGCTGATACTGCTAAACTTCCCTTTGCTGATGCTACAGGATTGGCAGCTAGCGCAAAAACAGCCTATTGCTAAGTTTTTTCAAAAGATGGAGCAAGTGTTTTCTGCACCTATGATGAATTCCATGCAACAACTTAAACAGCTTGTGTAGGCGCAGGAGCCTGTGATACATATGCAACATTACCTGTTGGTGATGCAGCTAGATTAACTTATTGTTTGAGTAAAGTGAATGCCAGTGGTAAGAAATGTGGATTTACAGCTGGAGCCACTAAATGCAGAGATTTTGATTGTTAAGACATTGCAAGTCCAACATCTTAAGTTGATTGTGATCTCTAAGCAAATGCATTAAAATGTGTTTATTACAAAGGAACTTGTGTAAATGATGATGCCGCCTGTGCAGCCGTCCCCGCTATTGGAACAACAGCAGATGATAAAAGAACATACTGTGCAAATTTATCAGTTACTGAACCTTGTACTTATGCCGTTGGTGCTTTCTGTGTGAAATAGGATACATGCGATAAATATGATGTGACAGATGCAACAGATAAAGCAGCTGCATGTGGAGCTTTATCTGATGGAACGAATAAATGCACTTTTATCCAAGGTACTAAGTGTGTCACATTGGATACTTGCGATAAATATGATGGAGCACTCGGACCCGCAGCTGGTTCAGAAGAAGCATAATGTAAAGCCGTTAAATCAAAAACCAATTATCCATGCATTAAAGATACAGCTTAGAAATGCAAAGCCTAAGCTTGTACCGATAATGACGCCAGTGCTGCAGATTGTGCTAGTAATGCTCCAGATTGTATCTATTATTCAAGTAAATGCATTGCTAAAACTACTTGTGGAGGTTACACAGCATAAGGTGCTGATGATGCAGCCAAATAAACATGGTGTGAAGGAGTTACAAATTCATCAGGAGATTTATGTGCTTGGGATGCTGCAGGTGGAAAATGTAAAGACAGAACTTGCGGTGACAAATCATTCTACACAGACTTTGATTGTTCAAGTTACCTCAAATCTTGCAAGACAAACGGTTCAGCATGCGTTGCTTCAACTACAGCATGTAGTTCAAGTAACGGCTCCACAGATTTTTGCAACCTCTTATTAGATGGAACAGCAAAAGATAAATGCAAACCATTAGCACCAGCTACTCCAACTGCTGCAGGAGCATGCACAAACAAAAAATGTTATGATAATGTTACAGCAACATCTGATTCTGAATGTGATTCTTATTTGAGTGGATGTGTCACACGTGGAACAGGATGTATTCCAAATTCAGAACCATGCACATCATACAGAGGAACTAAATTGTAATGTGAATTATTCAAAAAATTCACTGGATTAGATGCTAATAAAAATCCAATTTATGAATATTGTTCTGGTGATGCTACTAATACAGCTACTGGAAAATGTAAAGTAAGAACTTGCGCTGATAACATTACAGCCTCATCAGATACCGATTGTGCTGCTTATTTGAAAGGATGTATTACAAAGGGTACTGGATGTATTGATGCAACATCATCATGCGGTGGATTTAAAGGAGATTAAGCTACTTGCGCTAAATTCTTGGGAAGTTCAGGAAAGGATTATTGCTGGAATACTTCAACTGCATTAGCTACAGCTGTTTGCGCAAAGAAGAAATGCAGTGATATTGCTGGTAAAAACAATAAGGATTGTAATGATGGTATGCCACCCTTCAAGACTACAGATGATCCTTTCTGTGTCTACGATGGAACTGGTTGCATTGATTATGGAAAGAATTGCAGTACCTTCAATGGAACTGAAGAAACATGCCCAACATATTTGGCTAAAGATGGACCATGCAAAGCTACCACAGTTGGAACAATCAAGGGAGCATGCGCTAAGAGAGTATGCACAGAAGCACCAAATACACTTGCAACTGATGCTGATTGCTAGAAATATCATAAGGATTGTGTAACAACAGGTTATGGATGCACAGCTACTAAGAACTGCAGTAATTTGACATCATAAGCTGCTTGTAAATTAAGAGCAGAATGCACATGGGCCAATTAATGTACAGCTTCTATTACCACTTGTGCCACTTATAATAACACCAGTTACTCATAATGTACCAATTCTAAAGTCAATGGTAAATTCTGTGCTTGGACTGAATCTAACTCAACATGCAGAGCTTAAGTCTGTGAAGATTAACCAGCAACAATCGCTTCTCATGCCTAATGTTAAAGCTTTGCTGATAATTGTACTACATCTGGAGCTGGTTGTTTGACCATTACAACATGTCCATCATACAAGACTTAATCAATCTGTATTGCTGCCTCAACAACTAAGGACGGAGTAGGAAGATGTGGTTGGGATACTGCAACAAATAAATGCAGATCTAGAGTTTGCGGTGACAAGAACGGTTTAACAGATGATGAATGTAACACTTTCCTTGCTGGTTGCAAGACCAATGGATCAAGTTGTGTTGCTGGAGCTTCATGTACTGAATTCTCTAATAAATAATTCTGTATTAAATCCAACTTTGGACCATGCCTTTGGGTTAATGGATAATGCTATGATTATGACAGATGTGAAGATGCTATCAAGAAGACACACACTGAATGCTAAGGTTTCTCACCATTATGCACAACCAATGGAGACACTTGTATTCCAATTACCAACTGTGCCAGCACAACATTGAAGGCCTCATGCGTCGTCGGAACTGATGGAGCTTGCGGATGGTTACCAACTGGAAAATGCTAGAAGTTCGGATAATGCACAGATGCAGTTGCTGCTACCAACGATGAATGTCTCTCATATGGACCAACCTGTATTACTGATGGAACTGCTTGTATTGCTAAGGCAGCTTGTGGTACTTACAAGACATAAACAGCTTGTAATAACCTTGGAACTGATGGTATCTGCTATTGGAACGCCACTGCTAATACTTGTAAGTTGAAGGAATGTGGAGATGAATAAAAGGGAACAAACGACTAATGCAAACTTATCTCAGTAACTGGAGGATCATGCACAACTGATGGAACCAAATGTATCCCATTGGCTGCTTGCTCAAGTTATGTTGAAGCTGGATGTTTCACAGGAACTGACGGAGAATGTACTTTCGCATTACCAGTTGGAGCTACTACAGGAACAAAGACATGCAGATAAAAGCAATGTGAAGATATCACTGGAGGAACATCAAATGCTAATTGTATGGGTGTTATTGCAGGAAAGAATTGTGTTTCCAATGGAACTAGTTGCATTGCCAAGGCTGCTTGCTCAACTTATAAGACCATCACATCATGTAACGGAGGTGGTTTAGAAAACAATAAATCAACTGTTTGTGCTTTCACTCCTACTGGAACTGACAAAGTTAATGGAACATGCAAGACCTTCACCGCATGTGCCGATGCTACCAAAGACAAATTGGCTTGCACAACCAACCCAACATGCAAATGGACTGAAAACTCAACAGGAACAACTTGTGCTAATCACGCTTGTGATACCTTTGCCACAGGAACTGATTGTCAACCAATTCCAAGCTTCGATGGAACCTCATCCACTGTTTGTGTTCTCTAAAGCGGAAAATGCGCTGCTGCTGATCCAGGAACCATGACTGACTCCAAGATTTGCTACACTAAATCAGCTTACACTTATAGTTGGAATGTCGCTACTAATAAATGTGAAAGTTGTATTTCAGGATCTGTCAATCCAAACAATTCAAATGGAACTAACAACAACACAGATAATGGAACAACTACCACAGACAGTGCTTACATCTTATCAGTTATTTCACTCGGTCTTTTGGGATTAATGGCATGATTTTGATTTTCATATTATATATAGGGAAAAATTTATTAATGAAAAAAATTAATTTAATCTTTAAATAAGATTGTTTCAAAAATAAAATCTAAATCATACTTAAATTTAGAATTTTATTATGTTTTAGTTATTATATAAAACAATATTAAGTACTCTTGCTAATTTCATACCAATAAGAACTACATTAGACTGAAGTTTAAAGATTCTAATCCATATTTAAGGAATTATTTCTTTTACATTAACTAATTTAGTGTCTTAACAATTAATACTTGGGTATTTTTCTAAAACCTGAGATTGCTTGCATTCTCAAAAGAGATTTAGTTACCTTTTGGTATTTTTTGGCTCAATCATTTATAAGAAATTAATTGTTCTTATATCAATAAAATAGTTTAACTCTGCATTTTTAGGCAGAATTAGAATTTTTTAGAGTATTTGAATTTTAATCAGAATTTTTTGAAAGTTAAAGTTTTGGATCTTATCTTACCTGAATTTTTAAGGTCATAGGAAATATATTAAATAATCTGAGAATTAATCACTTATGCACAAAAATTTAAAGTCTAAATGTGTTTCATCTAATTATAATTGAAGTCAATTGTTATTATTTTTATTTAATCATTAAATTGGTAGGTTAAATACAGCACATACATAAAAAAGCTTATTTATAAAAAATAAACTCCAAGAATCAATTAATTCCATTTTGTAAGTACTAAATCGAGTATTTATTATCATTCATAACCAAAATAAATTTGATTTCATATATAAGTTAAATGATAATCCCCAAAATTCTTTATTAGTATTTCTGATTATTCAATTAAGAGAATGAAGTTGGATTTTGTTTCGAAAATCTAAAAACATCATTATGTTGTGATCTTTTCCCTTATTTAACTAATCATATATCTTTGGATTTTGGCCTTACAAAGTTTAGGTGGTTGAATCTGACACAATTTTCATATGCACATTTTGAATAAGTTTCATTATCTCTTATTGTTGTAGACATAAGTTGTATTTATGTTATGTTTTATGGATAAAGCTGTTTTTTTTGATTATTAATTTTAGACATAGATAGGAAGTACTGTTGATTATTCATAAAAATTTAGAGTTATAAAATAATTTAGTAAATTCTAAATTTTATTTTCTAAGTATTTAGGCAAGGGAACAGAATAAATAGATTTGAAGAAATAAACTTTAAATATATTTTTAACGACATTTATTAATAATGAAATACATCTTAATTTTTGCTCTATTGATTTTAATAATCAGTGCAAGATAAGCACACAGGAAGAATGATAAAATCACAAACTTTCTGCATAAAAAATTCTATATAATAAATAAAATGAATTGAAAATTCGACAGCTCATTTAGATGAGAAATGGAGGACTATATTAATTATTATATGAAAACCAAAAATTTTAATAGTAAGAACTTTGTATCAAATAAGAAGTGTTTGTGTTAAATGTTAATGATGGACGTAATTAGTACCACCCTATACTATACCTCCTCAAATTATTCTGTATTTTGGTCTGGCCAAAAACTAGAAGCATTGTTCCTATTATTAAGATTAGAAAAATCTAGGAGTATTGGAGTCTAGTCACCCCACCTATATTGATTTATGAATAGATGTTACATTTTTTCTAGTTAAATTGGGAATCCTCAGGCGAAGGCATGTTCCCTCGGAGAAGGAGGGGGGTGATACACCAATTGTTCTTGCTCGACTAAAACCCCCTATTACTTGATGATCTGACTGGCAGCCTAGATCTTGACTTTCATAAATCACGGTGAAGTAGGCATTTCATCCTCTCTGAGTGGTGCAAATGGGCTTGGATACTAAACTCTATTTAATAAAACTACTCTCTGACTGTATGTTTAATTATTCTAATAAATACCCTGAAAGGGGTGTAATTTTTTTTTTTGATAATATAATGTTTCTACCTATATAAAATAATATTTGTTTGTAGTTTTTTTTGTTAAAAATTTTTTTAAGAAAAAAAAATTAATCAGATCCAGCTAATTATCGACTCACCGTAAATAGGATTTGATTTTTCTTTTTAATGGTTGACATAAAGAGGCATAACTTGATTGAAATTAAAATGACCAGAATAAATATGGATTTGATGGTGACAATAAGGAGTCTTGGGAATAAATTGTGGAAACTAATATATCCAATATGAATACAAAGGATTAATGCTTAGGCATGGTTTAGGCTATGCCTTCATCCTTTTGAATAGATATTAGTTAGTCCAATTTTAAAACAAATTGATAGTGCCCCTTTTAAATCCCCCATAACATTGATTTTAAGGAAGAGAACAACATTTTTTACAGATCCACTACTTAGCCAGAAAGACAAGAATCTTTAGGGAAGAGAGTGTTGAAAGGAAAAATAGTTAAAAAATTAAATCTTCATTTAAAATTGTATAATTTGTAATTTATGATAGAAATATAACAATAACCCTTCTTAGATTAATTTAAGATCAGAGTCAATCAGAAATATTTTAAATAAAACAGACTTTAATATTTAATATTTTCTTTTAATAAAGTTGTTGAGCAACTTATCTAGGAATTATAAAGAGCTGGAGAATGGTATTTATATTATAAGAATGATATTTTTTCAAGTTAATCCCCGGCATTGTCCATCCCCATAGTAATTCTCTATTGCATTTTTGAGATGGAATGGCTATCTTATTCTGGATAATATGAAGAGAAATTTATAGACTAACTTAAGGAGGCCTATGAGATAGAACTAGATTCCTAACTCGTGAACTAAGTGAATTGGAGAGTAACATTAGACAAAGTATTTAGTGAAGATAATGAATAAAGGAGTGAAATTAGAAATACTCTTGAGAACATACTAATAGATTAAATGAATCCGACTTCTTCTTTTAAAGTTCTTAAATAGAAGAAAGAAATTCTAAAATAAGTACTTTTCATCAATACTAAACAAATGGAAAGTGAGACACAATAATAAAAAATAAAAAGTACTTAAATTCTTGGATTCTCATTAATTTAAATAATCACTGTATCATCAAGGTGGTGATTAACTTATATGATGTGTAGTTCCGGAGGTATATAAATATCATAGATGATGGAAATTTCACAAAACCAATCTAAAATTATGTTGATCTACAAAAATAGAGATATGCCTTCTTCATAAATGAGACTGAAAAAACTTTGATCCTTAAACTTTAGATATGGACTCTTGGAAGAATCCATGAAAATTACATAATGTAATAAAATGGATTGGGCTTTCAAATAATGGAAGAACTATGGTATTGTCATTGAAATTCAATTTAAAGGAGTTCAACTATTATGTGGTGGAATTAAAAATGAATAAGGAGATATTTACTTAGAAGTGAAGGTTGTAGGTCTAAATAAATTTATCTTCCTTAACCAACCACCAAACTACCCCATATATATTAATTTACATATGGAGTGAATTTTGATTTTATTGCAGTTCTAACTCTTTTTATTCTTAATTTGAGCAGAAACGAATATAGAATGTTTTTTGTAATTGGATGTAGAATTTGATGAAAACAGATTATCTTTTTGTATTAAATATTTAATTTCAGGAATTTAGTGGAAATGTTGCATAAGTTATGGAATAAGAATTAATGTTATTAAGGTGCAGTTAAAAATGAATTCAAAAGAAAATAATTAATGGTAACATTAATAATATGATGATGAGATGATTATTTTCTTTCCCTATATACTTCTCTCAACCATCTCTAATTTTATGGAGGGAGTAGATTTGACAGAATATGTAAGGAAGGATTCTCCTTAAGAAAATAACATTTATTTATAAGATAACTTATTGAATGGATTTGATTCAACTTTTGAAGGTTTGAGGTCCTCCCATAGGTAGAATAAATGTTTTAGTACATCTATTTACTTAAAATGTAATAAAATCAAATAGCAGAACATAACTCCATCTATTTAGATCTGGAAGTTTCATCACCATTCACCTGTTCTTCTATAAATTTGATGTATTTAAAGCATCCCTCATAGTTTATTTCACCCCCAATTTTGTTTATTAAATTTTAGTCTAATAGGGAAAATCTCATTCTGTAACCAGTTATTTCTCTTATTCATTACACACCTTGTCATCTAATTTTTTTTCAAATTGGGTTTACCTTTTCAGTATTAGTTTTAAGAGGTTTTCACATTAAAAAGTCAGGATAAATCTTTAAAGTTCTTTTAGAATGACTATTACTCTATCATCTAATTCTCTACATCATTCAGGTCAAAATACATAGATTTTCATATAATTGAAGTTCTTTTCCAATTGATTTGGAACATCTTAATCTGATAGTTATATCCTTCTACGTACTAGCCAACCTTGCTCCAACTGCACCTTCTTCTAGATTATTTTGTTACTTTTGCACTATTCAGAATCTAAGCTAATGATGATCTTATCATTATATTCTTTATCTAAATATCCCTTTAATTTACAACGAAATAATAGTTGTATTTAAGGCTTCAATTAGGTTTCTCCTATTCAAATCTTATTGGTTCTTTTGTAATATTCTGATTTAAAAAAAATCTATTTTGAAAAGAATTTGAAAAATGTTTCTCAACTTTATTATCTATAACTTCTATCTTGGGATTAATTAGGAGGGAGGAGCCTTCACTATATTGTAATTTGCTAATTCTCATTTAATTCAACCCTTATATTGAGATTCTAATACTCCTTTTTATGGTAATCTCTTTCCTTCCGGCCAAGATTCTAGGATACTCTTGAAAAAGTTATTCCACTGTTTCTCCCTCCTTAAATTGGGTTCTTCCTATGAATAGCATCTTTAAAATAGGTTCATTCATGTCATCATTCACCATTAAAGTCTGAATAAGAATTTGGTGGCAGAGAAACTATCCTAAGCCCCTTTCAAAGTTATGAATAGTATTGAAGATCCTCGTGAAAGCTGCCCATCCTTATTTTGCAAATATCTTTTCCCCAACATTTGATTATGTAAAAAATTACAATATTGAAAGTTTCAATAATAAGATATTTCATTATGAAAATCAAAATAAATTAAAATTTCAAATATTAATGAAAAATTAGAAATCACCTTTTACCTTTAAATTTTAGTATGCTAAAATTTATGATTAAAATATTTCAGATATGATTAAAAAGTTAATTTGAAAGATCAAGACTAATAATAGGTCTGGAATTAGTTATGGTGATCTTATGAATTTTTGATATAGATCATTTCACTCCGATTTCAGAATTCTTTCATATCGTAACCCTACTCTGAATGCTTGAAGGGGTTTCGGAATTTCTTGATTTGCCAATCACCAAGGTTTCTCTCTAGTAGTAACTACCTAAAACTCTATGTGCTAGCTTGATGATTTAAAAAAAAAATATTATTGATTAGAATAATAAATTCTATCAAGCATTATAATACGCTAAAACACTGTAGAAATTTAGACTGAAATTTTAGTATCAATATCGAAAAATTTTTATCAAACACCTCAACCCTCAAAATTTTAGTTGTTCTTAGAGATTATTTATGAAGGCAAACACTTTTAATTGAATATTATGATAAAATTAATTGAAATATTAAATTTTTCTTATAAATATTGTATATTGAATCCTTCCTTTGATTCTTTCAATTATACTAAAGAAGTACTCCTTAATCTGTAGTTAATATAGGTTGAATATTATAACTATTAAAATGTTTATCTTAATTTAACATCTTCAATATAGATTTTGGTTTAAGGTAGAATAAATATAAAAGCAGAATATAATCAATGTCTTAAATTCAATTATAGTTACAATTAATTGTTTGATAAATTCTTATATAATTGAATGAATTTTGAAAAGAAAGCTTTAAGTCCAGAAGACAACTAAAATTAAAATTGCTTATGAACAAATAAAAGTAAGATATTTAATAGAATACATAATAAGTAACCTTATTATTAAGATTGAAAATCGAAAAAGTAAAAACATGTTTTTATAAAATATGAAGTGCTTTAAATAAAATAAATAATGAAGAAATAAACAGATTATATTATAGGTACTTGGAATTATTTCCCTTAAATTTTAATTTGCTTTACTTAATAAATTAGTCATCTTTGAGTCTTGTCTTTAACCATTCTCTTATTGGCTTTTAATCCATAAAGAAATATTTCTTGAATTATTTTTTGATCTGTTTACTAATAGGAGGACTCGAATTAAATATTCTCTACATTAATGATTTTTATTATTTCTGAACTTCTATAAGATTCTTTCGAAATTGAAATAATATTATAATCCTTGTTTTTATTTTATCCTTTCTTTTTGTAATTTAGATATTTTATTGTTATTTATTCTGGTTAATGCTAAAGATACTATGATTATTAAGTATTTCTATTACTCATATTTCTATTCAATATTAAAAATGATTCCTAGCAACTTGGATGACGTATAATCTAATCAACAACATATTTAAACTAATATTCCAGAATAATTAAATCCAAGTTTCGAAGTGGATTAGTCGCAAAAGCAATTATTGGAGATCTAAAATTTAGAGAATCAAATACTTCAATAAACAGACTTTCAAGAAAAATAATCAATTGGCATAGTTGATAAAGAAGTTAAATTGAACCTAACATTGTTGAAATGATGTACTAAAATGATTACCAATTCTTATTATTTTAAGTTATTGTGTTATATGAGTAAAACTTATTTTTGAATAGCTTAATTGAATGAGATTGAAGATGCTAAATAATTATACAAAGATATAATTAAAATTAATCCAACTCATGAACTATTATACCAAGAGATAGTAATTTCATATTTTTAATAATTCAGCTTTTGTCTTAAATTAATCGCAATGAAATTTAAGCTTAAGAAATTAAAAACTCTATCAAGAGCAAAGTAATATTATATTTAAGGGTTTGGGGTTTGGGGTTAAGGTTGGGGTTTGGGTTTGGGTTTGGGGTTGGGGTTGGGGTTGGGGTTGGGTTTGGGGTGG